>KB669914.1:362389-439493 GCA_000349105.1 Anopheles epiroticus
GGTTCGGACTTTTGTAAGAATGTTTCATTTTGTAGCGACAAATATTTGTACTAAGTTACTTATCAGAAAAAGACACAAAAGGTAACGATTTCTTTAACAGTCAATAAAAACAAAACTTCAAATATGCTATCTGTAACATTCATGCTCGCTTAAACTTCATGTAATTATTTCTGACGGAAGACACCACATTTTCCAGACAAAACCCTGCTCCTGTCGATGGAAAGTTGCAAACGATGCATATCAATTGATGCTTTACAACGTAATTCATTCGTTGAGTGATAAAATATTACATTAACTCGTTTATACTGCATCCCTCGTTGCGTCCCACCCAGGCAGCAACTGTCAATTCACTGTCATGCAAAATTGATTAGCCTGTGAATGTGGCGCGACTGTTCCACCGTTCTTGCCGAATCATTGCGCTGGCTGTCGTGGACGCTGCACGTTCTAAGCGGAGAAAGAAAATCCATAGAGCACGTTCGCGAAATCAAGCGATTGTGCACCATGGCTCAGTGCTTCAGCCGAACGGATATCCGTACTGTTCGATCCGAGTAAGAAGCTCCATTTATCATCACTTACGAATGTGCGTTTTTCTTTCGCTGGTCATTGCCTCGCGCAGTAACGTTCGCTTGAGAAAATTGCAATTGTTATGGAAGTGTACTTGAGCGATGCTTCAAACTTGATTAGGGGTACTTTACATGAAGCTGTAAAGAGCGGAATGAATCGTTACACCGAGGGAATAGTTTCGTATCAACGGGTTGAACGGGGGATGGTAGAAAAAAATGGAAGCAACAGCAAATGCTTCTCTATTGGAAATCGCCCACCCAGTCCCACGATGCTGATGTTTGTTCAATTTCATCAACGCAGTTTCGTGATCGTTTCGTTTTATTGAAGTAGAAGCGTGTGCCATCAAGCGCACGTGCGACCCCTTCGACTGTTAACCTACACAAGCCGGTTCCGCTTATCGATTAAACCCTTTTTAACTGATGCACCTACGCTCGCACTCCCCCGATATCCGTTCGCCCGAAAATCAATTCCGACTGCAGTCTGCGCTGTCTAGTATTCCCGTCGGCTCTCATAAATCTCCACCACTACTTGATGGGCTTTGAAGCGGCGGCGGAAGAAGCTAAACAAACATAACGCACCTAAAACCCGAACGAACTCTGGCTAGGCGTTATCTGCGTTTGGGTCGAAGGAAGCAACTGGGGACTAACTAGAGTGAAAAGAAACCCAAAATGAATGGAATGCTTTCGCTCCGTTAGAGCGTTGGGCTGGGGTGGTAGGAAAAGTGTTAAAAGTGTCAGACCCGTAATTGACGACAGCGAGAGAGTACGGAACGAAGATCGATCGTCGGATGTCGCCTCTTGTTTCGGTCGCTTGGCTGGCTGATGGGAAGAGGTCGCGAGGTAAAATAATGTTTTGATTGATTGTTATTGTTTTCGATGGCATGGGACACCCACCGGGTAGAATGCACATTTTCCGCATTATTTGAGACCTCTTAAGCATCTTTGTGGGAGGATTAGGTGAAAAAAAAGTGGGATGAGATGAACGGAACACGAGAATGTTGCGTTCGGAAAGATTTCTGATGGATTAAACTCGTTTATTTTCAAATAATCTACCTGCTAAATGGAACGGATGAATGCTCTTGACGAGATTGGGATCACTGTTGATTTCATGTGATGATTTTAGAACTTGATGGTGACGAGATGAGCAAAACTAGTTGGCAACAATTAGATTGGTTTACTTTAAGCAATGAAATCTTCATTCAATGCTGCTATGATTATGATGATCACAGCTTATACCTTGCACGTGTAATGTGCTTTAGTTGCTCTTGTCGCCTTAAAATTGTTGCTTTTAATCTTTGCCAGCTCATATCTTCAAGCTTTAAATGTTAGATGGTTATTTAAATAATTTTATTTTTGAAGACAAATGTATATATTCTTATATGAAAACAAAAAAAAATATGTCTGTTTGACTGACATATGAACTCAATACAGATATGTTATTTAACTATAAAAATGATAAATACAGCTTTGGGTTCGATGCATCGTAACAACTTACTGATTATATTTATAAATTGTATTTAACCATTTTATTGTAGGTTTTAGGTCAATGAATAAAAGCTTTGAAAATATGGACCACCAAAGCATAGCCCAAAGGATTTTTTTCATAGCCTCTATTCACCTAGCAAAAATTGAAAACCCAACCGTAGGTAAAAACAACAGCTGGATCAATGAGAACTTTTCATTTTAACTCCAGCCAGTGTGGAAAATTTAATTATTTTAATAACATATCTACCACTTAATTATTTGATTGACGCAATAACCGCAGCTCATTTACCGATCATAGTGACGCAAAACGATGCGTGCGGTTTTGTACTACAATAGTGCACGTGCTCCTCTTCAGTTGTTTCGCGTTTCAATCGTGTGTTTCGACTTTTTTTTGGAAAACTGCAAAATAACTGTGTGAGCATGGGGAGGGCAATATTGTCGAGTGGAAGATACACACATCAACTTCAACTAGAAGCATCCAATCGAAAGCAACCCTCGAGCTTACCATCCAACAACTGAAACGATAAGATAATGAACTTTTCCCGGTTTTGTTTTTCACCTCCCTTGCAGGAAGGTTTCCTAAGCATCCTGCATCGTCTTGTAAGAGCAGCAGTTCGATTGATTGGCAGACCGATTGCGTGTTGTACAGCTGTTTGCCTGTTTGTCCCGCTCTGCAACTTTCCGCTCGCCTCTCAAGGGAAAACCGGGATGCACCCATGGCACAAACATGCTGTTCGGTGTGGACAATGGAAGGAAAAACTACAAGGGAACTGGTGTATCCGTTTTCGTGCCGTAATTGGTTTGCGTTGCACTCGAACCGTAGACATACGGACGTCGGACATTGAAGGATCAAGAGACCACTCGACACCAAGGCATAGATCGAGATGCTATTCCTCACATACTCTCACACATGGAAACTACATCTCCCGACAGGAGGTACGAGATACTAATTACTTTATCAACATACCTCCAGGCGCAGGTTGTACCGGCACAGAAATGCGAAGTTGCATGAAGTAACTTTTGACCACGGCTACACGACCAACCGGGTCTGCCTCCTGCACACCGGTACGTGCTCGACATAGGACGTCCAGGTGCGCACGAAACGATAAGCAATGAGGTGATGAAGTGGAAAAAGTTTTACTTCATCGCCCCCATCGAACAATCGTTCCATTCTCGTATGTGCATTGCCTCCAGGCTTCTATCGAAAAACCGATGCTCCTCGCATGCTTCGAAAATGCGCAAACGTGTTATGAAAGAATTCAAAAACACCATATTAAATAAAAGTTTCGAGGAGTGAAATAGTTGGATGTTTCGCTTCTCTCTTGAAATGCAATATAACATCTTTGGTAGTTGTTCCAGCGTTTCTGTAAAAGATCCGCGAATGAAGCAAAACCCCTGTAATTGATCCTTTTCTAATCCTCTCAGAATATTCTTCATTTTCTGAAGGCGTTTCGTTTGGAGGTAATTTTGTGGCTAAGAGATAGTTGTGCATCATTCTGCAATATCTTGGTCAGCTGTAATGATTCTATTACATGAAATGCATATCGAGTTCTAGAATTTCTAAATTCCACGATGTTCTCTGGAACTAGGTGCAAGACTTTCCCCATCAGCCAGGAAGTACAAAAAACGTGTGAAACTATTCCATCATACCACGGTAATGTGATACTGATTTGGACTGGTTTCTGACAGCTTCAAACTGTTTTTCCGGGGTTTCCCTCACCTGCACGGTATCCTCTGTGACAGGGACGGTGCGCCCAGTATGCTCACTGGTTACCCATGTCAAAGACAACCCCGAACATGGGACCACCCCGGAGCAGTGGTCCACGGTGGCGCGATAAGCTCGTTCGATCGGTTCCGCCGAATATCGTTGGTTCCGGTGCTGGACGAAGACAGTGGTCAATATTCTTCGAAATAAAAGTAGTTAAATAGCATTAGCGAAGAACCACAAGTGTGGGCTGCAAGTGGGTCGTCCAAGACGGCCGTCGTCCGTTGGCATGCGAGTTTGACATGTGCGTGGACGTGGCAACAAGCTGGTGGACCTAATCCCCGGTGTGACTCGTTGGTGTCCAGTTACTGTTGGCAGCCCGTGGCGAGGGAGGGAGACACGCGGAAAAACGCTTTTCGTCATTTGATTAGGTCAAAGCGTTCATGAAAATGGTTGCGTGTGGCAGAGTTTAAGCAACACCTCGAAGGACGGGTGACATTCACGGTTGGACGCCCCGGAAGAAACTCATTTTCCAAAATCCCCCGTCGGAACAGTACGTAATCGAACACCAGCCGTGATCGAATGTGTATCAGATTAGGCCGGGATCCTTCATCCAAAGCTACAACTTCCGTTGGCTTCCAGCGGTTTGTGAGGCTTTCCAGGGATTGGGATTGGGCAAAAATCTGTTGACACAAATTGAGAAAATTCGAATTATCGAATTAAGGTGTTTTTGGGGGGTATGAGGTTCTTTCTCGGAGTGGCAAGGTCTTTTCCATGTTGCCCACGAATCCCAGGTTCCAGGTAGGCCACCCCGACATCGTATGCACTCCGGAGTTTGAGTGACGTAAGTAGCTAAATCTTGTTAGGCTGTAAATGTGCGCTGAGCCGACTATAGCTTTGGGTTTTGGGTGCGATTATAGACGATGAGAAATTGTTGCTCGTGGGCATTCGGTCGACAGTGGCATACATTCCCTTGGAGTATATTTTCGGGAAGGTTGACTTTTCGGGGAACGCGAGATTATGGTCGGACACTCAAAGACCACTTTGTGTTTGCCATTTTGTGTTGCTCCCCTGCATCCAATCAACTTTCAAGCAGTCATTGCCCACTCTCGACCGATAGATCCTGCGAAATGTCCTGGGAATTGGCATGCCCACTCGCTTGAATGCATTGCTCAAGTGGCGTTCTCCATTTTGCCAACTCATTTCGGGTGCATTTTTCATTCTCCTGATTGCATAAATCCGTTCCCCCGACGGTGAACTGCACAAGGGAAGGAGGAGTTCTTCCCGTGGGACGTTCCACGATATGCTCACATCGCTCGATTTGAATAGCCAATGACTCGCGACTTTCTTGGTCGGGGTGTGCCGATCGGCAGAAGTAGCAGGATCACCCGAAGAGCTCGTTGCAATCCAAGTGGCTGCTAACTAGCAACTGACCTAACGATGGTACGAATGATGGACTTTTGATAAGATAATATCAGCATGTCTCGTTTTGACAGTGTATTATAGCTTATTTCTATACAGAAACACTGGAAAAAAAAAACATAGAAAGGATGGTGACATGATGTGCCAATCTGACGATTGATTCCCGGGCGGCGTGATTACCTCGGAGTGTTCGACAGTGCGTTCACACAGGGTGAACAAAAGTCAGGATGAGAGTGCGACTTTTACAAGTATGATTGGTTCGCCCTCTTCCACTTCTCCTAATGTACAGCATTAATGCCAGTCGTGTTACGCATGGTTTTTTTTTTGGTGAATTCAAGGATGATTTATTTCACCTTAATAATTAGGAACATTGCTCAAGCACAGTGTCTAAACTATTATGTATTCTTAAGTCTCAAATCTTAAGTTTTTTTTTCTTTATTTCAATGCCTTTTTAAGAAATAACAGAATGAAAACTTTTCATGTTTTGCTATGAAATGTGTCCCAATCGCTGCAATAACTAAACCAATCCATGTTGACTTTTTCCAAATTAATAATTCTGTAAGTGTATGAAAATGTCTAGTGGAACGAGCTGTTGTTAAAGTGGAAATGGCGCATGCCTGTCATCATCGGACGAAGCTGGGACTATATCGTACCTATACAGTTCCACTAGTCACGTATGCCTCTAAGATATGAACTTTGCCCAAATTTGACGAAACCCTCTTAGTCGCGCTCTAGAGGAAGATGCTCAGGAGGATTGTTGGCCCCATACGTGAGGAGGGACAATGGAGGATCCGATACAACGACGAGCTGTACGAGCTGTACAACGATCTCTCCGTTGTGCAGCGGATTAAGCTCGCTCGTCTAAGGTGGGATGGCCATGTTATACGCATGGACCCGGACGACCCAGCCCGTAAAGTCCTCTTAGGCCGTCCACATGGACAGAGGAGGCGTGGTAGGCCCAAGCTGAGGTGGGAAGATGGCGTTGAGGCGTCCGCCATCAAGGCCGGGATAACGGATTGGCAGACGACGGCGCAAGTCCGTGAGCGGTTTCGAAGGTGATTACAGTGGGCCAAGACCCCGAAGCTTTTATTTCACCCAATAAGTACGTAAGTAAGTAAGTCAGTAAGTTAGAAGGCCTGTTCTTAAGACCGATGTTGTTTCAAATATTTTTAAAAAGGCTGCTGAAAAGTTGTTTTGGAAAGGCTTAAAATTGTACGGGAGCAAGGATTACTTTAGCAGAAAATAAAGTGATAAAATAAACCAAATAAACCTAAAGCAGATGCCTATCAATTTGAAATAAATAATTTGAACATTATAACTTGAAGATTTAATTCGATCAAGAAAGATTCTACATCTACGATTCACGATTCAAACGATCCATCAACGGTGCATTCCTTTGAATAATTATATCGAAACAGTTAGTAAGCGCAACAAAAGAAAAATATTCCCTATGTGCAAAACTCCCTTGAAGTAGAAAAACAGAAAAGTATGTAAAAACAATGCCCGCTTGCACCTGGTATGGTAGGGTATGGGTCATTCCAAAGCTTCTTTGCATGCGTGTGTCTGCTGTTCCACCTGAATAAATTTTGCATAGAAACATACACACCGCACACACCACTGGACCAAACATCAGGGTGTACATGTGTTGTGCTTTCTGGTAAGGCATCGTGGGGAGAACCAGGTGATTTTGCTCCCAAAACCAGAGGAACAGTTTCATGGTAAATGAGGCTTACCAGAAGCTTGTCCGTATGAATGAGGTTTTCGCAGCCTTCAAGCCGACCACAAGCACACACAGTGAGGGAAACGCAGGAATGCGGTAACGTCCCTTCCACAACACCCAACGAGCCGGTGAAAAATCATACCAAAACACACCATTTTAGAAGCACTTTTCGTTTCTTCGACGATCGATTTGAAGCTAAGGAGTGAAGCAGAAACCGATGTACCCACAAAACTATCCTTTCTGCTTTTCAGAGCATAAAATGCTTTAATAAAAGTACACAAAGCACTAACAGGCAAAGTTTTCCCAGACCCCGGTAACATATACAGTAATTTCCATTCTGTCGTTCTGCCGAGAAGCTATCGTTGAAACTATCCCCATGTTCCGCTCCATACAAGAATGTGAAAAGCACCCTCAAACACATGATGGACTCGTAAGCGTAAAGTGGACGAATGCTTCGGTTCCTGCTGACTGAATGAGATTTAAAAGAAAATGGCCACAATCAAAATCTCTTCCTGGACAGGGACGATGCGAAAGTTGTGTGCGCTTCGTGAGCCTTTGCTGATGAGAGAAGAAGAAGCTAGGTCCTTACAGAACCCTTCGTGACTGTAAAGAATGTGGCACACATTCTCGAGTGAACAGGGTTTGGTTTTTGTTTTAAGCTATCCAACCATAGGAACAAGCCCCATTATCCGCTTCTCTGATGAGAGAAAGCAAGTGAAAGGACCGGAGCGTCGCTTGCGTCGTAGGAGTTTTTTTCCTGTTGCTTTCATTTCATACTAAACTACAAAATAGAAAACTCAAAATGTCACTTACATTGTTGGGGTGGTAGTTGAATGTTTTAAGGGAACAATTTTGTACCACTGCCCACTAACGAAAGCATGAGCATACTGTGCTTACCTTCCCTGCCTACGAAACGCACAGTGAACCGTAGGTGGACTGTTACATAGCACAACTTAAGTGCGAAAGTAACATTAAGCAAATCTATACGTGTTATAGACTACTTTGTTATCACAATAATCCTTATAGAAATCAAACATTACCTTTTATGTACGTTTTCTGGTTAAAAATAACAATCAAATTAAATTTTTTTCAATCATTTTTTTTAATATTATAATTTAAACAAAATTTAAAAACATGCAACAATCGTTTTTTTTAAGTAAAAGCCCATTGCATTTTCTCTCATCCAGGATTCACTGAATTGATACAAAAATGAATGATGATACAAACCATTGTTTTGGAGATCTGATGTTAAATGATGTGAAAAAAACTTTTATTGGTGAGTGTAATGAAAAAAGTGTAATTTCATTTTTTTTAAACTCAATAAAAACTGTTTCATTCTGTTTAACATTTTTGTGTTACGGCCTTACGGCCTTGCAGTCTCTACCAAATTAAAAAAAAAACAGTTTTGTGTTTTCTAGTCCGTACCAATGGTTTTTGTACTATAAATTAGTTAAATTAAATAGCGTTAAAAATAATGGGGCATAAATAGAGAAATTTATTTTAAGACTGGAAATTATTTTTTTTTATAATTCTTAGTTTATTAAAAAATATAGCAATTGCGAATGATTACGTCCACTCGTTGCTAGGGCGTGTGGACTACTGTGCAGCAGGACATTCTCTGTGTGCGATGCGTTCCTGGTGCCTGCTTGTTGTAGAAGAAAAATCGTTTGAAGCTGTTGTTTGGGTTTTTGTGCGTTTTCAAAAGAAGTCCTCACACACACACACACACACACACACACACAGTGAATAAGTTAAAAGGTGCTTTACAGCTTGCTTTCCTGCTAAAATGCAATTCCTGCATCCTTGGAAAGGCGGCAAATGGAAGATGAAAGGGGTTAGAATTTCTATAAACATGCACCAGCAAGGACCCATATCTTGCTGAAATAATAACGTCACTGTCAGGCATGGTAAACCAAAAAGAGGGAGCATCAGAGGGAGAAGGATACATTCGTTAAAAGCTACCTCCGTAACAGATTCATTTCCTCCGAACGCTCAAAGGATAAAGTTTTTACCGTTGGGTGCAAAATGAAGCAACATCTCCACAGGTCGGTTTTGCCTCAGCTGGAACTACCGCAACTCCTTCAGAAAAGGTAAACAAACGATTTCAACGTTTATGGGTGTCGCAAAACGGGTGTTTGTTGAAGTTGTGAAGCTCGCTTTCGGGCGATGTTTGGAGATATCACCCCGGCTAACACCATTAATAATCGGCTTCTGTGTGCTTGGCCCGAAGCGCAAGGTGAGGTTGGGGTCTAGCAAAACCACCAAAATATGTTAACAAATTAAAACTTCACAGCTTCTTAATGATGCTTCTTGCCTGATAGTGGTAGCCTCGCGACGGCGTAATATCCCCGGGTCGAATTGTCACAATAGTTTCGTCAGGTCTCCTTTTCGACTCAAAAAACTAAACAAAAAACCAGCAGAAAACAGATGTACTCCTTGATAAGCGGACCTTGGTTGTGAATGATTAATGGCAAGCGTGTAGTGAAGGCCTGTATGAATGCGTAGGATTGTGACGAACCGTCACGAAGGCAGCAACACCGGCGTTATCAGATCACTTTTGAAAGAGAACTGTTACGGTGAGGCAACGGAAATGATTAATAAATCCTCCGAAATCGGAATACATTTGAAATCGATCTCACGTCCAAGTCGAAAGGTGCTTTCGTTGCAGGGGTTTGAGTGGGAAACCAAGGAATTAAGGTGGATTTATGCGGTTGATTACATTTCTCCCAACGCCGGTTGTGTCTAGTGGAGAGCGTAAAGTGATTGAAATTCCATTGTTTAAATTGAAACCGGCAGCCTCACCTGTGAGCTATTTTGCGCAGGAATTGTCTTGCAAGGAAGTTGAAATTATTCGCAAGGCAGTACGCCAACACACGCCTTCCACCTTTGCGTAGGTGCTCCAAAAAGTCAAGCGTGAGGCGTGAGGTAATTAAATTATTAATCCCTTTTTCCTTTCGACCGCCGAAACCGCCTGAACCAGAGCCGACCGCTTCCATATCGGCCAATTCGATGGGAGAAACTGTAACAGCTTGGGGATGAATACTAAATGAGATTCCATTTACATGATGCGCTCAACCGAGAGCTCCAATGATTCTCCTAGGATTGCTTTATAAATATGCTTTTAATACACCTTAATGCTGTTCAAATTACAAAACGCTCCCACTAGCTTTCGTGTGCCGTGATGTCGATTTACATTGGCGCAAGATGTTGCATCAAACAGTAAAATGGTCCGATTGAGTGCTGGAACTTGGTTTATTCTATTTCAATTACAATTGTAAACAATCAGTTTATTTGCAAACTCTCTTCCGACTCACCAGCAAACACGTGGCAAATTTAGAATTTGGTCCTTCAAGCCGGATTCCCCTCGCATTATCCATTCGCTACCTTTCCAACACATTTGATTTTTGTCATAATTTTTATGATTTTTGTAACGCTTGTGTAAACGAAAAACTATCAAGATGTATATTTCCTGTGTCACGTTGCACTGCTGTAGTCACCGGTGCACAGTAGTTCTGACCGTCAGTACTGATCCAAAAATAATGGTCCACACTCAGTAGGTTAGCGGGAAGCAGCACGGAATGATTATTTACTCATCAATCACTCTACATTTTGCTGTTGGTCCTGTGTGGCCATTAGTGCAGTGCAGGAACAAAAGGGTGGATTTTCGAGCGTGGGGCGCCGGAAGTGCAACCAAACTTTCGGGCTGTCTGTGTGCTCAGTTCGTGTCAACCACAAAACCGCCAGTACGCGCATCGCTCCCTGGAAGGAACGCATTAACTCAGGCCGAAACGTTGAATAATGAACTCGGGGTACATTGTTTTGTATGTTTCCTGCCCTCAGGTACCGTGGGTTTTGATGGTTCGTTATCGACACAAGCGAAACCGTCGTTTTCCGCGGCAAAGGCCTGTCGATCGATTGCAGCGGCCTACGCAATTGATTTAATATGCACTAGCATCGAAACTTCGTTGTTGGACCGGGCACGGTTTGCCTGTTTGCACTTGAAACTCGGTGAGTCGATAATTTTTTAGGGTGTTGCAATGGGGTGCATTGTTTTCGGTGGATCGATTGTTTAGATTTCATTGTTTTAAGTGGTAAAGGTTGGTTTGTTAGTGCTGGTGGGCTGCACTTGCTTCATCGTGCTCGTTCGACTCCACATTGATTGTTTCTGACCCGGTGGGTTCTGTGTGGTTGGACCTTATCACTAGAGGACCTGGCACACCTAATGTAAACTGGTGTGTGAACAGCAACCGTAAAACATGGGATAGGCAAGTCCCAGTTTCGATTGTGGATTTGCAGGGAAGATTGATGCATTAGAGAGGGCTTTTCTGTGTGCCAAAACCAGCAAACAAGACTGAAAAAGTAATTGATTAGGCGAAAACAGGTCCAAGGGAAGTGATCGACAAAATCTTCCCAGAGAAGTTGCGAACACGAACCACTAATTACAGCCAGGTAATGGATAAAGGGATGAAACAAATGCATTTTATGCACCCGAAGACTGAGGCTTAAAATTCCACGACGCCCCTTGCGAATGGGTGTCTACATTCTTAACGTTCGCAAATGGTTCTAGTCCCCCAGCCGATGAGCCCCCTCGCTCAAGTCGCCACTATCCCGTCCGGTCGTAAATAACCTACTTAGCCGACAACAGGTTGATCGTCTTAAATGGCCTAATGCAGCGCGCACGAGAACGTGGCTGCATGGGAAAGCGAAGCCTTAAGTTCAGTGGCAATAAAAAGCTTGATCCTTCTTGCACGTCGTCCAAGATTGGCAACAGGTCGCCAAACCTCCGCAACGCATCTTATGCATCTGCGCGAAATGAAGGAAAACATTAAATGATATTACGATTATAAAACTGAACTAGTGACGGATTTTTTCGTTCGTTCCCTTGCTGCGTGTGTATGTTGCAGAAATCGATGCTTCCGACGACGATGCGTTAATCTTCTTAGCGTCATTTATGGGCCAAGGTTCAGCAAACTTCTCAACACGTATCCACTGAAAGCTTTTCCCTCTCCATAATTCTTTACTTTTGGTTTAAAAATTGAAGGTTTCGAAATGGCTTTTGTCTCCAAGTGCAGGAGATAAGAAGATGCACGGAAAAGGACGACTCAAAATGCACGAGATGCATAAACCGGATACCTGTAGACAAAAGGAGTCGAACGGAGTAGGTTCGATTAATGGCTTTAACACATTCTTGCTTAGGCCTGGTAATAACAAGCGTTATCAGAGGAACATCATAATAAATTGATTGAAGGCACATATTTCAATACAACTCGAATAGCTACATAGTTCAACCTAGAGTGGTTCTTTATCTATAGACACAACAGTAAAGGTCTCGTTGCCGTAAGTGTTCGAATGAGCAATCAAGGAACTGCATTTACGGGGGAAAAGTGATAACGTAATGTTCTTGAAAGTTGTTTGGCAACATCATAATGCACACCGGGAGGAGTTGGTAAAACGATTCTCGGCACTCGAAAGGTAAACTAAAACACATCACATTCTCATCAACTTTACATTCCCTCTTTTCGAAGCCCCAGCACATGAACCTTTGAACCATCGTGGCCACCGTGTCGGATTTCGCAACCACGCTATTACCATCTCCATAGCCTTAGGGTGGCCTCAGCGTTCCTGGAGTGCATTGATCATAAATTTAATTCCTAGATCTATCCCACTGCCGATTAATGTAACTCTTAGCCAACGTGTGACATTCGCCAGCAGGGCTAGAGGGCTCCCAGCAGTCGGAGCTCCAGCAGATTGCAGTCATAAAGCGACATGCAATTGCATAGGGCTATTAAAGGGTGTTATTCCACCTTTCTTGAAAATGGATGCAATGCGGGTGGACTGAAGGTTTTCCCCCATCGTCTCATGTCATATTATGGATTATGCATCCTCGAGGTACTCGGCAAAGACTACTCTGCCTGCCAACCATATGGTTGGCCCGGCGGAGGCGACCGAGTCTTTCCGTTTATTGGTTAGAATTTATTGATGGGTGCCTTGGTCTCTTGCGCAAAGAGAGTGGTGCCACTGAGGGCTTCTATGGATTATGCATTTCCAGCAACCGATCTATCATAGCCTTTGCCGTCGAATGTCGAAATGGAAGAATTTTAACACCTACTCACATCTCGTAGCTGCTTGGCTGCCTCGTGGTAGTCGGTAGATGGTTACAGATCCCTTACAGTTTCCACGTTTTTTTTTGTCCCTGTGGCGAAAAACGAGTTAGCGAACGATCAAGCTGGAAGGGTTTTCGTGCACTCAGGCGGACTTGTTTTGGCGCGGTTCCTTGGCTATGTAAATAATGGGCCGGCCTATCGTGCTGATGTATTCGAATTGCCACCCCGCGAGCAAAGGAGCGAGCGTGTGAAGAATGGAAGAAAGTCTATAAATTTCTACCTCGTCCACTGCACGACACTGCTTCTTGTTTTCCCGAATGATTCGTCTTTGTGAATAGACAAAGTCGAAATGCATCTGTTTGAAAGAGAAAAAAGCACACACAAACACAACATTCGATAGGTTACGACCTACAAACGAGAAGTAAAGGAGCCATCTAAAACGGTTCAAGAATGTTGCCTGCAATTTCAGCTGGACGCTGAATCTCTTGGGTTAGGCCTCGTGAAAGTCCAACAGTGCACACTGCATGACTCTACCCGATTTATTGACTTACTTGCAAATCACTATGGTTTGTCTATCAATAATATGCGGACATGACAGATTTGGGATAGAGGACTTTTTAATAAATCAAATTTAAAATGCTTAAAACATATCCAGTGTTTTTACAGTCAATCATGTTTTTATGTACTCAAACAATGATGTGGTAAAACATTTTTATGCATCCTCATTTTTTATATCTTATCTGTTCGATAAGAAGAAAAAGAGTATGAACTTCTAAAAAACCATTATTGGATTTTCAAAAAAAATCACTTTACAAAATATTTGTAATGGTAAGAACTCTTTGAGTACATAACTTATAAGTATGTATTGGGTATAATAGTATCTAGCTGTGTCTATACGATGTGGAGATTACAGGAATTCTGGTACCACTATACCCATATTAAACGAACGCACTTATCTTATCAACATGAAGACTAGAGAAGTTGACAAGTAACTTCGGTGAAAATATTTTAGAAATCAATAATAAATACGAATTTTGCTTAAACATACTGTAACATAATTTTGATAGTTTTGACTAAAAATAAGATTAATTTGAAAGGTTTTTGCATGGTTATAAAGCAGACTGCAATATTTTCTCTTATCACAGGCTTGCCAATAAAATGTTTTTATTAAAAAATGTAATTTTAAGTACCAATTTTCGATACCACTACCATATGAAAAAATGTAAAAAATATAATAATTTCCATGGAAACATTTAGCTAATGTCCGCTTTTGGTCTACTGTGCGGCTCCAACGTACGGTATTGTTCCATCATGGAGATTTTCCCTCCGTGTTCGCAGTGGTCTGATCGTGGCGATAAGTAACTACCGTGAGTCGTATACCTTCTTTCACATCACGCTGAATCACGGTCGGGAAGCGGGAAGAAAATTTATGCCACACTGGAAATTGCGGGAAATCTTCAACCAGCTATAGCTTTATTTACCCGTGAGCATTCGACATTCGGTAGCTTCGGGGTGGAAAGCAGATGTATTTGCAGCATCTCAGCCCCAAGATCTCGACCCACTGGCAGCTTCGCTCTTCGAAGGGTAACAAATGTCAGCCGTTTGAGATGACATTGCACTGAATAAATGGCGCCCGTGGTTTTGGTGTGTAGTACATTGCTCGGACGCTTCCGAACCTTCACGCAGAGACGCGCAGAGTTTGGGATGTAGCAGCAAAAGAAAGTCTTTCGCCCGCATCTGCACACAAGTCTGTACCGCCAAATCGTGACCATCGTGGCACGGTGGGGCGATATGGCGATCGGAACGGATCGGCCGCGTCCAGAGGTCATTATTTGCTTATTTATGACTTTCCTTTCTTTCACCTTCTCTCGCACTCTCAGGGCCTGGAATTGGCCTGGCTGCCAAACATCAACGAACTCCAAATCCACCGTATGAATATGGGGATCGTGTCGTGGCACGAGGCTGAACTTTGGCACCGCCTGGGCGCTTAGGCACTCTGGAGCGTGGAAGGTTTTCGCTTTTTCCCGCAAATGTCCACGATCGTGATAACATTTGGAGGGAGTGGGAAGTTGATTTTGAAGTCCTGTTTCTCCATCCTGCTCCCTCTCTTGCAGGAGGTTCAAGTCAGTGGAGTAAAGTCCGGTATCTTCCCGTCTAGGATCTCCTTTTCTGAAAGGCAACTTTGGTACACGAGCGGGGAACCCATGGTCGATTGTTACCTATTCATCGATCGGTCATCGATGCAGAATCGAGCTTTATCTTAAATCCCAAACACCGCCCCGTTCCTTCCCAAACAATACCTTAGATGGGGTGACGCTCCTTAAGCGGTTTGCGCTTTGCGGAACCTTGAAGTTGGGAACGGCGCGAACACACTTTCTAGGTCAGATCGTGAATGATTTTCGTTCGACGTCCATTTTGGGGTGCGCGCGACCACATACATCGGTGCTATGTCCGTTCGCTTGGGGCGTATGTATGGCCGTCCGGGTACGTGCAGTCCACCTCTGTTTTTCTTACGGTTAATTACCACAACTTTGGACATTGAGCCTTTTGCGCATATCGTCGTTTCTTGATGACCATTAGAGCAGTGCTCCGTCTCTGGCAGAGACGCTTTAGATTCGGCTCGCTATCCTACTGATCAAGTCGATCAAACGCATTCCCTCACCCCACCCCCTTAAAATTATGCCTTCTCATCGTTTAATAACGTTCGCCTTTTATGTTGATTCCGCTCATAACTTTTCCTGCCTTCTCCTCCCTTCCGATAACGTTTTGTGCTCTCTTATGTTCGCGTTCACTCATGCATTCTTTTTCGGCATGTTTAATCTCGCGGCTCGCGGTGCTGGTGTTGATCGACCCCCAGTTGTGTGCGGACTGTGGCGCACACAAATGAACAGCGGGAATCTCACACACTTGGGCAGTCTGGCCCGGTTGTCCACGCCACGGACTCGAGGGGGATCGTGTGCAGCAAACAAAACAACATGTTCATATGTACACAAACATTGATTAATCGATTCCCGGTGCCGAACCGGATCGGGACCAGGGACGATCGCGGTGGTACGACTGTGCTTGACTGTGAACATCAAACTTGTTACAATTCATTGTCGAAGTCATCGCTCTTTCGCTCTCCCTTTTCGGTCCGGCCACGGATCACGGTCCTGTGCTTTCCTGGATCGCATTTCGGGAATCGATCGATCGCACGTTTGCTTATTTTTTATTATTGATGATTGGCGGTGGAATGGGTCGGTGGTGGGGTGTGCGTGATATTTTTCATTCTCGCGCACCATGATCCTTTCTTCGGTTATTAAAAAGCGTTGTGGTGGCGGCGGCGGCGTTGCTGCTGCTGATGTGTGATTGATGTAGTCTCCAAGGGCGAGCTCTGGTGGAGCGTCCGATCGGTGACGACAGGAATGCGCTGAATCGAGCAAATGGTTCAATCATTCACAACAAATCAAATTACGAGCGGAAAAGAATGTATAAAGAACTAGCTTTATCCGTACTCAAAACGCTTTTTGTGAAGGGTTATGCTACAGCATAATGCAGCAACTCGATCGGAAGGTAATAAAGGGCACTCGATTAATAACATGCTAATGGATCAAACAAACAGATTTCTGTGTGAAGGGAGAAAATGTGTAGCATACGTGAAATCATTGCTAGTCTGATCTTTCTTTGCAACTCTTCAGGTCAAATCGAATGTTTCCGGAATGGATCACATGCTCCAAGAGGGAAAAAATGCGGGCCTTTGGATATTGCCACCTCGACTCTGCATGATAAACGACGCAACAACGTGGAGTGACCCACAAGACCCACATCAATTATATTTCCAATGACAGCTACCACCATGAAGCAATGCTTGGATCTTCCGTGAGGCGTCATAATTAGTTCACGTTCCAGAGGTCCGAACTACGTGAATCATCTCACGGAGTACATAGCTATGCTATTCTGAAATTATGTGAACATTTAATGGTAATGAAAGATAGCTTGAAGGTTTGTGAAAGTATCGAAAGAAACTTCTCAAAGCAATTGAAACCATTTCGTGAGAATAAATATTAGTTAGGATCTTTCATGGGGTGTTTTAATTATTTTCTTCGCCAAAGTTCCAACTCAAAATTCGAAGTACAATCGTATGCAATCCTTTAAATTAAAAATCACATTTAAAAAGAAAATGACAAAAAATAAAGCACTGACTCCCCATTCAAAAAACCGGCATTCGAACACGTCGTCTCCGGAAAACCGGTTGCGATAAGTTAATTGAAAACTCATCCTTGCGGACACCTCCTGGCGTGTGTGCTGACCTCTACGCCACGGTATCTATTCGTTCGCATGAAAATCACCATAAATCAATGTACGCTTTGCACTGCTGGTCCGTCCTAGAGTCGCACTTCCCTGCAGACAGACGAGAGATACCAATTGAACTTTCGGGGTGTTGGAATCAGTTTCTCCAGTTCCAGACTGCACCACTGATTGGAATGGCTTCCTTCGAAGCAAGGTAGCGGGAAGCTCAGTGGAAAACTTTTCCGGCACCGTGGCCATCCTCAGCGCTGGCGATTCTGAAGCGCGTGCGAGTACCGTCATGCATAAATTTCACTTTGACACCCCGCGGATTTGGGATGTTTTCTGCAGGCAGCAAAACGGCAGGACGAACGACTCCGGACGCGATTATTTATTCGCACATGTAAAATCAATAGAGTTTTATTTCCTGCACGTGGTGGAATCTTTCTAATTGGGATGCTGCGGACGCCGTACTAAAGGCAAGGCCGCCAAGGCAACAAGGTGTCGGCGTGTCTGTTGCACGTGGTTGTCCTCCGGAAGTTGTAGAATCGTTTTCACCGCGCACCGGGCGCCGAATCAATTTCGATATGATCCGTATCTATCGCACGCGTGTGCTTACGTGTGCAAATATGTTGTGGGAGCACTGTGCACGTCCGACGCGGCACAGAAATGGCGCATTCGGAAGCATCACGTGCTTTCTGATGTCAAGCAAAGGGTTTTTTTCACTTCGGTTGGTACATTCCGTAGATATGCGTTTTGCGTACCGTTGTCAGAATTGTGAAATGAAAAGGGCGTTCAAGCGTTCATTCTGCAATCCAGTAGAGTATCTCTTTCTTATATCATTGCTGTCGTGTTTTGTCTTGCAAACACACTGAAACTCGTTTTTAGAATTTTATTTGTACAAATCCTTCTCCTCATTTATCGTTCTTTACCTTCCCAGCGACGTGTTTTATTGATCACAAGAATAAGTGTTAATCAATGTTTCGTTTCGTGCATGTCCTGCCCAGCTCATATAATTTTTATTTTTGTACACTCCGACACTCGTTCTCCCATTTTCTTATTTCCGATCCGACATACGATGGGGGATGGGCAATAAATCACATCACCTTCCCTTTGACGGTTTGGCGAGTTCTTCCCCAATCGTTTCATTAATCATCGGCACACGGGGTACCGATCGGTATGGAAATACCCGGGAACGTTACGTCCATTCCTTTTGATCTCTCAACTAAGTCTTCGCAAGCCAACAAAAAGCAATAAACGAAAGCCGGCTCCTTTCCCGAGCGGGATTAGAGGTGTCGATCGAGCATTAAAGAACTGCGGGGAACATACCCGGTAGAATTTGCTCACAAGCCGAACCGTGCGTAAATCGTCACTTTTACGAGCAACTGCCCTCGAACGTAGTCGAACTCGTAACTTCAAACAAAAGCAGTAGCTCCCTGTGAAGGATCATAAGATCTTTAAAACTTTGGACCTTTGTGGGGATTTGCCTGGTCGAAAGGCTTTACCGAATGGTTCATTTAAAGCAAACGTATGCGCGCCTGCGCCGGTCAATTAAAACAATCCTGCCCTCTTCCGGTGACCAGTTGGTGCCGCTCTCGTGTTTTCTGGCAGCCCACAGTACGATGCGCCTGTAAAGCCGCTCTTAACGTTGGCTACCTTTTTTTAAACAATGTTGGCCGAATGAAGCAAAGACACTGGCATCGTAAATTTCGTTTGCATCTCTCGACCCGCGTCCATCATCATCGTCACATCATTGGAGCTTGCGGCGGTGCCTTCGCGCAAGACGTGGTCACAAATCACGTCAACACTTCACCCATCCTTTTTAATGGTGACGACCCTCGCCACGATGTGATCTACCGAGCTCGAGTGTGAGCCGTTTTATGGCTTGCTCGGATCGCCAACCTGCACTTTGTATGCAAACGAATGGACCGGGGAGGACAGTCACCACGTCTGAACTTTAATAACACGACGAAGCTTCGTTTCAGGAGTGGCTGCAAAATTCAATCTTGGCTGGCTGGGCTGACGAGTAAAAAGTGTAGGCGCTGAGGGAGCTGTTGTTTTATTAAACTATTTAACCTGTAGCACTATTTATCGTAGTTTTGGTACAGAAAAAAAACTTGAGTGGAGCGATAGCGCAAACGGTCCTGTTCTTCACACCCAGCAAACCCTCGTAAAGCGTACGGTTGTAAGGTGTCATCAGCCCGTTTTACGACTGAAAGATTCAAGATTGAGATCCATCCTCGTTCACCACGTTCACCGTCCAGTACTGCCAGTGTCCACGGAGTTGAAGCCATCCTCGCCGCGGAGTGCTCCGTCATCCTCCGTTTTGATTATGGATGGTGATACTTTTTACTATCGATTTTATCAGATTATAATAATGTCGAGGTCGGCAAGCGGGTAACACGATACAGTTCTAGTTAGAGGGACCGATCTAGCGAAGCATACACACGTTACGCGAACGCTCAACAGATGCTACTTCCCGTCCCGTCCGAAACCGTTTGGCCAAGATCAAGCTGTCAGCCCATGTGACCCGCACCACGATAGGGAATAGTTTCATCACACTCGGGCATCATGATTTGCCACGGTTGCCACCCGGTTGACACTTTTACGATGGGACGCTTTTAAAACTTGGAAAGCGGGATGCAAAACGCGGGTGCGTGTGAGGCCGTGAGGGTTTGGTTTTAATTTTTACGAGCCGATTCCTCCACCCGTCCAAACTGAACCGTCCCGGGTGCCGCTGGTTGGCGTTTGTCGCGTTGTTTTGAATAGTGTTTGATAGCTCAATCTTTACTCGCAATCGGAGGGAGACGGAAAGGATGCTTTCCACTTTCGATATGCAAGCATTAATTATGAATAAACACGCATTTCGAACGCTGGTTAGGAACAAGAATGGGCCCAGCTTTTCGATGGCACTTCTGCGGGACAGGAGTTTTGGAAAGGGTTTTAAAAAGGTGAAGCATTTCGGTTAAAAAGCAGTTTCTTGTACTAATCAAACATTTAATAGCGGGCGTAAAATATTGCCCGCCGTAACAAGATCTTCCCGATTCCACCCGATGGACACGGAATGCGTGTCTGCGGTGAGAAGGAAAAAGGTGCGTTGGGGTTTTATGATGTTTGAAGATGTATTTTAAATCAATCAGTTTTTTATATGTTCGTTTGAAAATATACAATGTTTATTGCCCCACGTTTTCTGCTGAATATTTCTAATTAAAGAAAGAAGATGAAATTAACTGTTTATTTCAGTTCGTCTGCCTTCAGTCCGTTTCATCTTCGTTTTCAATCAAACTCTATGAATAGCAAATAATTGATGCAATTTCACGGCGAGCGCAGGAAAGATTGCTTTCCAGCGGCGAAAGTTTGCCCTAAAGGGAGAGCAGCTTTTGCGATGCCTGTTGCAGTGCCCGTGACTTATTGACTTATTCCGACCGGCGGTAGTACACTATCGCGCTCGCGTGTACGCTTTCTCCCGATTCATGCTTATTTCTAGCGAAATGGTCTTAGCCTTCCTCCCATTAGCCAGCGTCCGGCCATTAGATGATTCTTTCTTTACTGCCCGCTGCTGGGCCTGTGTCGGAATGGAAGAAGATTCCCTTCGCGTTTGTTCCCACTGGATTTGATTAGTGCAAATCTTTGACCGTACAGTGCGGGGCATGTGAATAGGTTGAAGGTGATTTAATTTATATATGCTTAATGATGATTTGGCGATTTAATTTATGTATGTTAATTTGAAATTATTTATATTAATGATTTGTTTACAATAGAATATGTGATTGATGCAAATATTTTTGTTTAAATAAACTCGTAATGTTTGAGAAGAGCATCGAGTTTACTAGAAAATGCTTGAGAATAAAAACGATTTATATTTTTTATTCCTTTATTGTATTTTAATATCTCTAAAATGAAAATGGCCCAAAGGAACGGGGAAACCTATGTGTAAGGGTAGATAGGCAGGAATGTTTCCGGATTTTTTAAAATACCCGATTTGGACTTTTACTGATTATTTACCATACTGATGGAGTGTACTTGGTTAATATCCTTGACTTTAAAATAAATGCGTTTACAGCTTCACTTTTGCACGTGATGTTTTCACTCTTAATTCATTTCATACCTCTTTAGCAACACAGTTTTACGGACTGCTGAGCAAAAATGATGTGTTAATACAGTTAACAAATTCATACACTTAAGCTCACCACTGTAAAGCAGCACGGTTGAGTTCACAGCGAAGGGGTCATCCTTCAGCGATTGTGCGATTAGTTCGCCATCCACCACCAACGGCGCTTTCACTTTCGATTGCCTCTCAGCCCGATCGAAAAATCGAAAATCGCTTCTCGTTCGGTCGGAAATTGCAGTCGCATCTTCTCCATTTTTTCGCCCCGGGGAACCGTACGGCAGCGATAGAAGCTTCCCGCCTTCCCGACCTTTTGTCGATCCGATCCGATCCGCACGCTGGACGCTGGGATAGTGGGACACGGCCAGATCATCTTGCGCGATCGTCGTCGTGCAGCAGATGAGTCTCCCAGAGCGGACTCTCCCAGAGCGGAGAGAAAGTGAATCGCCGACACGATTGTAGCATTTTGCGCCGACCCGTGATCAGCACCGCGGGCACCGCATCGTGGCCATCGTGCGTGTTTTCCCGCCCCACACGGGGCCCAACAATGGGAAATCCAGCCCGGGAGGAAAAGGTTGACAATCGAATTGGCACGATCGAACTGTCGAAATTGTCGTGGTCATGGTCAAGCGCGGGGCGTCGAAACGGTGGTACTAGCGAGATTTCTAATCTCATCACGCTCACGCGCCACACCGCAATTGTTCTGGCCCGGTTTGGTTCTGCGCAACATGGCGTCTCACGGTGCGAACAATGTGGCTTGCCCGGCCTGCCGAGAGAAATGTCACACTCCCAGGGTAGTCGTGGAAAAATGAGGGAAGAAAAGAAATTACTGTGTGAGGAAATGGCTTTTACCGACTGATTTCATTTGTTTTCTTTCCACAGGGAAGGTAACAATCGGTAAAGGGCTTGTCTGATACGATCAAGAGGCTTTATGATGGGGACAGCGAGAGGTTTAAATTTATTCCAAATTTTACGTAATTTAATTTAATTTCCCATTTCAAGCTGCCCGGTGGTTTATGTAACACGCATCTGACCACCAGCCAGCCTAGCCGAACATGACGAGCCCTGTTAAATGGGGTAATAGAAATAGGGCTTGAAACATGCGGCCCGACAAGCTCGGGAGATTGAGAAAACAAACGAAAATGGCTCGATTTAACGCATTGGTATAAATAATTCATCATCACCACGATGCGATATCTCATCTTTAACTCAATCGCACCCTTGTCCGGACACGGCCTGAGAGGTTGTCGGACGGTAGAGAAAAGTAAGCATAGACTCGTACCTGGCGGTTGCAGTTGGTGGAGGGTTTTATTTCAAAACTAGAATTCAAAATTAAACTGCTCATAAACCTTTTGTTTTATCCATCAGACTAGCCGTTTCCGTCTCAACCGAGCCATTCGTGCTCTCGTCGAGGTCTCTTTTAATGAGCTCCCACTATCAATGTGGCCCTCGCTCGCCAGGGGAAGGATGGAGTGTATCGGCGGGGCGAATAAACATAAATGTTAACAAGCACGATGACGGAACGGAATGACTTCACCGCCACGAGGGGACTAAGGTGATGGATTCATCAGCCGGCCGTCGTCCTCCGTCCGAAACTTTTCATCTCATCGACACGGTCCAAACGCACACCTTGAACACTGGCCGATTCCGTTCCGAAGCGTGCTGTGTGCTATGATTAATAAATAAGTCCTCCCCTGCTAGGCACGCTCACACCCTCCGCGCGCTCTTATCTTATCAGGGTGACTTGTGACGGCGCCGCCTACTCCAGCCCCCTTCACTGTCCGGCCAGACAGACAACTAACACATCATTTGTGCGATAATTTACGATCGGGTCGCTTTAATGGCGCTCGAACAACGAGATCTCGCTCTCTGCTCTTTGTCCAGCTTTTGGGTCTTTCACCTAGAAGAAGTCTGCAAAGTCTGGCGGTAAGGTAAAGTCTGGCGTGGTTTTAATACTGCCCAGTACGTCCATTTCCATTTTGAAATGTTTTAGTGCTTTTGATTGTTTGTTGCCCATTTACTCATTTGCCTTCGTTCCCGATTCCCTGCCCAAAAGCTTCGGGCATTTCATTCAGCAGAAAACACGAATGCTTAGCGCCAACTAACCACCCCAAAACTTCCTCCCTTCCTATTAACCCACCACGGCACAGAACATCTTTACGACTGCTGCGGTCTTTACCCAAAGACATCCCGCCGGGACCGGGCCGAACGTCATTTCCCGCGGTTCCCAAAGCCCGCCAAAATGGGAACAGGAACCGTCCCGGACAGCGGACAGCGCCTTTTGTTTGGCTTTTAAAAACAAATCCGATTCCGGGCTAATTGGTCGACGATCGACGATGGGTGCTGGATGTTTTACGGGAAGGTACACCACACGGCACCACTAGGGATGAACGTCACTGGATAGAGGAGATTCTCACACAGTGTCGACTTCCTTCTTTTCCGAGCGCTAACAAGCATTGTCTGTGAAACGCTGGGGAGGAGCGGGTGGTTCCTCTTTTATCAGGGATCGGTAAAGCACGCTGTGGGAGAAAATTTTAAAATAAAATAAATTTCACAAACGTAAAATTTGATATAAATTGCTTTCAAAGTTGAGTTTTCAAATTCTGAAAGAGCTTCTGAATTATTTGTTATATTTTTCGCTCATTCAATCAATTTCGTAAAATACTATTATCTCTAGCCAAATTGGAGACAAAAGATCATGTTGGAAAAAAGTCAAAAGTAGAGCAATAATATGAGGTTTAAGGTTTTCATGTGGAACATTGTGGTGATTTTATGCTTTTTATATTAATAATATTTATTAATTTAATTTGATTTACATAACTTCCTCTTCGTCTTAGGTGGCCTAGGCAAGACATGGCCTAATAAAACACTACCGTCTTGCCCATTGAAGGATGATCAATTCTGTCTATAGAGGACATACAGAAATTAAAATGGTCCGCTTGAATCGTCAGAGACGTTTTAATAAGGAATTGTGAAAATGAATTTTGTTTGATAATTTTATAATAGAAACCTTTAAAAGACAAACAAAATTTCCGTTTTATTACTCATTTAAGAAGATGCATTTCAATTATTTTTTCGGTGTTTATTTATATATTTAACACGGACTCTGGGAACGGGAAGCAGTGCAAAACAAGTGAAGTACCTTGTAAGCATGTCGCAGTATACAACAAACATATGAACAAGGTGTCACAAATCGATACTATTGTAGGGGCTATTCAAATAAAAGCCAAAAGATTTTGAACAAGTTTTTCTTATTAAATTAGGCAGAAAAAGCCTAGTGCATAACACAGAATTTTATAAAAACATTACACATCAACATCAAGATCTAAGACACGTTCTAGATTCATTTAGCCTAAACAATCAATATGTTTTCCAAGAGAGTGTTTTTTTATAAGTTTTTAACCCTTTTCAACCCTTTTCTTTTCATAACGATTTATTCTTTTTGTGACAAACTTGACAAACCCTGTCTAAAATGTTGTTTGGCCGCTAGGATCCAAACGAGCAGCTCACATGCTGGTCCCGAGCTTTATGACCTGCGGACGACACCGGCTCCCGCGGTAAGCGCTCTCTCTTTCTTTCCATAGCGTCTGTGCGTCTTCTTCAAATTCAGAATCGGTTAACAACTTCCTGCGACCCAATCAACCCACCCGGTCCGGAGGTGAGTTCGATTTTGTTGCGCTGTTTCGGGAATGTGGGAAATAGAACTTGTGCGGGGTCATAAACCATTTTCTAAGCGATGGACGAGATCCCCTTTTTCGGTGGGAAAAGTATAGTTGGTGACCTTCTCCGAGTCGCTGTGTCATTTAATGAGGGAATTTTGTTTTCTTTCTTCAAATGGGTTTGATGTACTGCTTGCGGGTGAGCCAGTTAGTGCATTACCAATGATCGATGCGAGAATCGATGTGTCAACTCCCGTCCCGACTTCGTGTGTTTTGGACGGCGTTGCCCAAACGATTGCGGCCTTAATTGATACGACAAAGCTGATGTCTCGGGCCGTTGTTGTCATGTGGTTAGAATCAACAAACAAGTCAAAAGAGATAGAGACGGAACACATCTCGCTGATATACGTGCGTCTTTCTCGCGTCAAACAGACACCGAAATCAAACAAAATGTTGGGGAGAGAACAGGGAAAAAAGTAATCCTTAAGTAAACCACCCAGAAATTAAATCATCACGCAGTGTTGTACCACGGGCGGACAGTCGAGCTGTAGCTCCAACTCCTCCAACAAAGTCCGCTAAGTCACCCGGTTTGATAAATCGACCCAATCCATCATCGGTGGCTATAGGATTTGAGGGCATAGCCGTGAGTGGGGCTCCCTTATTAAACCGTTGCATCGTCGCTTGTGTCTGGCGCCAAAGTTTTTCCAACTTTTGCCCAGGGCCGAGGTTTTCGGCACCATAGCGTGCACAGTAGCCCAACCAAGCCACCTCTCTGTTTCACCGGGGCGGTGTTAAACGATGATGGGTGTCTGGGTCTATCCGCAACACACAAGAAAAGGTGCCAACAAACCGACAAAGTTTGTCGCGTCTTCGTGTGCAAGCAGACCAAATGTTCCACTTTTTTCGGTGTTTGGCGATCGGAACAGTCTTGTGGTGGAGTGTTGCAGCTCTTTCTTGAATCTCCTTGAACAGCGCAACTCCTCCAAGTCGTTATGTTTTACTCCTGCCAGGGAAAAGATTTACCTGCATTATACGGTGGCGTAGTTTAGGAAAGATTTACTCAGTGCCTTGAATGTGTCATCTTGCCTGGAGCGTTATGGGTAAAGTTAGACGTAAGAGAATGAGACTTTTCATTGCCATAATTAAAAACAAAAGCAAAAGCGAACACGGTTTATTTATTCTTCATCCTTACTTCTATTCCATTCGACAACGTTGATTCCTACCAAAGTTGACTGATGTGGGATTACTCATCGCTACTTACCTCATCCCTTGGGCAGATAAAAAGCAGAATAAAAGCCTTTAACGTGATACCCGTCACGAGAGTGTCTCTAGAACGCAACCAAACGTGCGGCCTGTTCTAATTGATACAAATTCGGTCGACAAGGCTCTCCAAACGAATTTGAAGAATCGTTCAACCTGTTTCGAGACGTTTCACGCGCTGCGCCCAAGACGCTTTTATCTTCGAGCTGACCAGGTGACCCGTGTCCGGAATGTTGCCTCTTCCGGACCATTCCTGTTTAATGGATCGCTTAAAAGCGTTGAAACGAAATTAGACGGGATCGTGTTTGTCGCCGCCGTCTTCCTTCAATGATTTTAACCCTTGAGGGAGTTGGTGGGTTCTGGAGAAGATAAAGCCTAGGCGGAGGGAAGAAACATTATACAACCTGTACTGCAAATGAACTTCAAAGTCGTTTTCTTCACTGGGACTGGGACGAGGCACACCAATAAACATTAACCTAAACAGGTGAAATAAAAGCACCCATTGAATTATCTCCTCTGAAGACTGGGGTGTAGCACTTCTACCTCCAACAAGTGACAAGTTCTCGACTGTTGATGGCGCCTGGATTTTCTTGTTCTTCATAGCTTCTAGACTACTCTGCTTTTGGCTCTCATTGCACGCCTTCATTAATTCAACCGGCTCCGTCCTGTCACCGAGCAAAGCTCCTAAGATCCAGAAACCCAAGAGCGCTGACAGGATGGACGTCGGAGAAGTGCGTTTCATTGATAACTTTCCGACAGCTTTCCCGGGGAGCAGAAGATTCAGGGTTCGACTTCTTTATCCCTATCGGAATACCGCCGCCCAAAATAACTGGGCGCAACGAATTAGTCATCCATCGTTTGCTGAGACTGCAGAGGGAACGATTGCAGGTGTAGGCTGCAGGGTGAAAACCCGGGCAAAGAAATTCAAAATATGCGAAGCGTGATCTTTTCGCAGGAAACTTTGCCAGGGTGGGTAGGAATTTCACCTGAAATGGGAGGAGTGGAAGATACTGGACTGACTTCTCGCACGCAGCCGACATGGCTAGAATTTTGGTAGTTTAACGATACACTTTCTGCCAACTGGTCGTCCTTAATCGGAGTGTCATGTCGGGAAGTGAAAAGAGGAAGTGTGGCATTCCATGGTATTTTAATTTAAAACTTTGAATTAGTTATTTTAGAATAGATCCTTTGCTACAGTTACAACCATTGCCTGGCCAGTTTCTAAAGATTTACACAGGGAGGGGGAAAGTGAGTAAACAGATGTGACGAGGAGTACTGGAACAAAGCTAAAAAACTTCCTTGGGCTGCTGTGTGCCAACAAGAGGCAAGTTTCTTTGTGAGAAACGTTATATTTTTGCATACTTAACAAACACAGTGAGAGTTACAGAGTTCAGTATGATCTTCAATCTTGCAACTTTATGTTCTACACATGAAACAGTGACAGTGACCAGTACGTTGTCAGTTCCATTTCAGTTCCGTCTCAAGTTACTTCAGTTGCTCATAAAGTGGCATGAACTGACTGAAAGAGATAGTCCTCCCTTTGGTCCAGTAGCATTACTTCTGCAAAGTTTTCTGCTCTTTGTTTCAATGTGGGGAAAAGCTATAGTTCGAATGGAGGCAACATATCTAATGCATTGCAAAAGGATGCAGCTGTTGGAACTCTCCAAAAGCCTTACTGAGTTGTTGAGCAATATTTTTTATTTTATAGGCAACAATCAGGCACTGGTTTTTAGTATACAAATAACTTTTGTTAGTCGTTTGAAGGTTAGGATAAGTTTATTTCGATACAACCGTTTTTTAACAAAATTTTGGAACTACGTTTGATATTTTGTTCTTATTCTTAATATCGATCAATCACTCAGTCACTCATAAGCTGCATTTAACAAGATTTTAATGTGAGTGCTAAATTTGTCTGCACATATAACTTACAGATCTACTTATTTTTTTGTGAATAAATCTTCTTTTAAAATATTTAAATTTAATAATTTAAATGCAAAACGTACCCAGAACATAGCATTCCCATTTTGTACTTGCTGTACCACATTGAGAAGTTACTTTAATGACACAACACTTAAACCACAAGGAATGGGACAACCTTAGCCTCAGCAACAGATTTGTCTGCAAATCCTTTCTCTTCGTAGAAGAAATTTATTTTAACAAGCATTTCATTCATGTCTCAATTGAATAACGAGACTATTGTATTCTTCCACACAATGAGTGTGATAAGAGAGACGACAACGGAAGCAACGGGTCAAAGCACTGGCGTAACACTTTCTCCAACTAGTTTACGTGTTTCGTTACCATAATAATTCGATTACTGGAACCTTTCCTCAGCTGTAGAGCCGTTTTCTGGGATGAGACTTACTTTTAAGGTGCATTTCGTAAGATATAATAAATCCGTTCCGAATACCAAACTGGTCCAGTATGTGCAAATGTTGTGTCCTTGCAAAACTTCCCTATGTTAGGGGGCATACATAAAAAGGAGCAGGTGAGATTTTGAGAATGTAAGAGAGGGATAAAATCCTGCAAAAGGTGCCATATTATTGCATCACCCAAAAGCTACCCGTGCAGCCTTACTGACGGTGCATATGTATCTTGCCTGATTTATGCAGTCGGTAAATTTATTCAACCCAAAATGATAATTTATTCATTCCAAGTGAGCAATGCCGAGGAAGGGAAAGAAAAATGTGTACACACATGCCTTTTTGCTAGTTCCGCTTTTTTAACAAATGGATAGTGTTACGGATTGAAACTTATGGAGAATATGCAAAGCGTCCAGAAGGAAGAGTCGACGCCAAAGCTGTTTCCTGTAGTGCTATCGTCAGCAGCAAAGCGGTTTAGGTAAGATTAAGTCGTTCTATCCGGTGTGTGGTCGAGGAGATGTATGTGCAAAATGGTTTATGTACATTTTAAATTGTTCAAGAATAAATATAACATGACCACTTTGCATTAGTAAGGATAGAATGATTTTACAAGATATTGCATGTGTCACTCAATCATCTCGTTACTTCGGATTCATTACTTTATCCATTACGAGGAAACGAAAAAAAGTTGTTTATTAACGTTTAATCAACCATTAAACCTCAACCGATAACATTTACCCACATTTTGGTGGACAGCACTGGAATAAAGGAAAACAGCATGTTTAGCCACACCGTCGTCGTAAACATCGAGATTATTGGGGATTAGTGGCGGACAGCATCCATCGAAGTGCAGCTCCAAATGATCGCCATCAATCATTGCTTCGCTGTCAAAACACCGTTACCCCGTGTCTCACCCGGAAAAGTGCGTTATGGGAGTTGTTTTGCTCTCCCAAAAACCGTTCGATGATTACCTCAAAATAGCATCTTAAAGCATACTTTCCATTTAAATAGAATCCATGAGACGTTTCTAACAAACACGGCTTCGTTGGTGATGATTCACGTTCGCATGTCAGTGCCTTGCGGGGGAAGACATTGCTCAACGCTTTAATGGAATGGATGGTCCCGCCATCGAAAGCGTGTTCAATTAAACTGCCCAGAAAAAACCGTTGACCCAATGAAGCGTAATGAGCCGAACGCCTCCCTCGGAGGCAAAACTGGGCTGTTCTACGTCAAGCTACGACGAACCGTTCGGCATCTTAAACGGCCGACGACTGGCCACCACACTCAAGGAAATAAACTCACATTCAATTAAATAATAATAATAATTCAGCACTGAAATTGAATCTTTCCAGCGCACTCCGCGTGCGGCATGGAGGTCGCATTTGAGATGCTTTTTTCACTTCTTTAGGCACTGCTCTGCGGGGCACAAATTTCTTTCCGAAGAGGAAGTGCTGCAAAACCGAAGAAACGGAGTGCGAAGAAAGCATTAATAATGGATTCCCACCGAGCGCGCGGGAGAGGGTTCCAGCTGTGCATTCGTACGGCCCTCGGGAGGTCTCCGCGGAAATACGATGGCCCCGACGCCGTACAAGTGTCTGGATGGGGGAGTCTTTTATCTTGAAATTATTCGATAAGCCATGGTTGATGGTGTTAAGATTGCGCAAGAATCAACCAGATGTATCCAACATGGCATACTCCACCTAGAGAGAACACGAGCGATCGTTCAACCCACTCTATCAGCTCCATTAATTATATCCCAAAAAAAACGAGAAGTGTCTTCATTAGAAGGTAAAGAATGGTACACAACTCTTCGCCGCTCTGCGATAAATCTGTTAACACTTTTCCCGAGTGTCGAAACAGTGGCCCACGCTTAGAGTAGATTCTCCCCGCCTGTAAGACTACGGGGCTGAAGACTTTGTTTACACAACCAACCGCTATAGTTGACGTCCGAGGACATTTAGGAGATGTTAAATTTTAAACTCAATAGCAGTCCAATAATTTCTTGCTGCCTAACGCCGAGGCACACATGTCTTGCTCGCTACATGAGGTCCTGAGGTCTACAACGACTTCCTGCAGATGCAGCAAGCTACACACACACATTGAACAGAAAACGCTGCGTTGATTTATTCTCCTAAAAATTGAGTTCTATCTATGGCTAGAAATAGAACATCTTGTCCAAGCAGCATGGGGTTGGCTGAGAGACTTTAGGGAATTTATGGAACTCGCCATCTTGATGTGTAAACATTTGGTTTGTTTTTACAGTGATAGAGATCATGGAAATTTCAAATCATTCTAATGACGATCTTCTTGATGAAGTACTCAATCGATCTTTTGAAGGCTTTTTAACCGATTCTTCACCTTGTAGTTCTTTCAAACCCATCAACTAATAACCGGTACCCATCCAAAAGCGTGGAGAGAGCTTTCACAATGTAATCTGCATCCGTTTTCTAAGTATACGAAACACATTCGTCTTCCACCAAACATGGCTGCCAGCTTGCCTACGCTGCACATTCTTGGAGTGTGTGAAGATTAGCATATGAAAACAGTCCGTCCTTAAGTCGCAAGCAGATGAAGCGCGATAGCAAGAAAAAACTTATTGGTTGATATACTTTATCAATTTCTTCCTGCAGCCGTTTGCTTTCCGCACGGAGCGTGGACTGCTTGCGCGTGACTAGCGGAGAACTTTCCGCCACCGTGTTTGCCATGGTCCAGAGCTCTAAGACCACCCATCGATTTGGCGTTGATAGGTTTTCAAGCAGCTATAAATTGTTGCGCGCGTCGTGTGCCGCGATGCAGCTTCCTTCTCGTGAGGTTTGATGAGCTTCTCCGCAGTTGGTGTTCCAGGGGTTGGATGCATTTGCAAGAGAAAGAGTGTGCCCGTGCGTGGCTGCGGAGCGAAGATCGGGAGCGCATCGGGACATTGGAATTTATTACGTCCAAACGTTACACCGATCAGGTTGTTCACCTTGCTGTGGCTTTTGTTCTGGAATCTGAAGATGAAAGAAAAAATGGAACGATAAAACACAATCAACCTTTCCCGGGTTCTTTGGCGAACTCTTTAGGCAACTCACCTTGCCAGGTAATGTGAGAAAAAAAAAGTTTGGGAGAATGGGACATCTAAGGCAGAGAAAAGAAAAGGAAATCAAATCCCTAATTTATAGTAAGATTATTGATTTCGGAGTTCGAGCTCCGTTAGTTATTTGTGTATTGGTGCATAACTCATTCGAATGTCATCTTAAAGTGGCGGGTCAGGCTTTTAATTTGCCGTGAGAGCTTCCAGCACGCATCATAAGACCGGGTGGTGAAAACATCTTCCAGAAGCGGTGAACCAGCTCGCTCCTCTAGACGTAGCGAAATGCGCTACCGCGATAAAGCAAGTGCTCTTCCAGCCTGCCTGTACGATCACGATTGGATCGCAACCTCGCCTCAGTTATCTTAATGGAAATGGGTTCAAACTTGGTGCGGGATGAAAGTGGGCCCTCACCACTAGATGGTGATAGCCCATTTGGCAAGTTATCACAAGACACTGTGGAAGAAGACCAGTGTGGTCTACATACCGATCGCTCTACCCTACGGACGACCCCCAAAATGTCGGATTATCGGTCGAGGATTGCGCTCGTTCGTGGGGTGTTGGTTGATAGGAATAAATTTCAAACTTTATTGAACGGTGTGCTATCGGTGAGTTCGGTTTCGGACTCGGTAAACTCATAAATAAACGGTTCCGGGGCTCATCGAGAAACGGTTCACTATTGATCCTTCTAGGAACGTTAATGACGATACGGATACGGATGGCGCTAAACGTGTTGGCCGTTTGCGTGTTTTTGGACCACGTTGGAACTGATCCAAGAGATGTTTTAAGCAAAGTACCAGCCGAGTGCAAGTTGTTTTCGGTGCAACAGAATTTTTAAAATTAATTGACAAATTAAATCAATAATCTTGCACCCAACACTTTACCCAGGCATGGTTCAAACGTTCCTCTTCCTTGCGCTTTAAAAAGCTTTCCTGCTTTGCAGTCGGTTGCTAATAAAACACAATTTATGAGAACTTTATTAACCTCCATCGCTTGTCTCGTACTACTCCATGAGAACGCACGATGCAACGCACAGCTCGGACGAAGGCACAGAATGCAACAACACTCGGGTGTGGGATTATAATACGTTGACCTGCTTATCGGATTATTTCTCGCATCTCCGGTTGGGCGGAGTGCGGTAGCAAGGTTTTAGAAAATTCTGTCCCATGCGAAACTCCGTAACTCGCCACACCGGGAAGAGAACAGAGAAGGATCATCAAGCGGGCTTTTAAAAGATGCAACAACCGTCTTCTGGAGAATCAATTTATTTCCTTCCCTTTAAGAAAACGTCAATAATCGTTCGAGATAGTTTGCTGGCACTGGGAGGATTAGAGCAATTTCGTAACAGCACTCGGCTGATTACTGACGGTTCGATGGCCCGTGGAAGGAGCGGTGGGAATGAGAGAATCGACCGGACGGGAGTACCTTTAAAACCTGACCAAGGCCGGGAATGCTGTTTCGCTATTAAGATGTGAGAAGTTGACAACGGGCGTCTTTTCTCCTTCGGAAGATCAGTCATGATTCATCGCGTAAGGTGTAGGCAAGGTGTAGTTGCAGCAGGGGGATAAAATCTTCTTATGATCCTTAATGCGGGCAAGATTGGGAAAGCAATTGAGCGGGTGATAAATTTAGGAGTTTTCTGCTGATCAGTGGGAATGAGAACCTTTTTTTTAACGGTAGGGATGCTGCTTGATTGTAGCTGGGCTCGTTTATCTTGATTTATACTTAACAAGCGCGGTTTACATTGACCAAAATATTTGATTTAGAAGAACATAAGTGGGTTGTGTGGGAAGTATTCTAAGCACACCACGCTATCTCAATTCTAACATATAGAATATGAGACAAGCCTTAACTACGTGCTGTTTTCGTTATATCTTGTGTTGAACTATCTGAACTAACTCAAGACTAGCCTAATTGGAGAGAGTAAGAATCTTGGGCTTTCTGTCACTTTTGGTTCTTACTACAACAGGCTAGTCACAGCTGATGTTGATGAGCGGTCCAAAGATGGGAATCGATCTACGTCCAACCCTGCAGAAGTCGGCGCGTCTACCATTATACCTTTATACCTTTATATTCATTATAATACGCTAGTATATTACACGTGAAACAATTTTCATAGGTCATTTTGTTTTATATATTTTATCCATGGCTTACTCTTTTGTTGTATGATATGGTTTTACCCTTGACTAGCTGGTGTTTAGGTTGCCGTCAATTCAAAATGAGATTCAAACCACATCCTGTCTCACTAAAGGCCTACGTTTTACCCTAGCTGGTAGTTCAGAGTATCTCATAATTTGTATCATTTGTAAAATCAAAATACAAACTAGGTGTTTATGCTCATGGTCAAATTATTCACGAATTTTGACTGACATACAACAAACAAAAACATGTAAAATAAAAATCTACATTAATTTATAATTATGGCAAAGAAAAACAAAAGTTCATAAACGACGAGTACTCTTCATAGCCTAAAGGAAAAGTTTATAACCTAGGGAAAATTCTAACAATATCAAATCATTTAAAACTAGCTCCTTTATTCGTTCCTCTTGTAATATTTTGAGTAAATATATTTTGTTAAATATTTCGTTAAATACACCAATGTTATTGATTATGATATCAACACCAATTATTCCTGGAATAACTCAAAATTCGAGGAGATAATGCATTTTTCACTACATCCTTAAGCAGGACTCCTGCCTATACGGCGACTTATGCCATTTTATCAATAGAAATATGAGAAAACTACCATATAGCCAACTGTTACCTTAGAAACCTTTGTAGTTCTGTGATGCTCGAAACATACGTTTAAAAGCTATCTATCGAACTTAAAAATAGAATTTTGTTTTTGTGTATTTTTGTGTTTGTCAATCTTTTAGTTATTCTATTTTTTTGGTTGAAGTTTAAGATTTCATTATTGAAGTTTATTTTGATTTTGTTTCATGATGTATTGAATAGCTAGATGAATAGATCGAACAAAATAAATAGAAATAGGTAAACAGATTTGAAACCAATTCCCTAACCTTTGAATAGTGACATAGGCCTGAACCAGTAATGTTACTCATTATTAATATAAGGATATGAATGACCTTGTTTTTAAAATTCAATTGCAATAACAGGTTGTTGTTATTACACTCCATTTCCATGTTTTTATATCCAAAACCTACAATTGCATTTGACCTTCAAATGTGTTGCCTATTAACACGACAGCACAATTGGAGGTCACCCTTATTATAACACCGTGCCCAAGTGTCCAAGCTCCTAGAACACCCAAAGTGTCATGTAACTTTAATTACTTGCACCAGCCAACCAACATGTCACCCCGGGCCCTGGACGGACCCGAGCGTGTACATTGTGCTTGTTGCAACAGTAATTAAATTATTCATAATTTAGACACTCCCCGCCGCCGGTGCACCTTTGGCAGCAAAAGTTCCCACCAAAGCGTCTGGCACCTAATTATTATTATTGAAACAAAATAGCTACCACGTTGCACGTAGTGAGCTTCCCGCAAATGCATTCGCAATCGGGTTGGAATGATCGGGAAGGGTACCCGGGAGCTTAGTCTCGGCTGTTACCAATTTTCAGCGAAAAACCAACAGATTCCTCACCCGTGCTGGGCCACCGTGGAGAGCAGCTCGAGTGCAGTTTAGAGCATTGTTATGTTAATGACGTTTTGTGCACCATTTTGTGCACCAAATGCCTCCGGGGAGTTGTAAACGTATTTCGGTCGTGTGTCGTGTCGTCGATACGAGTGAGCTTTTGCCCAAACCGTCCGTCGTTTTGTGCCATCAAGCGGAGAAAACATCACGCGAATGGAGCGTTGTTTGAAGCATTGGGAAATAGCAGCACCGGGAAACACGGCTTTCGAAGTGTGTTTTTGTCGAATTGAGCAACAACACATCGCCACCCCCAAAACACTCCCGCTGGCCATTCGAACGTGGAGGGATAAACAGCAGAAGGCCTCCGTGTAAGCGTAGTGAGAGAATATTTTATGACTCTGTTTCATTTTCCCAATGGACGAAAGTGGCTAATCACAACACTCTCCTGGTACTAGTGTCGGTAGTAGTAGTGGCAGTCGTAGTAGAAGCCCCAAGGAGATGGAGGGGTGAGTTGTTGGGAAGGCAAAAAAACAGTATCACCCAACATCCACTCATTACATCTACTAATCTAATCACATTCGCTGTGCTCATCAGAAAATTTTGTAGTCCGTAAAAATCCCTACGACACACCGAGCTGGAGGGGCAGGACATCGGGCGTCGTTTTTATTGGCCCATAAACCAATTCACATCGAACGGCCTCCTGCTTCACTACCGGTACCGGTGTCTAGAATATAGCGTCGGGTGCTATACCCTCCACAGCTTCCGGGCAAATTTTGCTTTCCAAGTCATTTCTTTTATACGACGTCGTCTTACAGCGTGCGATTTCTTTGTCTTTGTCCAGTCTCGTTGCTCAGCTCAGCTGGGTGTTTTATAGCTAGAGGGAGGGGGGGGGGGTGTGGGGTTAGCTTTTTCGTTGCCTTCCTCTGGGACACTTTTGCCTCTTCCTTTTTTTCTTCCTTCCAGTGGGAGACCAAGTGTGAATTTAATGGTTGTTGCTGGTGATGGTACTGAGCCGTCGTTTCATTACTTATGGGAATGACTTGAATGACTGAATGAATGACATTGTAGCGATACAGAGGAACAAAAAAAAAACAGGAAAAATTTGTGTGATTATGGCAATAGCTTCGATCTGAGTGAATTGCTGGCAAAACATAAAACAGGAAATAAAAATTTAATGTGATGCCAACGCACAAAACCGACTGCATGTAAACTAAGTGTGTTAATTATTGCTTACTCATACCTAATTTGTTTTCTTTTTTTTTGTTACCTCAAATGCATTAGAAACATTGTTGATAAACCTTTTAAAAATATGCTTTATAGTAACATGCATAAAACATATAACAGATAATAAAAATTTTCTATGAAAATGCTTATTTACTAAATTTCTAAATTACCTTGATTCTTCAATCTTTTACATAAGTTTTACTTTTTTTTGTTGCAAAGAGAAATCTTCATTTAGCATAGTGATCATTTTAAATCTTAAGAAAATTAAAAAGAACTTAAGTAAGAATAACTTAAATAAGAAAAACACAACTGCTTTCAAAAATTATCGCAAACAAAAGAATAAAAAGTACCACCAACTGTTTTACGGTCAAAATATCAACGTCAACTTAATTTCCAGCAAAAGATACTTCATGAGCAACATGTTTTCATTCGACAAGATTATCATTCAACTAGTAAATAATAGGAATCTTTCAAATAAGGTGTTCTTGCTTCTAATTATGTATGGGCCAGTAAAATCCTTTATTTATTGTAACCTTCACATGATGTGTTACTTATGAGATTTGAGTATGTTATCTTCTTCACCAATTTAAATTAGTTTTTCTTTATTTTTCTAAATACTTTGGCCAAAATTAGTCAATAATTATAAAACAATTCTTATGCTGACAGCTTTGTTTCTTCATTTCCGTATTTTATAAAGTTGAATGTCCAGATTATTATTGAACCAAGAAAATTCCAATATTTTTCGATCAAAATGCAATGCAGATAACAAAAGCAAGCTTTTCTAAGTTTCTCAATTTTTAACCTTTTCTAACAAGACACGGTTTTACGATGTATTGCATCATTCCTTTATATGTTGAACATACTTCTTTTTAATGAGACACTATAATATATCCTTATTTTTCAAGATTACGTTTTCTTATTTAATTTCATACGAAACATCATTCAAGCGATTCTTTTATTTTAACTTAAAAGAAAGATACTTGAAAAAAAAAAATCTTGACGCTCGTTTACTTTTCATTTTACTTTTAAAACCCTAGCTGAACAAACGAGCAAGTAAAACTGGCGGTCCTAAAGACGTACTAAAACCATGTCCTTTACTTGCTAATCAAACTTTTCCACTCGAAAAACAACGAAAAGCAAACCACACGGCTATAATTTGCTTAAGTACTCGACCCCACAAAGTGTAATTTCTTAACCTTTCTCTAGCCTTCTTTACTTAGATCCTTCCCTTACTGTGTCGAATAACCTGTCCATTTTCCAACTTGCCATTTTTTTTAAGCACCAAGAAAGGTGCAACACACTTTCCGTTTAACCAACATCTTAAGCAAATAGCACCGCCGCAGCTTCTCGGCTGCCCAGTCCGCGCCTCTCGTTCTGTTGTTTAAGTGCTTATTAGCTGTTTGCCTTTTCCATCCGCGGTGTGCCACCGTGTATATGAACGATGCTTCGCCGCACATGCACATTGTAATAATAATTAGTAATGTCGTCCTCGCTCTCGCCGTCATCGTCGTCGTCGTCGTCGTCTTATGCCCTGATTACGCTCCGGCCATATTACACCGTGTGTGCAAAATGGCAGGTTTGTCGTTTTTAATGTTCCGCCACTGCCACCGTGCACCGTTCCCAGGCGACACGAATCGAATTCAGTTGTGTGCAGTTCTGCCTAATAACGCCCGCGTGTGACGTGGCATTCTCGTGGCAAAGTACCGGTGCTACCCGGTGGCGAACGCGTCTAACGTGCAACACGGTAACAGGGCCGTCAACGTGAAAGCGTACGTACCGGGAAAAGAGTTAAGAATTTAATATTATTCAGAAGAAACATTCATAAAGCGTAATGCCAGTAATTACCTTTTCGAGTAATAATACGTTTAATCATAAACCTGCAGCGTGCAGGCAAGCGCCCTGTTGGAATGCCCCGGAGAGCACCCGGAAAGCGGCCCAGAAGCGTCTCCAAGGACGTTCTGTCACCGCCCCGGGTGCGGGTACCGGTGATGATAACGACCGTCCTGGAGCTGATGGGTTCATCTCACTGCCTCCTCCCTACACACAAAGGGCGGTGCATGTGAAAGGGCCTCAGTGTATGTTCGCTTCGAAGGGTGGTTACGTTGGTAGATGGGCGGCGCACACCATGTCTGCACCTGAGCAAGCGAGCGAGCGAGTTTTAGTATTTTATGAAAATTTTTATTGCATCAAAGTCAAAATCGGGGAGGCACTGGAGAGCTGACGCAGATGACGTGGACCTGCTTTATGGCACCGGAACACACGCACCTAGAAGGTTGATAGCAGCGTTTCAAACTGTCGACCTGGTAGGAAATGAATCAAGAAACGAGAAAGGCAAAAATTTTGCATCGTACGGATAATAACGCGTCTCTCTGCAAATGCATGTGCCTCGATGGCATTTGTAATCACCGAATTCTATTACAGTATTTGCGGTTCAAGAATGGGATGTATTACAAGTCTAAAGAGTGAACCATAATTAGGCAAAACCACTCACTGTCTTTAATGGAGGTGGACTGGAATCATGTGCATTGAAGAAAAAACTGTAGAACAACAACACAAATGAAGAACCAATAAATGTTCAAATTATTATGTAGAAGCTATTGGTGTAATTTGGGGTTGATTTTCAGATGCCTTTGGAAGTATGGTATTACAAACGTTTACCTTTCGAATGTCAAAAGAACAAATTACTTTGTTAGGGCTTGCATCCTCTCTTATAGAATGAATCAATGATTCAAGAAACTAATCAAAGCAGATACGAACGTTGAAACATGCTAAGAAATTTCACGATGCAATAATTTCCTGTGTCCAAACAAAATGTTATCAGTGGGACATCTTTCTGCATCTGTCATAGTTCAAAACAACTAAATATAATAAGGGTGTTTAGTAAATTTAGCACTAAATGCTATTGAATAAGAATTATTTAAGGTGAAATGAACAATAATTATCGATTTGAACAAAAGCTATGGCATTACGTAAAAATGGAGGATCCTTCTAATGCTTACAACTTTAATTAGCTTAAGTAATACGGATTGAAAAGTTTTTATGCAGTCTTTTATGAAAAATGATTTTCATAACATTGCAAAAGCATTAATAATCGAGAAATTATAAAGTGGCAGAAAAATAATTATAAATGAGTACGCATCAAATGCAAAAAAGGATCAAATTTTAACTTGCCAAGTGTAATTGACTATCTTGCAAAAATAAAACTCATATAAAGCAATAAGAACATTGATGCGTTCTTACAATGACTAATACGTCACCAAAGAACAATTAATATAATACCGTAGTTCTAGAAGATATTTTCAATGGCTCAAGACCACAGCAGCTTTAAGACTTTAAGAGATTCAAACCGTAGAGCGAAAGTAAAATCAAAACGAACTTCCATGCACAGAAATTTAGTCGTCATGAAGATTTCTGCAGTTTACCACCATTGGATCCAAAGATGCATATAGCAGCCTTCATTCAAAGCTTCTTCGCATTTCTAGTTTTACAAAGCTCCATGAAAAATGGCCTCGCTAAAAAAAAATGTTACTCATATTAACTCAATTCTACAGGTTATTTGCTTTAACTGCTGTGAGAGGTCTATAATTCTTCGAGATTTATTGAAACAGAGTGAATAACATTTTTAATATTTTGAGTGTAGTTTAATAAAATTCACCCAAAATTATTAAACAAGATGAACAAGATAGTTTTTAGCGGCAATTTATTTTATGGTGCTAAATATCACAACTTACAAGAATTTATTTTTTTTGTTAACGAGGTACCTTGGTTTAATTGAAATCAATTTCTTAGCTAACGAATAACTTTCCAAATGGTTCTGTTCCCTTGTGTCCAAAAGGTTTTGTGTTGTCTGGTGTGTCATTTAGAATACGTATGTGATACAATTGTCTCGTGTAATATTCACCCTTCAATTCATTGACAGTTTCAACTCCTTATCTTCACTTGCCACACGCTACACACGTGCTCACGCCTAGGAAATCTTCCTAGATCCAATAACTTCTTCCCCAACACCCTTCAGATGTCCTACAGAAGCAACATGAAACATTAAATGCAACACATACACCAAACACAAGATGCAATTTATCAAACTTCTTACAGCAAGGAACACCCAGAAATACCGACACAGGGTAAAATTACCGAAAACCCTCGATGTTTGTAAACATTCTCTTCAATTGAAGGACAGTTCAACTAATTCTATCCCATTGAGTGTGTCACCATGCACACGCTTCGGCCTCACTCAATTCTCGTACGGTTTCGTTGTTTCGGGTAATTTGATAGCGGACCATTACCACCCAGAAGTTAAAGGACTTCAAGCTTCCAGCACTCCCAGTAGGAACACTTCCCGCAACACAGCTGAAAGCTGAGAAAGTATGTTTCGCCCTCGAGTGATATCATGCAGCGCGAGTTCCGTTTGCATCTCCTGGGACTAAGGGACGGGTGGGAGAAATCTGCAAAGAACGATCAAATCTGACAATTCCAACCGGCCCACCGTGAAGCAAGAAGCTTCAAGATTTAAGATTTACTGTTTTATTTACATAATGGAACCGATGTTGCGTTGTTTGTGCATGTAGAGTATCTCGCATTTCGCCGGCTTCCAAGCGTCCAGGAACACCCGGAATCAATGTGCGTTAAACGTTAGGGACCAGATGCTTAACCTAGAAGTTGTCCAGAGCAAAACAACAACAAAACTCTCCTTGTACTTTCCCTCTAGATGTTGCTGGATGCCTTCGAGCTGGAAATGATTGATGGCCGCGCCAAAGAAAAAGGACATCCCGGAAAAGCATCCGATTGACAGCAGCTCCCGAAAGGATCTCGATATTTTAGATGGTGCGATTTTTGACACTCGCGATAATAAGTAGGTCTGGGTCGTTTGAATATCTTCCCTTCTGTTTGGGTGATAGGAAAAAAATAGCATCTTTACAAGTCAGGACAAGCCTAAATGCTGTTTACCTTCTGGTGATAGCCTTGAAACGTTCGCAGCCGTGGCAGACGTTTGGTGGGTGTGCATAAATTATGGTCACTAGGGAAATAGGAGGCAGGAGGAAGCGTCTGTCAGAAACACATTAGCACTATCCCACGACCTGAAATGCCAGGAAGAGATGCTTCTTCCTTTTGCCAGACCATATCGCCGAAGGACGCTGGAAGGGGGACGATATAACGGCGCGATATGGATTTGAATAAATTATAAAATTGAAATGTAACACCATCAGCCGATCCGCTGTTGCGTTAAGCGGATGAATGTCGTCTTTACGCTTGTTTCTCCCCCGTACATTCCCTTCCTGCCGACACTCGCACTCAAATACGAGGATCTCAAGGGAACGAGAGAAGCCATTCGTTTTACCCCCCGAGCGCACGCAAGTGAAGTTTTATTTACCACTGCTGTACCGCGGGAGGGAAGTTTTTGTGAGTACACCGTCGTCTGATTGACGGTTGTGTCCCGTCGCCGTGCCAGGACGTCAAGCTGACAGGGCGAGAGAAAGCCCGAAACCCTTCACGAGCGGTGTCCGCGTCAAGTTTCGCGAGATATATCGGTGATGCCTACGGGAAGGCAGGTCGATCCATGCTGTGAAACGCTTAATTTCTTCACTAATAAGTGTTCCGTTTCTTGTCGGACGTTCTGTTGCAAGTCGGGGCTGGTTGGAGTCTTCCCTGTCTGCGATCAACTGCAAGCATGCTGCATTGTGCTGCATTTAAACGCAAAACAGAACCGAAAGAATAAAATCAAACATTCCAGGCGCGAGTACCAATTAATCCAATTTAGACTCGTAATAAAATCAAAGGACTCATTACCGGAACCATCATTTGGTCTTATTTTATATTGTTCTCTCTCTCTCTCACACACACACACACACAAACGTGTTTGTTTTAGCTCGTCCCCATGTCGCATTTCCCTGCTGGGCAGCGGGAGGTCGTTAACATTCGGCAACAAATTGAAATAATTTAGTGCCAATTTTTACTGCCACCATGGAATGCACCCTGCGCTGGCTAACGAACGTTTACGTTTGGGGCGGTCCCCTTCACCGGCCGGAACGTGCAGAAACACATGTTATTCGATCCATTCGAGTGGATTGATCCACTGTGCTGGATGGCGGATGCACCGGTTTTGTGGGATGCACGTTTACCTAAAATCCACCGATCGGCGATACACCTCCCGTTGAGCATTGTGGTTTCGGCTTTAAGGTAAGATGTGTACACCGGTTGATATCGAATACTCAACTTGCTTGGTGCTTTGATGTTAGTAATAAAATTTAACGATTCAAAGTTTTTGTTTGTTTTATCCGATCAAATTTTTAAAATTATCTTCCAAACGTTGAAAACTTTTATCATGAATACTGTAGTTAAGAATGACTAAGCTTAGTGTCTGCATTAGTTTTCTTACTAATTTACTTATCGCGCGCCATAATCGCTTCGTGATCTTAAGATTAGTTTTCTCATTCACTTTTCTATATAATTATTCTCTTTTTGAAATTTAATGAAATTTTCATCCAAACTTTTAGTCGAATGGTTAAGATTTTCGAACATGATTTGTGTTTGTTGCAGCCAAATAGTTTTAAGTACCCTTTAGTCTTGTTGTTTTTGCTCAAAGTTATTACATTTACCTACAAATATTTCTTGCTATTTATAAACATGTTTCTAAATTTTTTTGACATTTTGATTTGTATTATTTTTTCCGTATTGTGTGACTAAGTGTACCCGTCCATATCAAGATTGTTAATCCTGCGTATGGGGGGGGAGTTGTGATTTAGTGTACCCATAGCAAGATAGTCTATCCTGCGTATGTGGGGCGGTAGTGGTCCGAATGAGATTCGAACCGGCGACGGGCCTTTTGACAGCCCTACGCCGTTACCACTGGACCACCGAGCCGGCCTTTTATTTGTATTTTAAACACTCCTAAAATTATACACTTGAGCACCATCATATTGCATTTGTTTTACAAAATCTTTTATTGCCACAAGAACTCTAGCTAAAAAAATTGTTTAGTATTTTAAACACTCCTTAAATTATACATCAGAGCACAATCATATTGCAATTGCAAAAATTATCTAGTATTTCAAACACTCCTTAAATTATACACCAGAGCACCATAATATTGCAATTGTTGCAAGTTTTGTTTATTTTTATCATTTATGAATTTCCTTGTGGCATTTTGAGCTGGACTTTACGTAACTTTAAAAGCATTGACGTTTATGTTGTATTTAAGTATTAAATGTTTTTACATAAAAAATATTGCCAAAAATATTACTTAAAAATGTAATAAAAATATTTTAATTAAAATTAAATTAATTATATATTTCATACATTGGAGACCCAAATAAGACACAAAATATTGTTTTGGTTTCATTTAAAATGACGCTTACTTACCCTGGCGCCTGAAAAATAACCATAAAATAACCAATGTTGACGATTGCATTTTTAAATCAGAAACTCAGAAAAAAATCAAGTCAATACAATACAATCAAATGAAATATTTATCATTCCTCTAAATTTCATTATCAGAGGACAAAAAATGTGAAATGCTTTTCGGAATAAGGCTACCTCAATAAAAATGTTATATACAAAGAGCTTAATCCTCAAATATGCTTCACCGGCAGCAAAAACTCAAACAATTCCCTCGTCATTTTATTTAGCCACCAGATTAAACACAATTTATCCCGAGCATAAACCATTTTCATGTACCAATCAAATTTAACCTTGTTGTTCATTTGAACAATCGCTTCACCTCACCTGATCACAAAACGAACAACAAACGCAATGCAACGATACACGCATAATGCGATTTCGCGTCAAATTCTAATCCCTAAAAGCGGACCAGTTGTCCAAAGAAGGACGAAAGAAGTGTGTACGCAGTGATTCGATTGCGCATTTAATTTAGACCCGAGTGCGCTAGCCTTCACACCATCTGGCTTCATTAAATTAGTCCATTAAATCTCTATTTACACCAACCGGCAGGCCTTTTTGCCGGCAGCGCACCATTTCAGCTTCACCCATTGAACGATCCGTCAAACCGAATCCGTCATTCATCCATGTTGGGTGCACTTCCAGCGGCGGCAAGCGGGTCGTCTTTTTCCGGGTCACCCTCCCAATCCACACGTACGTTCTGCAAGTGCGAAAATGTGTCTCAAAACGTGTGAATAAAATGCAATCCCAATGTGACAGCGAACGGGAATGCGGCCAAACAGATGGTCAAACAACGGTTAAACGATTAGAATGCCGGAGGAAGGAAATGCACGATAGTCCTTTCGCTGCTCGAGGTGTTGGTAGTGTGGCTGTGATCCACTGTTTGGTTTGTTTGTGCGAAGGACGTGTGGTCACCCTAAGGGGGACACGAGAAAGTGACAAATCGGTTAAGCATACAAATAAATATGTGACACCTTTTCGGGCCCGTCTTCTTGGGCCACGGTGCCAAGTGAGTGGTAGAAGAGAGCTGAAAGAAAAGTGCATAATGATGCACACGACGCGTCCGGGAGAAGGTAAAAGGGTCTTGCAAAAGTAATGAGAATTCAACCATTTAAAAAAAATCACTGGCAAGGTGTGTTGAATCATAGAGCGAGAGCTTAAAACCCAAGAACAAGAAATGGGAACAGAACAAATGGTGAAATAAAAACGGTGGATAATCCTAAGCTCCCTTTTCCAAAACGAAAGGCCTCCGAAAATGGGATTACAAGTTTTCTATATCCCTCCCAAGCGCATATGCTCTTGCTTACCTTACGGCGTTTCGTCCTTTTTACCATCACCGACACGCAGGGCTTTCCTTCGAACTGTTTCTAATCCCGAAATTGTTTTATTGTATGTTTAGGAGATTTTAGACGATGGATAGAACGGGGAAAATAGAAAAGGAAAAACACGCACAAATTCGCCTTAATGCATCGCACCGGATAGGCTCACGTACGTACCGGCAACAAGCTATCGGATCTACATTCAATCGAGCGCACAGCATCGGAACCGTTCCTCAATGCCGCAAAGGTAAGAACGTGAAACAAACAGCGGCCGGTGGTATGATTAGGTTTTTCTACTCTCCTTCCAAGCTTTGCTTCTCTAATTTTTTGCTTCACTGAATATGCTTGGTCGTATTTTCCTTTAGTTTTTATTTTCCCTTTGTGAGAAGCGCCTTTCTAGGTACAAAAAAACACGCACCATCAACACCGACCAACTGGTAGGAATAATTCTTCCTTTGCCTGTTTTTACCCACGGAACGTCTTATCGCCTGGTGGCAGCCGGGCCGTTCAGGACGCTTCCTTGTTGATGCACTCACCCAAATGTGGCACGCATTGCCTTGGTTTAAGTTTAGCTGAGGGAGTCGCCGAAAGAAGGAAGAAGCTACCGTCAAACATGTTGCTACTGGTTTTATCCACTTTTTACCACCCCAGAGTAGCGTCAAGGATATCCAAGATGTAAAATCATCCGCCCGAACTTCAGGCAAAGTACAGTTTTGCATTAGATCGAACTGCTACGAATTTAATATTCCAATCGCGTCCCACCCGGTTTGCTTCCTCATTTGGATGAAAGTGTATCCGGAGCTCGATCCGATTTTTACTTGAAACGGTGGATTTTTCTATTTTCAAGGGGAAACTTTTTCTTGGCCCGTGGAAGATCCGTGGATTTCGTTTTACCGAGTTTTGCAAGAACAAGTTCCAGAAGCTCAAGTTGAAATTTGAACCTCAGTTCAATTGCGTGAGTGAAATGGTGAGCAAAACGATTTATTCGGGTTTTGATCAGAGCTGTACGAAGTGAGTTGGCTGTGAAAAAACATATTAATATTTAAGTAACTGTACGTGTCGTTTTACTTGGTAGAAACAGCATTCAAAAAATTTTGGTTACACCCGATTTATAACATTTTTATTAAGTAATACTGTCGAATTAATTTTTAAGATTTATGAAATGATGGACAGATTTTGATATGTAATGTTAAAATATATTTAAAATTATTTCTAGATCTCCTTGATGAATGCAGTTATTTTATTATTTGTTTGTAAGTAACATTCTTGTTTTAAGAGGTTTGTTTCGTCAAAATATTACATATTTAAAATTTAGTTACATTGATGTATGTTAATGGTTTATTAATTTTCAATGTTTAGGTCATAGGTTTTTTTTGACATTACTGAAACCTTATTAAATAACAGAAATCAATTAGAAATATCCATTATTTGTCCGTCATACCAACTTTTATTCAAAAAGGGTACAATTAAAATAATGTTATTATTGTTTTATATTTTAGTTAAAATTTATATTTTTTTCTGTTGAAATACCTACGATATCATAACATTAATGAAATCAAAGGACATTTTAAGTTTTTTTTTTCAAGCCTCAACAGTTATTTAAGATAGACACGTATTTGTTTTTATTTTTTATTTTATTGATTATACGAAATTAGTATTCTCTCGACATGCAGTTTTACCCTTTTTCTTATTTTATTTATTTTTTTATATGTTTTCAGCGGCACGTTATTATCAAAACATTGTGTGTCTCTCATAGATTTCCTTCTTTCATTACCACCATCTTCGATAGTGAGTTTGTTTTGAAAATATCCAAAGCCGAAAATCATTTCCTCAATGCATCACGATGGATTGGAACAAAGCAGTAGGAACAATTATTCTTTAAGAACTTTGCTTTTTCCGTAGAAAAATAAATGACATGCTACAAAATATGTGTTGAGTAATCCATCGTTTTAGTTATTTGTACGGGTTTGATTCATCTCTTCATAACATTAAAAGCGATTTCGAAAAAGAAATTTGTTTATAACATCAAATTCAATTCATGATCAACTGAAAGAGGTTAAAACAATATTTACAATATAAAACAATAATAAAACAATAAAAACAATATTTTCATAAGCTTCAAACTTTTATTGCAGAATCAGAATTTTAATAAATTGTAATAAACTTTCAAATCCTTTCTTATGTGCCTCCTTCTCTTTTTCCAAACAGTAAATGAATTACCAAATAAGTTTGTTTTAGTCATGATTTTTTTTAAGCACCAAATTTTCTGAAGCAAAGATAACATTAGAGGACATAAGCTTAAACTAATTTAACTTAACTCTGATTGAATTTTGTTTAAAATCAGTATTGTTTGGTGTTTTTGTATGATAAATATTGATTGTAGGCTATAATTAACGTGAAAAATAAACTTATAACGATGCTGAATATTCATGATCATCGCAAAAGTGTTTCCACTTACCATAAAGCTTGTTTGAAAATGCGTTTAAAGTGATGAGAATTGGATCGGTCAGTTGACGCCTGTTTCTTTGTCTTACTTTATTTCTTCATTTTGAGCCTTTTCATCCCCTCCTTTCGCATACGCATACACACCCTTTCCTGCTTAGCTCCAAAAAATGTAAAGATTTAATCAACAGGTGTCAAAATGACTCACCGTAACTCGTTCCCCGCCCAAAGGGAAAATAGTTGCGCCCTTGTTTCTTTGTCGACCTTTTAATGGGCTTGAGTGAGATTGTTCAACATAAAAGAAGGCAAGCAGTTTAGAACCCATCAAGTGTTCTAGTTTTGGGCTTGCCTTGCACTCTGCTCGAACAAAGTGATACGAATGTTTTATGCCATTTTTCACGGGTGGTCATCTAAAACGCTTCAAAACTTCCGAAAAGAATGGGCACAGCGTTCCCGTGCCCATCGTACCAGAAAGCGATAAATTTTTCCAAGCACTTCTAGTGACGAGCATCGGTGCCCACCTCTTGCTGTTACAACCGCCGCTGCTGCTGCTGCTGCTGCAACCTAATCTGCCTACCAAACTTCCTTCCGCGAACGAAATGCCGTTTTCCGGTGTGGCAGGTTAATGCTGTTTGCACGTTTGCACGTTTCAATACACTGGATGGACGATTGGTGAGTGGGAAAGAAAGAGATTGCGAGTGCACATTGAGCATTAAAACGGGGAAAAAACTATATGACCGGGGGCTGGAGGAAGAGTCACAAAGCGGGTGGTCATAAAACATCCGCCAACTTCTATTCCGGAACGCGATAAGCTCAGTTGGTCGTTTCAGAGTGGTGTGGGGAAAGTTTAATATTTTTTTTGGAATGGAGGAAACGGTCTCTCGATAGAAAGGAAAGGAGCGAACCTAATAAGGTTGTTACGTAAAAGAAAATTAAAATATTAAATTTGCCTGGTTTAGGTTCGCAAAGGTTTTTTGTTTGTTACTAATAATTTAAAATTCTTGTTAGAGCAGGTGTAGCTCTTGAAAATTAAAAAGGATAGTAGTGCTTTCCTAAGCCTTATTTGATTGAATTTGAACCTAAGTTCAACCGTTACTTCAAAAGAACAAAACAAAAATTAAATTTAGACTAAAATACCCATCACCAGTTTTGTTGACTAAAGTGTGACGAGCCGAAGACATTGAATCGAGAAAGTTTGAAGGTAGGGTTGTATATAAGCTTTTTGGTTTGTTTGGAATGATCCATCTTCCCACCAGTACCTCTCACGCTGATGATGATGAGGCACACTATGGTTTAACAAAATTTACTACTTTAACTCACAGATTTTTTTATACGGCCAGGCCAGAATGTTTAAACTTACAGAAATTTCGAAGTTTCTTTTGAAAATCAGAACTTTTTGTTTTTTTTTGTTGGTAATAATGAACAGGCAGTATTGCTTAAAACTATGTTTTTACAATTCATTTATGGAGTTCATTCAATATTGCCGCAAAAATCAATATTGGCTGGGAGACATTTACTTCTCCCAGTCATGGAAGGGCACCTTATCCCGGGTGTACTCGGACGAAAATAAAATCTTTAGAAAGGTAAATTGAAGGTAAAACATAGACAAATTGGATTGAGAAGTTACAAAACCGTAAAGAAGTCTTTATTACATCAGAAATCCGAAGAATTAAGCTTCAGAAACTATTTTATTCTTAAGTCATAATTTGTTGCTTATAATTTCCATGATAATTACGAACGGAAGGTAAAAAACATTTTTTTTGAAATATAAATCTGAAATCAAATTAACGCCATTTATTAAACGTTTTATACCTGTTGGTTTAAAAATCCGGGTGTAAAATTGTTTAAGTGTATAAGAAAACTAATTTTATGTTGATTGTAAATCACAATTTTCACGATTTTAAATCAACTTATTATCAATAACTTAGAAACTTAATAGTGTTCATTTGGGCCGGCTCGGTGGTCGAGTGGTAATGGCGTAGGGCTGTCAAAAGGCCCGTCGCCGGTTTGAATCTCATTCGGACCGCTGCCGGCCCCCCATACGCAGGATTGACTATCCTGCTATGGGTACACTAATCACACAATCCCCCATACTCAGGATTTGCAATCTTGATATGGATGGGTACACTCAGTCACAGAAAGAGCCAAAGCACATTAGTGCTCTGGTTAGGCCTTGACCCTACTGGGTTGTTGTGCCACCGAAGAAGAATAGTGTTCATTTGCAATTTTGGCCAGCCCAGATAATGATTAAAGTACAAGCGTAATTTTCTACACAAATTACATAATAATAATATTTACATAAAATAGTTAATAAATTACAGAAAACACAAAAAATTCACAACAATATCTTATCCATCAATTTCGTGTATAATAAAGAACAAAGCTAGTTATAAGTTATATAAAAAAAAACAAATATTCACAAAAACATTCAACAATGAGATTTAACAAATATAATAGATTTTATATGAATAGTGAGCATTATTCTTTCTTGTTCCAAATAATTTTAACTCATCTTACCTACAAATATTTTTAATAAAACTATACCTCTGATTGCATTCAAGCGAAATGCACACGCTTTACAAATTTATGAATAAAATTTATATAAATATTCAACCACAATTCCAAACATTCATCAACATCTTCAGTTCAAGGGAAAATAAATTTTAGCATTGTTTGCATGTGTTGATCAGTGATTAACTCTTTCGCGTAAGATATGCGCTTTTATAATGCCAAAATAGCAAACAATAAACGATTAATTGCTGTTGTCAATACATCAAACCATCCTTTAAAACGTTATCTTCTTTGACGGCTAATGTTTACAACATCATGCAACACAGCAAAACACATTCCACTGTCTGGTGGAGAACCATCTTTTACTCAGCCCACACACACCGATACTCACGTACGCTCTTGTAATACACACCTCCGTCGGCCGAGCACACGTCTATTTGTTTTAAACCACGATAAACAATAACTTCATGCGTATTTACGATTACGATTATGATTCCTATCCGTGGGGCCCACGATGCCAACATACACTCCCACCCGTAACGCCAAAGATTGCCCGTGTCCGATTGCCGCCTGCCGACGTCGCGTGGTCGTTAATGGTTAACGATCTTCAAGGCTTTCGCCGGAACAGGGGGTCGCACGGAAGGGGTGGCGAGTGGTTTAGGAAATTTAAGATGGTTCCGGTTATTTAGGCGTTAATAGAGCAGCGTTAACCCAGCCGGCGGCCGAGTTTCTGTGGGGCGGGCACGGTTTTTCGATCGTAAATTTAACTACTTTGCTTCCGATAAGGAATGTTGGGACTGGGACCGGCAACATCTTTGGGGTTTTGGAATTTTGTGCACAAAACTTTCGGTATTGCTGGGAGCAGGAATGGAGGAAGCGAGTGCGAGGGACTGTCTGAGGGACGTCGGTCGGTCGGGCTTATCTACTTGATTTTGCGTTTAGGAAGAAAAAGGGAAAAGCCCATTAAAAGGATGTTAAAAATGTCACCCAAAATGACAGTGGGCGTTGAAGAAGCTCCATTCCAGGTGTTTCGATTTAATAGTCTTCCTTCACGGCACAAACAGTCGTTGGGGAAGCAGGTTTGGCTAAACCGATGGGTCTATAATCCTTTGAAATTAATTCCATTCGAGAAAATCCTATTTACTTCCCCCGTCGAAATGGGAGATGTGTTAAGGTTGTTTCTTATTAAATTAAAAGTTCTCAGTACTGGCGTTCTGCTTTCTTCCTGTGGACGTCCCTGTAGACAATTTAGCACGTTCCGGAAAAATTCTTTCTCTCCCCCTTTTTATAATGCTCGCTGGTCAACGGCTATCAAAACATTTTCCTCATTAAAACTGCCCGAAAGCAACGATACGGTAAGATGCTTATCGGAGATTGTTCAGCAAGGGAAGGAATTAAAAAGTAAGTGTTTGCAGAGGGAGCTCTTAGTAGAAACGTCACTTTTTAAGAAAGTGAAGCTTTTGCCATATGATGAGCTGGTACAAATAAACTATTTACTTTATTTTCCATTATTACACGCCGTCTTATCGGAATGATCATATCTTTGCATTGGACGCGCGCCCGTGCACCTTCAGTGCACATCTTCACCATTTATTCTTGACGACTTCCAACTTTAACGCTAGGATCTTAAAAAAAAACCAACATTCTTTGTGTCTAGATGAACAAACAATACGTTCCCCTACTCAACTTTAAAAAAAAACTATTGTTCCGGGGTTTGTTTTATGAGCGTTCCATTAACATTTTCTGAAATGTCATGTCGTGGAGCTGAAGAGCCTCACAACTCTCACCCATCTTACGCTGACGCTGCAGTGAAGCTTTTTACGGGAAAGAAAACAATAAAGAACACCTGCTCGTGGCCAGCACCATAAGCGGTTACCACGGTCAGCGCGTTACTCATCTCAACCCTTAATAAAATATTCCTTTCAGATCTAGATCGCACCGATACGATCGTGCAAGCGGGAATAATAATTCTCGGTTTCGCTTAAGCCCTTAAAAAGATAAACAGTAATTTTAATTAAAAAATTAAATGTCATAAGAAACTGCATCCTTTCGGAGCGAGGGGTAGGCAGGGCGAGTGCCCAGATCGGTTGAGCAAGATGAGAGCTTGATAGGTTTCGATGCGTTTCCACGAAGATAACGCCACCACCGTCAGTGGAGGGTAGATCCTTTCTAAACCTTTCAGGATGCTCCCGGCCGTGTGTGGTCAGAATGGTAAAAGCTGCCGCCCGCCCGAACCAATCTTGTGTAGCTCTAATCTCTTTCCGATCGTGTGGCCTGATGCCTTTCGGCTCTCTGTTTCAACCGGTGTGACCCTTTTAAGGAGGAAGGAGAAAAAAGCGAAATAGAATAATTGCATTCATAAGCACTTCACCAAATGCATCCTTCGCAAATGGTGCGGGAGTGAAGGGAAAGAATTAGGCAGGCTGATTTGTAGTGCACGATAAGCATCCTACATCTTCTGCCATGTAGGGTTTGGGGTGTTTAAGAAAAAAGGGATGATAACCTCAACGACGGATGCAGCTGGCAGGATATCGAACAACGTTTATTGAAATAGATTTTTTTTGTGAGTGCGGGATTTGAGGGTTGGTGTTTGATTTTGTGATAAGAGAACTCAGAAATCTTCCTGACACGTGTAGAATTAGGTATGGTTGAATGCTTGTTTGAATATCGACATGGTGCTGCGACTTGCGGTTTGACGGACGTTCTTCATCTGGTATGAGTATTGTGATCTTTGTGGTCTGTTTTCTGTCAAGTATGCGGAATGAAGTGCACGCGTTATCAACTAGAGCACTGATTCACAAAATGGCACCCACTGTCCTCTATTAAAAGTTTCTGATAGGCAATTAGATTCAAAAGAGTAACTAACAAAAGAGACTGATGAACCGAAAAGGACAAATTTTGATTCATTTTATATGAAACATTTCTCCTATTTGATGCTTTGAATCGGCATTACTATGCACTATGATTATGCAATCTTTTTCAGGATTAACTCTAATTGCTCTTTCCAATGGTGGCACTCTTGTAAGCATCCTAGATTTTGCTACTTTCTTTAAAGTTAAGCGATTAGCATGATCAACTTTGAAAAATATTCACACTTTGTATTATTTTTCTTTCATATTTAATGTCAAATACATTCGTTTTATGAAAGATTTTAGAACAAGAGAAAATTTAATGAAAGCCATTGCCGTATTTTTGTTTTTGTTTTTAATTAGAATAAGACAACATATGAAAGTTGTTTCTTTCAATTGACTACAATGTAACAGAACAAAAATATTAACTTATATATGTAAACGAAATGAAAATGTCTTTTTATTAAACAATTTAAAAAGTCTGTCAATTATTGTACCAAATTGAACAAAAATATTGCAGAAGAAAAGGCTGAAAAAAAAAACATAAATTGATTAATCATTTTTATTAAACTTGTTTGATCAACGAATTAAACGTGTTCAGTGAAGACTCCCTACTTAATCATATCAACAAAACAATTTAAACAACAGTAATCTTAAAATATATGAAATCAGACGACACGTACTGTATGCAGCCTGTATATATAGGCTTAAAAGCAAAAGCAAATTTTAATTTAACAAATTTTGCTTCTGACTAAGCAGTCCGTCTTGTTAAGAACTATCTGCCAAGAATCGACTGAGCGATGAGTTTTAGAGGCCCATTTCCGCTTCGTTTTTACCTTGCAAAAAGTTCTAGAGCCTATGTGATTATTATAAAAGCCTTTGTGCAGCCATCGAAAAAAAAATCTTTGCTTAAAATGTAATGACCGTTTCATACACTTTCCAATTAACTTGATTTTTTTAAAAATCTTTTAAATCAGCTTTTTTCGCTTCTTTTTCTTTAAAAAGATAAAATTGGCTTTCAAACTCGATCATCTTTAAACGCATTCAGTTTCTATGGAATATCATGCAAAAACTTGTTGAATACAGTGCTATTGTTACCACCAGCACCATACGGCAGCACGGTAGCAATTGAGTGACTTTTTCTGGTCCGCCGCAAACAGTAGTTAATGAGGGGCTTCATCGTGAAGTAGTACAGAATCTCAACAATACTAAGCAAACTAACGCCCATAAACAAACCAAGAATGCCGCCACAGTTTGCAATAAAATCGTTCAGGCCGAACAGTTGATTGCGTTTGATTGAGATAAATTGAGCCTCTTTAAAGTAGACAGCGATTGAAGTTAGATCCGAGCTGAAAAATGAAACAAATATATTAAATATAATTCGATTGAATATCGATAAAACAACATGTTTACTTATTCAACTCCTTCTCAAAGACGTGCACGGTGTCAGTTAAACGACGCCAGTCAAAGTGAGCCTGCCACATCTCCGTTTTGTACTCCAGAAAGATACAGGCCGGCAAGCAGTCGCACGATTGCAGCAACACTTTCCAAGAGTTATCGACCAAACCCAGTCCCTGCTCCTGCAGGATCGATTCCGCCGTATCGCAACATTGCTTTTTGCCCAGTCCACAGATATGCACATCGGCCGCGCGAGGCATCGAAAACTGTACGCACCCGCACATATGCAGCGTAAAGTTGGACAGACACTCCAGCTCGCAGTTGCTCTTGGTGTAGATGCGAAAAAAGCGCAGATAACGCTCGTGAGGATAGTAGCAGAGCCGTTTCGCCGGCTCGTAGGACATTACGTTGTCTGAGGTGGTGATCATGTGCGGATCGATGCGCATGGTAAGCGCTTGGTTCATCGGCACGCGGATGGCTTGGCTAGAGATTTGTGGGTATTCGTCCGGGTTGTGAATTTGTGACTGATAGCCCTGAAATGAGTTCTACAAGAAAATTTTGAGTAGAGATAGGTTTCCCATCGTTTCAGTTTGTTTGGTGCACTAACCCCACAAAGATAATCCATATCTTCTAAGTCCGATTTCATCAACACGAGCAGGCCTGCCTTCGATCCTGGGTTGGCCACTCGTAGCGGGTACACCTTCAATCCCGTATTAGGGCGATAGCCATGCTCCATTGACCAGTTTTCCGACGATCGTTTTTCCCCTAAATGGTCAAATTCCTGATGATACTCTTCCTTCCTCAGAACATCGTCCGCCGACAGTCCGTTAAAGGTGTAGCAAATGCCGCGCTCCGTTAATGTCGATGCAAAGAGTTCTCCACAGTCGACTGGCATGTTTCTCCAGTAACACCCGAGAAACAGCTCTTCGAACGGAATGGCCATTTCCTTCAGCACGTGCACGAGGTTGTCGTCAAAATCTTGCATTGGAACGTATTTATTGAAAGCGAAATCGCACACCTGTATCATCGCGAGAAACCGATCGTATCTGCCGATGACAAAATTTGTTAGAGTTGCCTAAGAACAAGTTTTGGAGCTTAATCTTACTCGTCTTCAGTGAAGCTCCCTCCGCCATCTATAACACGCTGATAAACTGCAGTAAAATTGAGAACATTTGATTTTACTTTTGTTATTGGGCAGATAGTTACAGCCGGGAAGGGAATATCGTAGACAGGAGTTGGTTTCTCCGCAAAGGTGACAACCACTGGGGAACGCATCCATTTATCGTACACAGTCCTTATAAGACCTCCACATCCGTAGATTGACAGGACGCACATCGACACCCAAAATATCCTTACAGAGTAAGAAACAAATAGATTTTGTTAATAGTTTAGACCTTCATAAGGTAACTTCCCTCACTTTTCCACTCTCGTTCGGCTAGAGCCCACAAAATACTTAAACCCGTGGATGGAACTGTTGCAACAGTAGTCCCGAAAGACGTTCAGCCCAGCGTTTCTTGTCTCTCTCAGCTTACGCACGGTGATCGCTCGGTGGCCATGTCGCAAAAACTTTGTCGCTCGATCGGAGTAAAGCCGTATCGGAATTGACGTTGGCGCCATGCCCGCGCACAGCCCAGAAACACTGCACAGTGACTAAGCGTAAGCCCTTTTAGGTAGAAACTACTGCTGCTCCTGCAGTATGGTTTCTGTTCTAGTCGGTGAATCGTGCAATTAGCACGCCCTCGCGCATATCGATGTCATGTATCGGGTTGGTGCTTTTAAATATTCACACAAAATATCGTCAGCACGACAGCGACATGCAAATATGGGACACACGCGTGACGCTCTTGGGTGTGAGTGTATGCTTCTGCATTTTGTGAAACAGTACACCACCGTTAAAAAGGGGTTCGGCACTGTAACTCTTGATAGCGGTGGTTTAGGAATTTGTTTGACCTTTTTCTTGTTTCTATTGCTGCTTGATGTGCTATCAAGATGATGTTTAACTTGATAAACACTGGTTTGTCACGTTTGAAGGTGTATATGTCGACCAAGTGCAATTTATCTTGTACCAACAGGCTCTCATCAGTTTTTTAGAAAAACATTTAAAAATATATTCTTGAGATTTACTCGGTTTTCTATAATGATAAAAAACATACTTTGCAATGATCCTTGTAGCTTTCCTGTAACAGATTTTTTTTTTGTGTGAGCAGTTTGGAACAAACTGTTACTGTAAATCTTTTTTCTTTAAACAAATTGGAGTTGCTAGATTGGATTACCAAGATATGTTTCTGCCATCAGTTAAGCAAGTTAATTAGGCTCGGTATTCGGTATTAACGACCAGGTCATATTGCTTAAAATAAAGGATTAAATTTGGAATTTTAGACAAACATCAAATCACAAATAAAACATATAAATATTAAAAATTAAAGCTCAATTTGTGTCTTTAGTTCACTTTCATTCCAAAAGTTTTCCCAAGTCCAAACGTGCTGCATGATTTTCCAATTTAAGGTACAAGTCCATTAGGCATCATACCGGCTGTCACAGCTGCAAAACCAGGAAAAATGGTATTATAATGTTCATGATACACGGCGTAAGACGAAAACTCTAGATTTCATTTTTAGATTTGATAACAAAATGAGGAATTTTCACCTAAGCATATTGCCGCAGTTTTAGAAATTTGATAGCTTCATGGGCAAATTGCATTGATTGGACTCATTAATTGTCAAATGGAAATTTTTTTTGACAAAGTTTTGAAATAACCAAAATGAACAATAACACTGAAATTCTGTACAAATCCATTTAAGTAAATTATTGAACGAATTGAAATATTTTTATATTATAAAGCAGACACAAATAATACGATTCTGGCAGTTTTTTTTTTTTGCTAAAATTGATCAGATTTGACCTACGTGGAAGTTCGAATAACACGTGGAAACTCGAGTTACCTCTTTCTATTAATATGTTATAGGCTTTGCAGCAAAATTATACAAGTTTTTGATGCGTTAATTTCATACAGGTGACAGCATCATTATCCGTTTTCATAGTACTCTTTGCAAGTAATGAAACAGCCGATGGTAAGTAATGAAATAGCCAATAACCCATCAAAAATGAAGCTTTCATCACTGGAAGGTGTGAATCGTGCCGCACTCGTAATCTGTTGCGTTTTTCATTGCATTCCAAACTACTTGTAGCTAGCGGCTGGTCTTGAAACTCAAAAAATCCAGTTTTCCATCCATCAATTGTTGTGGATTGTTCTTTCGCTTACTTTCATAGGATTATCTTGGAACAATTTAAAACGAAAACGCAGTGTTGTTTCGCACTCTTACTCCCTCGGGGCGATGCACACACCATTTCAACCGAAGCCAAACAGTGGAGAAAGTGCCAAAAAATTACACCACTGCACCACCGGAACACCTTTATTTCCTTCTTTTTTTTGCTTATTGCATCTTTCAATTATCCTCGCACCGGGAAGAAAAAACCAAGCATCCTCGTTTATGGGCTTCCTTAATCATACCGGGATCAGCATGGGCGAGAAGCGTGTGGAAGGATCTGAAGATATCCGACCAAAGACCGCAAAATAAATTTCAAGAAGCGAAACATCGCGATGCGACAGCGTACCTCCTACTTCTCTTATTAGTAAGCAGTGCCGTCGCTAAAATAAAAGAAACCTGTCCATCATACGCCGCAACCGATGGAGGGAGGACTATTTCCTTTTCGACCTTTCTTACCAACACCCATCTTACATTGATCGAGCATTGCTGAGGTGCGTTTGCGTGCCGTAGGGTAAATTTCAATTTCAGGAATACACAAGCAGCGTTACAAAAACAGGCGGCAAGAACGATCTTGGTGAAAATTGTTTGCAAATTGCGGTAAGCGATCGCGCACGATTTTCGCACCTCCCACCAAATTGTGCAGTTAATGTTTTTTTCCCGCTGTTCTGAAATTCGATGATCTTCTTGGGCACGCCGGTATGTTTTTATGTGTGTGTGTGTACTTTTGCCCCCCATTTTCTGTCCAAAAACGGGATCACTGTTTGCATTAGTGCACGGCACGCATCACATTCTGGCGGACTACAAAACAAGCATGAAAAATGTGCTTGCAAGACGATCTCTGTAATCAACCTTTCTGCAGAAAGGAAAGACTGTTAACAATTCGTCTTGGCAGCCTTTTGGTAATCCCTTTTCCCCACATCACGATGATGGGATGCCCTAAATTCTGGGCGGATCATCATTCTCCGGGGGCCGTGAAATTTTCGTCAGATAAACAGCCGAAAAGCTCTTCAAGCTTGACAGTTGATCAGAACGTCCCATTTTTTTGGTTTTGTTCACTACGTGTATTGCTCTCGATTGTGACGGACGGATTGAAGAAGGTGCACAGAGTTATGATCTTGAAGCGTCACGATTTTCAACACACTTGCTGTGGTTGCTTTCGGTTGTGGAATAGCTGGAACTTTCGTGTTTGTGTGTGGGAAAACAATATTAATTGTCAATATTGTATACTGGAGAACTTTAAAAGCAGAATTAACTTATGAAAAACTTAAACAAATAGACCTTTAAATAATTTTTTCAGTTTAAAAAGTATTTTCTAGGCTGGGGAAATTGTAATAAAGTTTGCTTTTTTGTCCATTACTTTTTGTGAAATTTTTGCCCATTGTACTCAAACCCCAACTGCAAAAACTGCAAACCACTCTTAAGCCAACAATCCTTCCATGCGTCAAAAAAACGGCACAGAAATCCCGATTCAGCTGCCACAGTTCGCCCAAACTGTTGAAATAATAAATAAACAACAGTGAATAAATAAATATTCATTACACGCCAAGATTTGGGTGCCTTTCTCCTTTTTGGTGGGAGCTGCGTCCAGAATTGTAAGGACGGCACGACCGTGGAACCTGTCATTCTCTTGCTGACGGGCCGGCAACGTGTTGTTGCACATCTAGTGCACCGTTTTATCACGCCAATTTCCGGTGCACTGGGCCGTTAAGATCGGTGTTTTTATTTTTAGAGTAGCCTCAACAGGGATTTAAATTGGAAAGGGCTTTTTTCTAAAGGCAGCGAAGGATAAGGAATGAGAAAAGTATTTAAGTTGACAGTGATCGAATATTCTGACACAGTTTTATGACCTTGAAAATTAAATTAATACCTTACACAGCTCGAAAGCAATTTTTATGTACCAGATTAAAAAAAGTAGATAAACGAGCCCCCCCCCTCCCCCTGCTATCGAAGCAGCGATCTACAACCATCTTCAAATTCATATTTAATATCAACCATAACACGCAGTCATTAATTGGGGCACGTCAGGGACTTGTAAGGTTTTATTTTTTAATGATGAGCCAAACTCGTCTACTTTCTATTTGCATGCGACGAGTGCAAGTTTCTAAAACACTGTTCCAGTTGCATGAAGACCTTCTTCAACACTAGTCATGGTGGAGACAAAGCTGCAAAGACTGCGTACACCAATGTCCGCTTCTGCGGGACATAACTGGGAACCGGACATCCTGAATGAGTCGTACAAGGAGAGTGGTCCGAGAAATCTATGGGTGGACTATTGCATGAATAGTACAATCCATGGGTTTAAGTACCTGGTAGGCAACAAACGTACAAATATTGAGCGGTAAGTTCGTTAAACTAACAGACAAGTGTGAAAAGAAACTCTAGAGTTGAAAATCCTCATTGCACAGAATCTGGTGGATAGTTGTTTGTTTACTATCACTCTACGGTTGTGGACGTCTAATATACACGGTTTATCAGAAATGGGATCAAGAACCAGTCGTCGTTACGTTCGCAGAGAAGCCCATGCCGGTCTTTGCGATTCCCTTTCCAGCTGTAACGATCTGTCCCGAGACGAAGGTGCGCAAGGAAGATCTTGACTTCACGACCTCCTATCAGCTTTACAACGATGCAGATTTGTGGAAATTTATGGCGAAAAATCAGTGAGTGAAAGTTATTACTTCTGCCGTATTTTGATGGTTTTTAAAGACCTTTCATTCACTTTTCCTGTAGAATTGCCAAATTGGAGGCACTGATGCAGGTGTGCGACTTTGCTTTCGGCATAGAGATGAACAACGAGTCATACGCCGATGATGTGGTGACGCTGCTACAGAAGATGGCTATTCCATTCGAGGACATGTTTCTCCTGTGCGGCTGGCGAGAGCACACCGTTGATTGCAGCGAGTTCTTCAAGGAAACTCTAACTGATGTGGGCGTTTGCTACACGTTCAACTCGCTCGCAGCAGAAGATTTGATGCGGCGCGATCAACTGCATTCGGAGTACGAGTATATGACGGAGAACCAATCGTCAAACCACTGGAACATGGACGAAGGGTACAGCAATTGGGCTGGTGCCGAGACATACCCGAGACGTGCGTTTGGAGCAGGAATACGCGCCGGATTGTTCGTCATCCTGAAAGTTCAAAGCGCTGATATGGATTATCTGTGTGGGGTGAGTTGTTTAAATGGCCTTGGCAATGCTCCAGAGTGTCACTACGGATTTTAAAATAAAACATCTTGCCCTTGCTTTTCAAGAACTCGTTTCAGGGTTTTAGGGTGCATCTTCACTCACCGGTTGCGTATCCTCGCATGGTGAACCAATTCTTTCGCATCCCGCTCAGCCAGGAAGTGTCCGTGTCGGTAGATCCGCTGCTTTTCGACACATCGCCCAACATACGACGTTATCACCCGAACCGACGGCTCTGCTACTACAACCACGAGCGCTATCTGCGCTACTTCAAGGTTTACTCCAAGTTTAACTGTGACATTGAGTGTCTTTCTAACTACACGCTCAAGACCTGTGGCTGCGTACCGTTTCCGCTGCCTCGCTCGGCAGATGCTAGAATCTGTGGACTGGGCAAAGTAAGCTGTTCCGATACGGCACTGTCCGTGCTGGAAGAGATGGACCTCCTGCACGAACTTAACAAGACGGACAATTTCCTGGAGCGTTGCAACTGTCTGCCAGCATGCAACTCACTGTCTTACAACACGGAAATATCGCAGGCAAACTTTGACTGGAGAAAGCTAGCGGAGAACATCGATCTTATTGCTGGCGTTAACGAAAAGTGAGTAGAAGCAGTGCTAGTCATCTTTATTTATCAATTTAGTTAGCACGGATAACTTTGTGTAAGTCTTCATTTTAAGTAAATTTAACGTGAGCATATTTCAAGTGCTACGCTACCAGCATGACATCTTAAGTTATCTCAACAGCTTAGTTGCTTTGGGTGATAGTATTTAAAAAGATATTTCTTAAACAAAGTACAAGAACTTCTCCAAAACATTGATCTGAAGAAAATCTGAAGAAAGTTGTTAAACAAAATTGAATGTTAGTTTGAGTCAGATGAGGCACTGTTGCTAACCTGCTTTAGTTTAAAATAATTCAAACAAAAGTTTATCCGACTCTTTGGCTTAACAGATCAACTTTAGCGGTGTATTGTGGCTCTTGAAATTATAGCTCTTTTTAGACATTCAATTAATGATCATTTCTTCTTTTTATCATCTCAATTAAACGTATTGCGGGATTTTATGAAAATATCAAAAGGTTTCAAAAAAAATATAGTTTTTTTGATTTTTTGATTTTCCTTGTTTGCCGAATATTTCTAATTTTTAAACGTTTATTGCTTGATATTTGTATCATATTTTTGATTTTTTTAATTATTTAAGCGCAAGGAACGGAGGCAAAGTATATTATCAATTATTTTAAATTCTATAACTGCATTTATTGGAGCACACCTGAAACACTGCGATTTTACTGACAATTATTGTGGATGGTCTTGTACCTGGACCAGTGTACTGATGTTTTGTCATACAACAATATTGAATACATCTTCTCAACTATTCATAATTTGAAGTTTCATTACCTAAGAGCAAGGACCAAAGAACACTTCTAAAGAAACTGGTGAAAGAAAATGAAGTGAAGGAATAATATTTTAATATCCGTTTTCTCACATTTCAGCACCGAACTATCTTATCTATCAATACACTTCAAAGTGTCCCGCTTTATCCCGATCAAACGGAGCGAACTGTTCGGTATCAGTGACTTTCTCGCCAACTGTGGCGGCGTTCTTGGGCTCTTCATGGGCGTCAGCATACTCAGCATCGTGGAGCTCATCTACTACTGCACACTGAAGCCACTCATAGCACGTTCCCGCGCCGGCAGTGATCGTGCCGAAACGGCCAAAGTGATCAACTCAACGCTTATCCTTCCGCCGCCCGAGTACGGACTGGCGGGTGAAATTCGGGTCCGAAAAATCTCCAACAAGTGGTAAAGAACTGTGCTCGTAGCTGCTAAAGCATTCCACTTAGTTCCTGTTCGCTGCTGTGTCATCGCTGTGTTCGCACTAACTGGACCGGTGTCATCCGTTTGTCGGCTGCAGCCCGCAAGATTTATTGCGATGAGCTAAGATGAATGGCACGCTGTATTATCATCGCCCTCGCCCTCCCCTGAACCGCAAGCAAAAGGCGATCGGCCAACGGGTCTAGGAAGTGATCCTCATTCTTGGCCGAAATGAGTCCACGTTTGACTTATCGAAACTTGTCGCCATAAATCAAGCTATTGGTTGAATAAATTATAAACACCAAAATTCCCTCGCACGATGGTGGCGGTTTATTTTTACGGTAAATGTATCGCTCTTCTAATGGACGTTGATGGAACTCGATAAGAGCCTGCCTCTTCTGGGGGAGAAACTTTTAGGCAGAAACGTGTGTCAAACACATTCTTGTAGAATTTTTGCACCAATCGCGCCGAAACAGAGCACAAGTACAAGCAGCAACTACTTCATCTTATCTAATCAACGCGCGGTTGGATGATAAATTCGTTAACAGCACAGCCCTCCACGCGCTACAGGAACAGTAAATGATGGTAATAAATCTTTCCACTCTATGACTTATTAATATCTTAAATTTTTCCAGCACCGCGTAACACCGAGCACTTGGTGCGGCAAAAAGGAAAGGAAACAAAAAACCGGTACCACACGAAACGACTCCAGACGGAAGCTACTGCTGATTTGACGCTTTTAAAGCATAATTGGAAGTGTGTAAGCTCACCAGGCAGCACTTTAAAATACTTGCGCACGCCGGTGGAAGGCAATTAAACTTTTCCCTAATTGCTTATGAATATAAATAGCCAATTTATGGGGATGTGAATGATTGTGGTGGTCCTGGGGTGCCCGTGTGTGTCTGCATGTTTGCAAATAAATAAATGTGCTGCTGCGTACGGTAGGCTGGCCACGGTAGCGTCTTACCTTCTCATCAATGAGCCGTAAAATATAAGACATATGAACCGGAAGAAAGGGCTTTGAGAATCTTAAAGTCAGCGCTGTAGCTGGGCAGAGAAAGAGCCTCGTTGAAAGGGGTACAGTGCGTAGAGCGATAATGAGTTTATTTATTTATATTTGATTTTAGTATGCGTTAAATAAATTCTATTTCTTTAGTTAAGGAAAAGCGAATTTGTGCCATTCGTAGTAATATGATAACAGTACTATAAATATATCGAAAATTTTTTTAAGATTTAAATCCCTCTCTATATCTTAAGACAAAATCTACTTATCTCTCCCTGTGAAGTTATCTTTGCTTAATAAAACTTCAATTTGAAATTAAACAGCTTAATCCTAGGGTAGTATGGTGGAAGAGGCAACTGCAGTACAGGTTGTCAAACCACAGAGCAGGATTGTAAATCCCGTTTCCTAGCAGCGCGGACCAACGACGTGATACTGAAAATCCAAAAAAGTTAATTATATTTCAAATGGCTGGCATTACCCTTAAAAGGAATAATGCCAAAGCAAAATAAACCTTAATTCTTCGTTGATTATTACAAGTTATTTTTTTTAAATTAAGTAACACTTGCATAGTTCGTTTTCAGGTTAAGATTTCGTCTTCTGAAGTCATTTATTATGGAGCAAACGAAATGTTAGTTAAATAATGACTGAAAAAATGAATATTTTTTTAACTCCTTTTTATTTCTGTTATTTTGTTTCTTTTACTTCATAAATTTCTTTATTGTTTTTGTATTTCAACGATTTACTTCCTTTCATCTCCGTTATTTTAAATATTAGGGGCTTCAATTCTTTAACGCTAGCTCTCTGTTAAGGCCATCTTTGTTTAAACTTAAAAAAATCCTCGTGATCTTTCTCTTCCAATTTTCAAATATTCCAATTAGTCAAACTTTTTGTTTGCATTTTTATTTTTCCAATTTCAATGCACTTGTTACCATAGTATTTTTTCCATGTTTAGAATTTTAGTTTAACATAAAAAAAATATTGTATTCAGTGAGTCAAATGCATTTTGACATGATGCCAAATCGATTGACAAAAGATTTTTGAAAAAAAATGCCCATTTTTGAAAAGTCAAAACCCAATACCCTTGCACATATTGTCCTCAATATTTTGAGCATTGTTCCCATCCTGGTTTAAAAAGCTTAAAGTATTTCGATTTTATACCGGTGTGAGTGCGTTCATTGCTCAACTAAATTGAAGGTAGAGCAGCGCATTTGAGTCTTGTTTATCTCCAAGCCAAGAAAGCGATTTACAAAAACCAGCATTATTGCAAACACATTTTTAAGCGCAAAAAATGAAACGAAGAATCGAAGCATTCATCACATGTGGCGCAAAAAAACGAAAATGTGGCGAAAAAACGAACGCAACGAAGATGGTTTTTATGATTATTTCCCATCCCATGATGAGTACGGACGCATGAGGAGGTTTTTATGCTGTCTTTCTTCTTTCTCCCCTGTTGGCTTCGCATTTGACCGCGCAATTGATGATCGTTTTATTTCCTCACCCAAACGGGGGACCATTCGAAGCAATTGGTGATGAGCGAACTGCCGCTTGCCTTTCCATTCGGGTCAACTCGCCGTGGTTGGGCCTGCTCGTGCCAGCCAGCTTAAAACGAATGAGTGTTATTTATTTTATTGTAAATTTCCTACATTAGCTACCCATTCTACACTCACTTTGCACCGCACGGGTATGGTCAGCGTACCGTGGCCGGCAAGGGAGGTTTTCTTTTTTTTTTTCAATACTCGATGCGGTGCCGCCACCACTATCGCCACCGTTTTCGTCCCATTAGCGTGACCTTTAGTGAAGCCGCACCGCGCATATTACTCAAACCTCGGACAGCAAATCATTTTATTCTGTTAAGCGTGTATTTTATTGTTGCTTTTTTGCTCTCCCTTCGCTCCATTACACGTGCTTCCGCCACTCACCCATCAGTATGGCGGCACCGCTGAAACCACGTATGTGATAGCATTTTTTGGACAGTTTAATAATTATTCTAATTCATCTCATCGCTGCCCAGTCGCACGCACGTCACTAATGAGCGGGAAGTGGTCGACACACGGGAACGGACGGGTGAATTCGCATTTTAACAACCCTGCACTTCGCTTCCCACCCCAAGGGAAAAGCCTCCCAGAAGTGGAAAATTAATGTTTAGTTATTATGATTATTATTGCACACACACATACACGCGCAGGCACACAGACGATTTTAGCGGTACTTGGTTGATGGTTCACGGGCGGAAAAGTTCGTCAAACTCATCGGTCGAAAAGTGTACGCAAATTGACGCTAAACTGTCCACTGGAGAACAATGACACGCTTGGCGTTCGGCCATTAAGCAGCAGCAGGAAGGTTCGTTTTGGACGGAATGCGCAATATTGGTGAAAAATTGTACGCACCCAGGCGTTTAAATGTGCTTTAAGGCGTTGAATTTCGCGATGTTTTTAGCGATTTTTTTATTTGGTTATATTGTTGTGATCATTCTTTATTAAAACCAATCTAATTTGTGAGGAAGATTTTGTTCAGTATAGTCAATGTTTCAGTTTACTAACTCTTGCGAAACTTACGACATAGAGTCAAAGTTGACCTTTTCTGGCGTAATTGAGTTTTTCTTACCACGTCGCTAGACAGTCTGTCCTTCACTCACGATAAGCCATCGCAGTTACTACAATAATGCCCACGCAAATATCACTGAATCAGTAGTTTTAGCAACACTGTTGGCTGCTGCTTGATGCAATGGAAAAAAAAACTTTAATCTTCGAAAGCAGTACATACTACGAACGTTACTACGAAAATTCTTATATCAAAAATAAGCATGCTACAATTTTGTTGGTAATATTATTTTAATTGAAACCTTAATGGAACGCATATTTTTATGTGTTATTAATTAAATCTTTGAATCGAAGTAGTAGAAAATAAAATTGAATTTCATTAATTTGTTGAATGACTTCTTACTTTATTCATTTACGGTTTTAACTGCGTTATTCTTAATATATTTCATCCGTGGAATTTACTGCTTTTTGAAGCAAAAAAAACTTATTGCATATATCAAATTCAATTTTCAATTACGTTTTTGAAATGATTGTTACAAGCTCTTTTGAATACTATTCTTTTGATCAAATTTATTCCAATTCAAGGCAAGGTGTTTTCTTAATCCAAAATTATAAATACACAAATAGATAACAGATTGTTTTTGAATTCTACTGACAATGGGACATTTTCCCAACGAGTTATGGTATCGTTAGTTGTATGGAAGTCGTTAGACAGATGGTGCTTGGGTTTCTGGGGCTCCCGTTTCATCATGAGGGCCTTGTAGACATATCTTTCGACCAAACTTGCAACAAATAGTGAAAGTCTTGAGAAGAATGTTTGGGACTGGATCTTGCTGTTAGCAGCATTCATTATTATGTTAGCTTAGAAGTCTTCACAGGCCAGACTGCCTTTGTTCACTAGGTTAGTGACACACGGTTTTTAGTTCGAATGTTCCTCCTGGTTCTAAATCTTTGCAATCAACCGATGTATGACAGTTGCAAGCCTTTCTGGGTTCTTTTTGCTCAGCCTTGCGCCCAGCCTAATGTTGCCAGTTGATTTTTAGCATTTCAGGTATTTAATAGCACTGATGATCATGGGTTTCGAACGACTGTCTAATCGAATAAAGGCGTCGAATCGGACCGGAATCAAAACATAAGCCATGCAAACAAAATGATTGCATCAGAGAGCTTGAAAACGTTCAAAACGTTGTAAAGTTAAGCGCAATTATCAGCAAATAAAAGATAAATTTCCTTAAACATGCTCAAATTAAGTATATAAAGTAATTGTGTTGTAAGTGTATAACCTCGCTTTGACAAAAATAAATAATAAATGTGTTGCTCGTCATTCGATGGCTCCTGTGATTGCTAGAACGGCAGCACGAACACAGTTATGATACCAATGAAGCTTTTTGAGCAAGCTTTCTTGCCGTTCGAGTCTCATGATCATGCTGATAGTCATACTGGTTGTTTTACTGCCGCTGTGTTAAGCTTTTCACGTCTTGGCCTGTGCCGGGATCTCTTATATCCGCTCCGTGCATTTTTATAATAATAAATGTCTTATTACCCTTTTGCTTAGCTTCAACTGCAAGAAGCACTGAATATTAAATATTTTAATGACTGATGCAAAAGAAACCACACAAGATGAAATAATTGCCCGAACGAAACCTTCTTTTATAACACCTGTTTTGTTACAAAAATACAAAAATGAAAAACTTCAAGACGCTTTCATAAAATACCACAATTATTGTGCTTTTTTAAACAAATCGATCTACACGCGTAACTACGCTACGAACAACCATTATCTCACACCCTATTGCATCTATTATGTTCTCAATCACCTTTTTTCCTTGGAAAAGTGATGTATTCCCGCGGCAGACAGGTACACATTGTATTCAACAAATCATCGCATTTGATTCTGTGATTCCTTTTCCACGAACAAAACTCGTTCTTTAACTCATCCCCGTACATCAAGCTGTATCAGACCAACCCCCGACGACGCATCTCATCCACATGGTGAGGCGTACGCCAGACTGAAGGGCGAAAAATTTGAATTCAATTGACAGTTTAACTGCATTCAATGCAATGCCGCCGTACGTACGTCTCTTTGGCGCAGAGGAATTGGAAATTCCACCCGGTATCGATTTCCCGGAATCAAGGTACTGGTGGCCACCACCATCCATACCAATAACATCACTTTACGATTCGTGTCTTCGTTTCTTTTGCTGTCTTCTCACTTACAAGAAACGCGTCGCTTTTTCGTCATTCCCGGTTGGCTCGTTCAGAAATGCGCTTTTATATTATTCTAATTTTACATTTTGCTCATGATTTGTGCGCATCAGCGCACGTGAGAATGCATATGTCTTCAAGATTGGAATCATTTTCTTCATGCCACGTTTGTTCGACGTGAAACAGTTTCCAAATGGCCGTTTGCCTTTTGGCAAGAAAGTCCCGCTTCCGAACGTTCGCGCGGACCGCAGGACGGGCAAATGAATGCTATGAATTTATCAAAAATCACGTTCCAGCAGTGCAAAATGGGAATTTTATAGCCCTATCTGCTACAAAGAAATGCAACGCTGGGGGTGACATTCGAGACAGTAACCGACAGTCACAAGTGCACAAGCGGTGTTTTACTCCCCTTATTCATTTCTGCTCCTTCATCTTCACTTATCAAAAACCGGGCACAAACGGATCGAAACATATTGGACGCGAAGCAATGCTGCAGAAGGGTTTGCTGCAAAGCGGTTGGCACACCTTTTATTCGCACACGTTTCATGTACGCGTATGCTAATGAGATACGTGTTTGCTTTGGCGGTGGTGAAACGCCACGTATCGCGGCATGGTTTTCATTTCGAGCGGCCAATATGGGAAACCCCTTTTTGTCGGCAGCGGACGAGATTAAACGTATCGGAGCGGCGGATTGGGATCTGTTTCCCCCCCCCACAACCGAGCAACGATGGTTGATTGACATGCCCTTGGGTAAGTTCGAAAATTAGAACACTCTGGCAACTGCGCCGAGCCAGTAGGCAGCCGAAGGTGAAGAACTTTTTGGGACGCATTAATCCAAGCAAATAGCTGCAAGGGAGTCTAGCTGTCAATTTCAATTAAAGCCCGAATTTCGTTCCACGTGAACGTTCAACCATTGTGATGTCCATAAGGCTGCGGAGGTCGCTGCTGGTTCATAGGCGAGCAATTAATTGTCAGCCAGAGAAGAACTGCCCAATAAAACACGGACGAGTTACTATTGTGTAGAGTGCTAGCCAATTGCTTGAGTGTTTTTGTAGAAAATGCTGTTTCATAGATTTAATTCACTTGTTTTATCCTGGTATTTTACATGATTTCATTGCCTGTAAAGGCTAAGAGAAAACTGTTATTAATTTTTCTATTTATCGTTGGATTCAACGAAATTTATATTAGGCACACATTTCTTTGTTAAAGTGTGGCATGTTTGATTTATTATCCTTTATTTCCCACAAAATTTTAAAGACTTTTAATTCATCAGTATGAATGAGAACCTAACAGTTCAATTTGTTAAAGAAAATTATAAACTTGCATATAAACAAAAGTATTTGTGTACAATGAAAACAAATAGACAATATCAAGGAACATTACCACAAGTAAGAAAATAAAAACTCCCTAACATTCAAGTAAGATGCAAAAGTAAAAACTAGGAAAGATTTCTAGTTATATTAATGTTACCCTCAAGAAAAAATTAATTATTTGAGGAAGAACTTGTAAATCGTTAGTTTTCCTATGCTTTTAATTTTTTATTGTTAGTTTGATTTTCGTTTTTCAAAACGAATAATGCTCTCCTTTCATACCAAAATTGCTTCAATTTAACCATAAAAAACATTTGTAAATCATTGTTTATTCCTCCATTTCATTCATTGATTAAATTTTCAAGCAAAGTTTGAAGAAGAAAAAATAATCAGTCTGAAAAAAAGGTAACTGGTAACTAAGGTAACTGAAGAACTTATTTTTAATTCTTTTCAATTCCATCAGACCTCCTACTTTATTCTTTATCAAGTTATGCGTACAGCGAAACTACGGTGCTTTCTTTTAAAGTGTAATATTTTCTCATGATCAAATGAATCTTGAACGGCAATGGCGGCACTCGAGAAACAAAATTAATACTGAACTGAAAAATATTAAGCAAACAAATGTTACTTTTACAGTTCAAGAGAAAAATAAGAGAATTTATTGTTTCTTTTTTTCTGCCGGCTCGATGGTCCAGTGGTAACGGCGTAGGGCTGTCAAAAGGCCCATCACCGGTTCGAAACTCATTAGGAGCGCTGCCGCCCTCCATACGAAGGGTTGACTAACCTGCTATGGGTACACCAAATCACAACCCCCCATACGCAGAAATCTCAGGGGGCAGAGGAGGAAAAATGGTCCATATATGATGAAATTTAGAAGGTTATATTAAGGACTCAAAATGGTTTTAAGAGGTCTTTGGGAAAACCTTTTTATCACCTTAAAACACAATTTAGGAAGATTTTGCCTTACAAGCCTCTTTTGAAAATTGTTTTAAACAAGTTTATGTGTTAGAACAGTTTTTCAGTTTTTTTTTTTTGTTAAAAATAAGGTCTAAGGGATACTTCTTGATTTAGAACTAAAAAAAAGTGCTTTTACGAAACGAAACATTTTCTACCATTTTTAAGTATGTGAAAAGATTCTATTATTTCCATTCAAGACAATGACTACAATTATAAAAGCACCCTTCCTTCATTAGATTTCATTTAAAATTATTATTAATCTTTTCCTCGCACCTCTCCGGTTTAGCCAAACCGAAAGAAAAATATCCCAAAGGCATCCAATAAACGAAGCTAGATTTTAATGTTTCTATTTCACCGATCGAACGGTAAAAGACGATTCTCTTTCCATAAATGCCACTCCATCAAACGGGAAAGCGAAATGACAAGACCTTTTCAACGACACAAAATGCCACGCTCGACGAGTTGTCTATCTGCGATACGGTGTATTCGCACAATGTTTTGGTACCATAACGGCAAAAACGGATTGCCTCCGCCAGGAGCGTCCCAGTCACGGGTGAAGGGTTTAATTCTTAAGGATTATATTGACAGAGGCCGACGACTAAATAAAACCCGACCCCGCGGTTTCGAGTGCTGCAGGACATTTTCAATTAAATTATTTGCAGCCTATTACTCGGCTGCCATGGAGGTGGTGGTGTCCAGTGGAAGAGTGTGGTGGGTTTGAGTCACCAGTTTTGCAGGGAAACTGAACAATTTGAAAAGAAAGGGGTCAGGCATTCTGTAAAAGACAATTGGAAAGAATGGAAGGGCTGTGTTGGGAGAAAAGAGAAGGTGCTTTTGTAAAATTGAAAGAATGCGTAAAGTTGTTGTTCCGGGTTTTTCATCATTTTGAATGTCAGCAATACATGGGGCGTTGTACGGGGTGTGGGAAAACGCGCCACCCATGGTTCAAGTTTGCTTACGGTTTTCCCTTCTTTGCCCTGGGAGTAACATCACGTGACCACTTGTGGTGGGCAAAATAAAAAATAAAGAGAGAGAGAGAGAGAGAGAGAGTGGAAAACCCACAACTCGCCCACCACTTTTCGCGTGAAAAAGGTTTTTATTTTTTCGCAGCCCAGCGGAACCAAGTCCCGCAAGAAAGCTTCGGCCGGAAGTGGGTGAAAGGCGGCACCACCGGCAGCGAACCCCTTGTGCGGCGCAGCGAACGGATTAAGTGGCGAATACCGCACGCACGGTAGGCAGAAATAATTTATCCCGAGCTAATCAACCAATCAATCAATCATGATTAAAATATTTAAAAGGCGGCCGGCACACACAACCGAATGCGGCTCTCGGTGCCGCTGACAGCTGATTGATCCGAATGGGTTTCGGATGTGATTTTCAAGTGGCTTCTGTTTTGCTTACCCCTGCTCCTGCACGCACGCAGCGCGTAGTGGGAAAAGTGAAAAATAGATGAGGTAGGAGGAGAAGCATTTGTTTACTAAACGGATAAGCGTGGAACAATGCAATGAATGGGCACGTTACGGAAGAAATGTTTTGCTGAATTAAAGATTTAGCAACACAATATATATGTTTTGTGTACCGCACCGATGGAAGAACTCAGACTTACGTTTCGATTGACCGATTATTAAATAATATGTAGGAGAAAGCATGCATCTTTTCCCTTTCGATTGTGTTTTCTGCTCTCTTTGCCAACGACCTGTCATATCACTTTTAATTATGCTAGCAAATAGAAACATGCTCCACAGCTAAGACAACGATCCGTAAAAACGGTAATCAATCAACTTTAATTAGTAGCAAAAGCCCTTCATTTACAAATAACACCAAACCAGATGGCTGAGAAAAAAGAAAAGCATTCTGGGTCAGTGTCTAAATCACGGAAGGCAACATCAGTTTCTGCTGAGTTTGAAGCATTATCTCATTAGCAAACTCACGCGTGTATTCGAGAGCATACACACTTGATTTGTGAAGATGTGCTGATGTGCCATAGGAGATGATATACACCAGGCAGGCCCATTTTTGTTTTGTTCGCCATGTTTTGTTCAGGCTTAAGTCTTCCTCTTACATTCATCGATCTTCATTTGCGAAATTAATCTCACTTAATGAATATGTTACAGTGAGATCTTAGATATTAAGAGTTTTATTTTGGAAAAGGGATGTGAGGGTTGTATGCGACCCGCATGATATTCTTAAAAACCAACAATTTTTGTATGAAAATTAAGTGATTCAGTCCAACATTTCATTGTTACATATGGATTTTTTTACGTTAATGGTGACCATAAATAAGTATTGCCTACATTGTCTTTTTTATTTCTATAGTTAAGATCAGTTTGTTAATTTTCATTCGTTTAGCTGTTGTGTAAAAAAGTAATAAGTTATCTTGTAGCTTAGAAAATAAAAAAAAAATTTCCTATTATTCATGTTCTTTTCTAAGTTTTCCAGAGTCCGACTCATTACTAGATAAATAACTTGATAAAATGAGTTGTAATTTGATTTAAACCAAGAAGAAAAATAAAATATTTTCCCATGTCATGGGCGCTAAACGTTGGAAGTGCATGATAAATAAGTAAGAAAAGATTCTTTCGTTATGAACTGCTATTTAATACTATCGGAGATATTCATTAACACATAAAAATAATCTGAATTCAACAAATATGAAGAAAACATAGCTTGTACGGATTTTTTGTTTTCAATTTGATGTACATTGCGTAAGTTTATCTTGTGAGACAGTTCTAAGATAATTTTGATACCTTTTTGCATAGTTTGCCAAGTTTTTCATTCTTTACTTTTTTTTTGTTTTCAAATTAATCATTTTTATTTGGAAAAATAATTTAATATTATGTTAAAGCTCAAATTAAACGCTTTTCTTTCAAACGATTCAAGTACATGAAACTCCTTTATTTGACATTCTAGAATCATATCCTGAAGTTACTTGGTGTTCGTCCTGTAAGCTTACAAATGCAAATTTTTATCCATCAAACTATGACGCATAAAAATACGTTTGATGGATAAAAATATATTGTGTAGAAAACCTTTCCTCATTGAGGAAATTTTCTTTTTCACACTTTAATTTTTTTTAATAAAAAATAAGAGATCAAAGTTATCATACATCATACCTTTCTGCCTGTGGTTTTGTAACCAGAAAATATAAAAGATTTGAATATAATTCCTCTATTATAGGTGTGGGGATATGTGACGCATGTCGCATGATGTGACTAGAATGTTCGACACGATTGAGTAAAGGATCAGGTAAAGCATTATTCGAAGCTGATACAGAACATTAGGGCGGTTCGGTGGTCTCATGGGTAACGACGTAGGCCTGTTTCATACGATCAGGCCCGACGTTGCATTGAATCCCATTCGGGCCGCTGCCACTCCCCACACGAAGGATTGTCTATCTTGCTATGGGTACACTAAATCACAACTCCCCATACGCAGGATTAATAATCTTTTTATGTATGGGTACACTCAGTCACAGAAAGAGCCAAAGCACATTAGTACTCTGGTTAGGCCTCAAGACAGCTAAGATCATGGTCCAAACTACACATGGAAAGTCCTACACCACTTTAAATTACCTGGTGTTATCAGCTTTACATGTTCAACTAATAATGAAATAATGAAGAAAATAAGAAGAGAAATGAAATGTAAGAAAATGTTAATGAAATATAAGAAAATAAGAAGAGAAGAAAATACTTCAATATGTCACCGCAAAAAAAGGAAAAGTCACTTAATTTTCAAAAAAGGTTAATGAAATGTTTTATGGCACAACACTGAATTATACGCATATTTTTTTTTAACACGTGTTTCAAAAACAACTTGACTGAAAAATAAGTTATCATGCTCGAAACACTGTAAAACCAAGCAAGCAACACCTAAATTTTCACTGACCACCGCAGCCAGCTGTTCAAATGATGTGCAATTTATAACAAAAAAAAATCTTGAAAGATACTTCCAATGAAACGTATAGCATCGATGCAAAAGAACGAAACCAAAGCTTCTCATCATGTTTGCAAACAAAAAACATCCCTTGGCAGTTTTGCTATTGGCACTCCGTGCCGTGTGCCTTGCGCCGTACAATATTACATTGCTCATTCGCATTCCGCTTTATTATCTCGTTATACCTTTTCCTACGCTGGACCACCGGATTGCAAAAGTCGCACATTGCCTTCGCAAACGATTTCACCGTATTTATTTCCGGACTTTGTTTGCATTCATTCTGCTGTCTGTGCTGTTTTGTTTGCGGACTTCTTCCGCCAGAACGGGACAAAGGATGCCGTACGGCCGGAAGTGGCCAGGAAAAACAGAAATACTGAGAAGTGCACAAAAAAAAACAAAACAGCGAACATTGCACACTCACTGATCGGTGTTTTCATGCTGGCAGCACAAATATTTTTGCCGTATATTGTACCAAACATCAAAATGTGCCATTTACCTGTTTTTTTTTTGTTCCGCTCCGTTCTATTCTCGTTGCCAGGACGAAATGCCTTTTGTAAGTTCATTTGCGATTCTTACAGGTGAAAGAATGTTCTTCTCTGTTACGGTGCTGTGTGCAGTTTTGCAAATAAACACTTCCCCGTAAAGTGTGCAAGTGTGGATAGGAAAAGGAGAAGAAATGCTGACACACCCAGAGTTACATTTCGTTTCCGGTTTTTAGCGCTCGCTACATGCACTGCAAAGAGTCTGCACCCGTACGACGAGAAGCGAGTGAATTTCGGGACGACAATATAATTTATCAACCGTCTGGAGGGAAATCCAAACTGTCAGCTGCATTGTCTAGCGGGGTCGATAATAAATGTTGGGTTTTCTCTCTCACCCTAGGTTCGGTTTTGAGAGCATCGAATAGAGTAAAAATGTCCAGGAAAAATGTGTTTTTCCTGTGAATCCTGTACATCCTTTAGTAATGGAACGTGTGAGGACGAGCGCCGAGAATATGATTTCTTAATCGAGTTCTGTAGCTTTTGTTTCAGCCTAAAACATTCCGTTCAAATCCCACCCGAAAAAAAAAGGGTGCCGTGTGAAAATTTCAAGTGCCCATAGGCTACTTCTCATCACTATCGCTGTGGTCACCATCGTCACCATCATAATCATTACTTGCGGCTATCGTCCGGAGCCTCAACCATGCAGGGTGAACCGTTACGGTAGGACATTTCAAAGTACGACATGTAATCCTTTCCCGGTGTGATCTGTGATTGCACAAGGGATACAGTTAAAAGAAGCCAGCCAGAGCTGGACATTTTCACTTGCAGTCACATAAAAGCCACGTTCGAAAATGCTTCGGGTTCAGTGATATTGTAGCGAGAATGTGTTTTTTGCCTTTGCAGAATTTTGGGAGTACCCGTTGGCACTTCAGGGCTTACCGAAATAAGGGTTTGGGGAAAAAAAGAAACAAAGCACTATTTCTCGTTTCATCTGTTTCGGACACTGGTTGCAGAAGTGCTTGTTACTAAAAGGGCTTTAAAGAACAATTTGTAGCCAAGCTTGGTGTTCACATACTGAACAGCGGAATGAAGATATGTTTAAAGTGGAGGAAGCTTTGAATGCATGTAATAAAAGAGCTGTTCTTAATGATGTTACAAAATTGGGTAAGATTCAATGTTTTCATGCACAGGATTGTGTTATTAATTTCATTTTAACTTTTGTGTTAATATATTTAAAAGAATATATTTTTTATTGGGTAGTAACAATCAGACCGTATTGCTTAAAAATATCATTTTAAATTAGAGAAAAAACGTTTTTATGTATTTTTGTTTTAAACAAAACCGAATAAAATCAACAAAAGATTCTTAATTAAATAGATCTAGACTAACCATGAACAATAAAAACATTAATAAATGAAAAACACTGTAAGCAACTATAAAAAGGAGCATGAAACATTTTTTTATTGCACTATATCTGATTTCATCCAATTCGAGATCAATAAATGAAAGAAGTTTAAGATGTTGAATTTTATTGCTGATTTCGTGCTATTTCAAAATAGTAAAATTAGATTCAAGAATTTTGGAATGAATGCATGGCTAGAATTGTTTCATATTTTTGAAATACAAAACAATAATAAGTGTAAAGAAAAAATTAATTAAAATGACAAAATAAAATGATGGTGACAAAAAATTGACAAAAAATTGGAATAGATAAATAATATTTTGTTTTTCAACTCGAATGGATTTGGAAAAAAGTCGAATTAAAATTTATTGCTTTATGTCTTAGTTGTTTTTCAATATCTGATTTGTTATTTTTTCGCATGTATAATTTGGATTTCATGGAAAACTTATATTCATTTGTATCAGTTTTTATTTGTTCTGAGAAAAGGGACTGTTACAAACGCGTGTAACGCCCTTCAGCGCTTGCTGCATGGGCGCCTCGAATTCGGGTTAATC
>KB669914.1:443328-463122 GCA_000349105.1 Anopheles epiroticus
CGTCGCATTGATCCTCAATCCAATCCTATTGGCCTCGCGTTTCAGTCGGGTGTATGCCTCGCACACCGCCGCAGATGTCCTTCCGATGATGTCAATGTCATCCGCGAAGCCAATAATTATTACTAAACGTGAAATAAAGGCATTGATAAAATATAGTCAGCTTTAGGAAGATAGTTATTGAGTTACTGTTACCTTTTTTGTTGTACTCTGAAGATTGAAACTATGTTGTTGTTATCATATTAAAAATTAGAAATGTTATCATGTTCAACTATTTGGTTTAAACCTCTTTCTCATGCATTTGTTTGATTCGATTGTTCACCTATCATCTTTTTTTGCTATCGTTTTGGTTAATTGTTTCCCTTCTTGCTTGTACAGTAAACTCTGCAAGGTCAAGACTTGTCGATATACTCATTACGAAGTGCAAATGGGATCACATAAATTGTTGGGTCTAATGAAAGGCATATGATATTATCACTTGTCTACCAACCTAGCATAATGTAGTATTATATTTTTTTATTTTTTTCTTTTCGTACACTTTCTAGACTTCATTTATTAACAATTTTCAAAATAATTTGAATGTCATCTCTAAAGGTATGTATTTTTAACATTTTTTGATTTTTAATGGGATTGATTCTTTAATTGATTTTGCTCCATATGGGTAAGCTGTGCCATTACTTTAAAATTAGTTTCCATCCACAAATTTTGTTCTGCACCCTAAATAGAAACCAATATTGATTTAAAATTTGCTCAGTGTTTTGGAAAATTCAGTTCGCTTATCAGAACGATCGCACATGAATCCAATACCCTGCACAACGTAACATTGCTCTTACAAAAAGGGAACAAAAATGAAACTAATCCCTGTGTGCAGTCGTGTTAATTTTACTTCTATTCTTCCCTGAAGAGAGATTATAGTTCTCGGAACTGCTATTCCTTTTGCCGGGTGCAGATTGTTCACCGTGTGTCTGTGTGTGTCTGTGTGAGTAGGAGTTCGTTGAAGAATAGTTAAAACGTGCAGAGGTGATGGCTAAAATCATCTCCCATCATCACCAGACGAATGTCAATTTCATTCCTTGATGGAGCCATTCATATCGGTGCTGAGGAATCCCTTTTTCGATGATTTTCTTCTCGTTTTCATCTGCTGTATGATGAATGGTGAGGAAGGGCAAGGAGGGGAATGATTTTACATCCAAAAACGGGGGGGGGGGGGTAACGTACGAAGTGAAAAATGAGCCAGTGCACTTACTTTGATGTCTGCAGTGTGCTTTTGTGTGCCGTGATGCATATATGCATTTCATGCTTGGTGTCAAAGCTTTGCTCACTCAAGGGTGGTGCAGAATGTGGTTTGGTGAGTGTAATGGGCGGAAGAGAGCAGCGACAGGGCAGTGATGAGATGATTTTCTGGAAAACGAGACACTTTTGCGCAACCCAGCGAGAGGCAGTTCCGCTTTGAAGCGAGCGAATAAGGGACTTGAAAGGCAAGAAAGGATGAAATTACCATCGGTAGAAACAATATATAAGACGCCTTGCGTGTCGGGGAACCTTTGACCCATCCTTTCCGTTGCTTTCGCCATGCATCACGGGCGGGTATGCCTCCAATGAGACACACTTCTCGAGGTGCAGCAGGCAGCAAAAAATATGATAAAAATATGTGCAGCAAGAAATATGATACGGGCGTGTAAAACGCTTCAAGTGAAGTGCGTTTGCGTCGTGTGACTCGTTCAGGGAGCGTGAAGAAGCAGATAAATTGTGCAAGTTGTGCACAGTAATTACACCGAAACCGTGGGGCAGAGGGCGGCCCAGGCGAAAGCGAAAAACAAGCTGGCCAACCTTCTTCCTGTGATAAGACGAAACCGAGCCCGAAAGTGCATGCGAAAGAGAAAAAGAACGACTGCCACCACCACCACGAGCAAAGCCTTTCTTTGATCTTTGGCAAACGCGCAATCTTTCGCACTTTCTGCCTTTCAGTGTTCACACTTGGCAATTTCACACTTCACCCGCATCGTGTCACGTAATTAGGAGTCGTGAGAGAAAAAAGACTACACCCGATACCAATACCCTCTTTTTCCGCCCCGAGCCTAATAGGCCAATGAGATGAAAATTTGCATGCAACGTGTGCACGGGACGGGCGGCAAAGGAAAATTTCAAACCACGTGCCATCTTTCCCCCGTTCTCCGGACGATGCGAGTTTGGTTGGCTTTTCGACACACCGTCTTGGGCGTGAATGGAAATGCAATCCAGCCAGCGCTCCTGCGGCTAATGTGGAACGAAATGGGGTAGCATTTTTCATCACCCGCAGCCCTTTGGTGTTTGCGTACTGGTGTGGCCGCTTTGAAGGTGTCAAGAGTACTTTGCCGCCTGGTGCGCACCCACCTACCGGCGAAGTGTGGTTTGGAGGATGCATATGTTTTACGGTTAAAAAGAAATTATTGTTTTCAGTGATTAAAGGGGACTAGCGCTGGTTAGTGCCACTTCACACAAGCAGTGGATTTAGCTGTTTTAACTATTGTGATTGTAGTGTAAAGTCTAGTAAATGTGTGATATTGCAATGCTCTACAAAACGAAAAAGGAATAAATAACATGTGTATTGGTAGTTTTGAAGATTGTCATGTAACCAAAATTATATTTGAGTTGTGTTTGAGTCGAAAACACTGATTGATGAAAATATTCAGTGCGTTATCTATTGATCACAGAGTACGTCAAATTGAGTACCATCTCTACTTATCAAGATATAAATCGTTTGAGAAAAATTGACATGGTTATCAACATCTGTCAGACTCGAAATCATTGTGCCTGGATTGTCCTAGGTCATCCTTTACATTTCAAACACTGAATACCTAATAAATGACAGACTCATATTCGACAGGGAAATGTTAACCATAAGTGTTCAAAGAGGGCCTTTTGTGGTACATTTTATTTTTCCCGTTTCAATTCAAAATAACAATATGACTTCAAACAGGTGAATGCAATAAAAAATATAAATGCTCCGTAAAGCATTACACTTGTAACGTTGAACCAATTTTAGTTCAGTTTCGTTTCGTTGTGTTTTTTGACGAACCACATAGATCTCTCTATACGTAAATTAACAACGTAGTACATATTATTAGTTAGAAAAAAAAAATCAAATAAGCAATACAGCTAGGCCGTCTCTACTAAATAAAAAAAGTAAATAAATCAAACGACTTCCACAAGTCAAATACGCGAATTGATACCTCGAAATATGTTTATGCGATTTCAACACCTCACCTACGGAGTTAAGTACACATACGTAGAAAAGGATTGTGAAACCCAAAGGAAGTCCAAGGACATGGTACGGTTTGTTGTGGTATGTTGGATTCAGTCGCCAGCAAACCGAGAAACAAGCTTCTGGTCCTCAGGAGGTTTTAATCTGTGTGTATAGAATACACTGGCTTGTTGGGTTTATGATTACCAAAAACTACTTTAAGTGCTTCGCCTTTTATTCTTTTTACTAAGCAATTGGTCCATACAATATGTCCGATGTGTGCAATCCTCTCTTTAAAAAAAATCTTGCAATTTTCGCCACATAAGCGTGTTTAGCAGCTTCACGTCCCTTTTCTAATGCAGCTATAAGTCATATAAAAGTTTGTAGATAGTCAGGTATCTCTCCACGCCAACGAAAACAACAAAGGCCTAAACGAATAAGCCTTACCTTTACTGATTTAATGTTATCCACCCAGACGTGTATGGGATAGGTCAAGGATAGGTGTGTATTTGAAGTGTTTTACGTCAAATGGTATTTTAACTTGGTTTTCATTTATGTTTTACATTTTTAACCAAAAGTGTATTGTTAATGTCTTGTACTTTTTAATGAAATAAAAAAATATCAAGCATGTTGAAAAATCTTCTAAAATTTCAAGCTACATTGAAATTGAAATTGAATTAATCCTTTGTACGATGTTTTTTAAAATAAATGGCCCTTTACTACATACATCCTGAATCTATCTGGTTCACGCACGCAAAAGTTGGAAGATGCCTAGTTCAAAACAATTTGTCACTTTGTTAAAATACATCAATGTTTGTGAATTGTTTGTTAAAGGACGCTTGCCATGGGCAACAATAAAATAAAAAAAGTTGAATTTTCAATTAATTATAATTTTCAATTTAAAATAATGTTCATAACAAATGGCAAACTAAGGCATGTTTTTTTTATATTAAGCCATGCAAGTCAAACAATGATGAACGCAAAAAAGAAGCAATGAAAATCTTTGTCCTGAAAAATTGGAATGCAGAAAAAAGTTTGATGCATAAAAGAAAAAAAAAACATGTTTAAAACCTTTTTTGTAACAGCATTAAGACAAATATTAAAACACAGAAAAATCGTAACAAATCATTTGTTGTTATGGCATATACAAAACAAAAAAGTCATTGTTAGTCTGAACTCAATTAATTTCAAACTTGAACAATGAAAATCAGAAAACAAAGAGTTGTAAATATTATGCTTTTTACTATTTTCATGAAAAGCGTTGTGTAATTGATGCTGGATGGAACCAATGTTTTATTTATAATTTGATTATCCTGTTGGAGCCACCAACGTGTTGGTCGGTCCATCACAATCATTAATGATGCATGCTTTGTGCATTACCATTCGAATCATTTTTAATTGAGTAAAGAAGTTAATTAAAGGTTATTGATTACTTATTGATGCGCATAAAGTAACGCACATGGTTAACATGCTGTACTTCGACTGGTAGATGTCAACATTCAATTGGTTCATCACTGATATAGAAGTATTTAAAATCACTTTAAGCTGCATATGCAGACTGTTTATCGGACAAAGAAAAGCGTTCTCTTTTAAAGCCGCATGGTTCGGCAAATTCTACTGCGAATTGTGCAACCTGCCGTACCCGGCCTGTGGTCAACGGTTGATAGCGGGAGCATCTTTAAGCCATCCGATACAGGGATACGGCTCGGGATAAGATTGCTGCTTCATTTGAAGTAATCATAGCTTCATTACCGGGAGCAGCGTTTCCCCAGCCCCAATGGCAGGCGTCCGTGCAGGGCTTAAAAGATGGCTCGTTATCCGAGTGCACGATGATTACGGTTTGGGTTTTGCGTTACACACACGCACACACCCCGGTTCCGGCTGGCAAGACGAAAGACGGACACCCTGCAGTAACCGGGCTGCGTCGTACATCCTTCGGTGGTTTGGTAATCGATACCGGAAAGGACTTGAGAGAGCGTCGGAAAATCCAACCAGTACACACCCAGCCCAGCACCACGCAAAAGGTAGACAAAAGTGAATTGAAAGCCACAAGATGTTGAAACAAAATTTAATTAAAGGAAAGCAATGTTTCGCCCTTCGTGCAGCCTGTACAGCCTCATCATAAAGCTCGTTGTTAATGTGACGATGGGAACGTGCTGGAAGGGAGCGTGTTCAGCACTGGAAGGATCTTTAGATGCCTTGAGTCTTCCGCATACTGCACTGAGCAGATGAAAAGAAAGGCGAAGAAGCATCCCGGACACGCCAATCCGCCGCCCAGACTGGTTGCATTCGCCGAAGGACGTACAGCTCGCAGCTCGGGCGGGATTTCAGTTTTGCAAAGGAACGGAAGCAAGGCACCAGTCCCGGCGAGTGGGCCGTAAATTAAGGATAAAATGCGAAGGAATATCCCGTAATTAGACTAATTAAGGTAGGAGGCTACAGGCCGAAGTAAAAGGACCCTGTCTTCCATTTACTTGCAGGTGGAAATGCCTATTGAATTACCGTTACCGGCAGAAGAAAGTTTAACCACTGCCTTTCTTCATAGGCTCTTCCCGAAGGCGGTGGATTGGGTGCGTTACGGGGCTCTTTCGAGCTGAGTAAACATTCCGACCGGAATTGGAGCGGAATTCACAGCAAAAGCTCATTTTCTTAGGGATATTGCGCATGGTAGTGATTTTACTAATGAATGTTGCAGAAACTGCTAGTCGAGATGGTTACATTAATTAATGTGCATCCGTTGCCGATATGGGGACAATGTTAATCAATAGTTGGATGAAATGTGTGCCACATTCAGGAGTTTGCTGTTGATTATTTCGATGTTGAAATGAATATCATTTAGCAATACGGCCTGCCGTTACTACCGAATAAAAAAAATGAATATCATTTTCGCTCTCAATGTTCTACTAAGATCTAAAAATAAAAGACAATCAGGAGCACGCTGCCTCAAATTTTTACCTTGATTAAACAGTTTAATCTGTTTTTGAGGTATTACCTTTAAGCTAATTTAGGTAACAGAAAAGGTTTAAACTTCTTCATATATTTTTCTCTTCCAATTATGATTTGAATTCCATTCCAATTTTAATACATTTTTTTTTATTCATTTGTATCTTTTACACAATGAATTTGGAAGAAATTTGTAAAAAGCTCATAAAAATATGATAACATTTTTCATAAAACTCGTGAAATTTATGTTGCAAACAAAACATCGTTTAGTAATGTTAATATAATTTATGGTATTTGGTATATTTTAAAAATGTAGTCTAAAAAAAGGATGTTTGTAATCTTTAGACAGTTGTTAGAGTGAGAACAGCTTTCAGGTATCTTGGCCAAGTTTCAGCAAATGTTAACGAGTACGTCACCTTTCCACAACTTTGACAGTGGCTTTGGCTGTTAACTGCATCAAAACACGAATAGTATAAGCAATAGTTTAAGGGACATGTGTTACCTTAAATTTTCTTCCTATCTGAGCTAACATGAAATCAGGATGATTGGAAGCATTTAATGGTGTTAACAAGTACCACGACTAATTTTAATACACTCGTTACGATATTTTTAGCCACTAGTACCAAATAAAAAAAATCATTTAAAGCTGCAAAGTTGAAGTGCAAAAAATTGTATTTAAAATAATAAGAAAACTGAAAGGTATTTTTCAAAATAAACATTAAAAGAGCAGCAATAAATTCATGTTTAAAATCCTTTGAAGGAATCTTTCAACATCTGAAAAATTAAATAATTTATTCGAGTTGTTTACTTTGTTACTAAAAAATGCATGTGCGAAAAGGGTACTAGCTTTCTTGAGATAAAATTGGCTTGTATAACTTGAAATAACTTGTTGTGATATTAATACCCTAAAACAGTTCGTTTTGATGGAAAGCTGACAAAATCGTTCGCAAAAGTCTAGCTGTGGAGCTGTGTATTAGATTAGAGAGTTTATTGCTGAAGCACTGACAGAAATATTCTAAAACACAGCAATTACAAGAATTTTACAATTTCACGTCAATCCTCAATAAATATCTTTCATAACAAATTTATTAAGTTTTTTTTTAATCCTCTTTAGTGTTACACAAAGTAGAAAAGAGTCACATCATACTACAATACTACGTATATACATACTTCTTACAGAATCAATCCACGATCGTAGCAGGATTTAAAGAGTAACTGAGGCTTGAAACTCTCGTAAATATTGACATTTCGAAAGAATTGTATTTTAAGTTGAATCATTTTCTTTTAAAGCCTTTTTAAAGCATGCTTTGTCGACATAATATTTGACCGAAAAATCATTCTTTGCTACAATTGTTGATGAGTACGTTCAAGAATATCTTTTCAAATACATTGGTTGATATTTAAAATAAGCTTAAACCTTTTAACGTGTATGAACCTTGATCTTGTTTGATGCATGCATGATTATCAACTTTTTCGAAAGGAAACAAATATTCAAAAATAAAAAGGGAAAGGGATGGCTTACTGGAAAAAACGAGAATGTTATATCCAAGACGCTTTGCATACCAACTTATTAAAAGGATGGTTGTTTATAAACGAATTGAAATTCTTACTATGTTTTAATGACTAGCATACTATAATAAAAAATAATCCACATTATCTTAGACCTTAAGATATTACTTTGTAAAAGGGAACAGAAGCTAGCAAAGGCTTCTCCACGGGTGTTTAGCGATTAAGTTAAAAAATGTTAGCATCTTTCTTTTTAAGTTTCGGTGCTCACTATAAAATATTTATCAAAAATATAAAGATAAATTTTCAGCCGAACAAAAAAGAAAACTTGAAAGTAATTCAAATGCACGTTCAAATTTTCCACAAGATTGGTGCTTTATTAATTATAATTCTAAAAGTGCGATGGTTCTACTGCCTTTGCTCAGTTTTGGTTACTTTAGCTAGCTTACATTTATTTCTCTAACGGACGTTGTTCTTCGTTTACCCTTGTTTTTGCTTTATTGAACATTTTGAAATTTAAACAGTTTCAAAGGAGCCAATCCCTACGAACAAAGGATTAATATGGATTTACATGAAATTATTTCGGTACTTCAAAGCAACATAACAGCCCATTCGACTTAACGAACACAATTCACTGCACCATTTTTTAATAATAATTTCTCATTAAACCAAGCTTAGCGCGGTTGGCCATTGCACAGTGCACCTCATATCATTAAGATTTATCATTTTTAATATAATTTCCCTTCGCTTTAAAAAGATTTGCCCACTGGCATGCGTCTTGCTTACCATTTGGCTTATCGCTGCTGGAAGCTTTTCAGATTTTTTTTTCTTCACCCCTCCAATACAATCGCGAGCAATTCACGAGATTTACGATCACTTGCAATGCTTCGATGATGGGTGCTTTACCCTCGGCCGAACGTACGCGATCCCGCGGCGAAGTAAGACAGCCTTCCCCTTCGATTAACCCACGGACGGCACGGAAAATCACGGTTGCACTTTCATTTGACACCTTTTTTATATTATTTGCCACCCTTCCACTCACCAGGCTGTGTGCGCTCATAAATGCACTCAATGAGAGAGGAAGCAGTAGGAGCACCAAATAAAAAAAAAAACACTTCGTCCAAACCGGGAGGGAAAGTGTTTGCGGAAACGGGACCTGCGAACGGGAGGGGTTGAAAACACTTCACAGTAAAAACATGCTAAAGCCCGCGCTGAATCTCGAACCGTAGAGGATTTCTTATTTTGTTTCCGTTTTATGTTGCAGGCAGCAGGGCGCATGGAGTGGTTTTTTTGTTATTTAAAATCCTCCACTACAATTATCGTCATCGATGTTACCGAGACGGAGGCCAGCAGCTTGCAGTGAACTCATGGATCATGGAGGTGACAATGATTCGGTGTTGTTTTCTTTCTTCTCCTGCTGGCCCATTGTGTTTCATCCGAGGCCGAGTGAAATCAGTGCCCGGAATGGTCCTTCCAGCGCAAAGGTGAATTTTATTTTACACTTTTACTCTGAGGGGGAAATGAGAATGTAAAATGAGGTTTAGCTAACCCAGTCTAGGCCAACCATCAGCTTCAAGTGTTTTTTCCTCGCTGAAAAATGTAAATCATAGCAAAAATAAAGCGTGAAGGGAAGGAAGTGCAAAACAAAGGCGAAAAAATTGTAACAGGATGCGCGTGGTCTTTCCCCAAACCGACGACCGGAATGTAAAGCATGTTTTGTTGATTGTCCATTGCGAAGGGATGATGGTTCGGCTTGCTGGACGACGCCAACCCATGGGTAATATACACACGAGGCGCTTTACCGATTTGTTTAGCGCTCGGGGAAAAAAATCCTATTCAAAGTTTACACCCTACACCACCTTTTCTTTCTTTTAATGCCCGCTGAGCACTGGCACTAGGAATCGAAGGATAGAAATTGTTTGTATTGCGGATCGAATAAATTGCTGCACAAGTGGACCACTCGCTTCCGCTCAGGTGTGAGCATCCGACGAAACGTTTGGGATGAAGGCGGAAGGAAATTTAATTAAAATCATCTACCTTTCCGGATTTGTACTTCCAGTGGTTCTGCTCGATAGGAAACATTGTGTTGTAAAGAGAAACATTTTATGCGCAGGACTAATGTGGCATAATATTGTGACAAGGGCGATGAAAGTGGAGCTGTATTGAACTTCTTTGTCCATTATCATTAAATAGATTTAAACTTCTTTGGGCTGCAAAAAAAACATCTTAACTTAAAAAGTATTATGGCATTATGGCAGTAACTTCTGTTTGATGATTCTAGGAAGATGGTTTTAAAATCATATTCATTATATTTTGTTGAGGATCTTATAAATTCTACATAAAATATTAAATAAAAATACCAACGTAATGGTGTTCGTAAAAAGAGTTACTGGAAGATTACTGAAATAACTGTTACTAGAAGTTTCTAACAATTTTTGCTAAACAAACTTAAAGAAGATTTACTGTCTGGCAATTTGATCGGTTAATAATTAATCATTTACTTTAAATTATATGATTACTTTGCATTTTGGTGTATTGGTTGAGGGTTCCAATTGTTATGTCTCATAATGTGAAAACAAAACAGTTAAAATCGCTAGCAAAATCATGATAATTGAGAGTGAAAACCCTGATGTATGTTCGTTGCATCCTTGTCATAATCCTTTCATTCAAAGTCATATCATATTAACATATTAATAGTTTTCTTATTGGCTACAAACGAACAGGCTTTATGGCTTAACGGCTATTGCCATTCACTTATTGTTTCATATACTGGAAAACTATTTACTAAAAATACAAAGAAAGATGGAATTTGAAATTCATATCGGAAAACATGAATCCTTCTAACTCTCTCTTCGTTCAACCACACGCACTACTGAACTTTAAAAACGATCAAAGCTTTACTCTACGGTATGGTTGATCTGTTTTAAAAATGTATTATACTGATAAATTAACTGAAACCGGTGATGAAGACAGATGATTTCAAAACTGAATTTTTCTATAATTTTTGTTAAATCAGTCAAAAGGCCTTCTGATGCAACCGAAGTTCTTTAATGAATAAACCTTAATGCTCTTGAAAATTCATTGCGTTCACGTAATAAATTGGTAGGTAATAGAGCACGCGGACGGGATCTTACAAAGGGATCTGTTTTATTTTTCTTGCTTTGTTGAAATCATACAGTTTTCTTTTATATTAAAACATCTATTTTTCAATATCATTAAATTAATGACATTTTCAAGTTGATCGAATTAATAGTTATACATCGTTAAATATGGTATATTCCTAAATGAAGATTGCACTTAACTTAGATTACCTTATTAAAATATAAAATCATAGGGTGCCTTATACACTAGAAAATAAAGCTGAAAGCTACAAAAATAAAAAAATAAAAACTTCAAATAGATTGGAACAGGACGAATACAACACCAATTTACAAACTTTGAACACCACCAATTTACAAACTCTCATCACGCTACTATTTGCTAAGCAAATGAAAATACAAAAGCTCCAATAGTAACAAAATACTACACCACACACTGATTGCCGAAGGTGTTTTGATTAGTTCCTTTTTAGCAGCATCCACACTTGCGGGACCGTCATCGGGAATTACAATCACCCGCACCGCCACACATTCCAGTCACTAATCAGCGAACGCTCGCCACAAATGCGTTGATTTGTCGCGCTTGTGTCCTCAGCGGCTCCGGAACGACCCGGAACGGGGCATACAGCCGGATCGAACCTGAGCTGTCAGCTGCACACTGCAACTGTCAGTGACGCCCCGTTTGACCGTAGCCGTGCACACGGTGATGATGGTGACGGTGCATACAAATTAGATCGACACGCCACATGGCCGCAGTTAATTAAACGGGGGTGACGGCATCGCGGTCCTCGCGCTGCCTATGCCAACAAACGAGGGAGGAGTAAGCAAAGGGGAGGACACAACACAACACAACATCCCTTGATTTTTTTTATTGCTTCACTGCTGCAAACCGCCATCCAAGCCGGACCGAAAGGACGGCAAGGACAATGCCTGGCTCACACACGGATGGGTAGGGACGCGGCGGTTCGGTGCGCTAGTTTGCCAATTTCTCCATCTCCCTTCCGATCGGTGCCCGGGAGAGCAACGTAAAGTTTCTATTAAATTAATTTAAATTGATTACAGGGCAGGGCCGTGGTAATGTGAAATTGGAAAATAAAAATTCCCAACCGGAACCAGTGTTAGCGCAAAGGGTTTAACGATGTTTGATTTACAACCACCAAGCGCACCGATGATGCAGGGCGTGCTGGTGGTGATGGTGGTGGTGGTTAATGTTGATTTATGCCTGTGCAGATGCAGTTTGTCGGTTGAGCTGGCCGGGGAATGGCAGGACAATAGGGGCTGTAACGAGGCACGGTGTAGAAGATGCAAATGGAATTACAAGCGTCACGTGGCGGTGACTTTTCAAACTACTGGACTTGATTTTTATATAGGTTGGTGTAATGTGATTAATCTGCACATCTAACAAGACGCTAATCATTAGCGAAAGTGAAGAGCCTTATTTGACGCGTTGCCAATCAAATTGAAGATTGTAGTGAATTTTTTCGGTTACAATGAAAACCAAAATTGTGGTTAAGGGGTTTGAAGGCAGAACAACTACTTCGATTAGGAAACAAAATACAAAGATTGGACGGAATCCTGAATTTTTTTGTAAATCGTCATCTTTCTCAATTCGAAGTATGTATGAAATTGTAAAAAAGCATTTTTAAAATCATTCCATGAACAAATCTAATTGAAAGTTGCATAAGCTTCATATGAAGCACAAGTCGTTTCTATTGCAGCATCACGTAATGGATGTTTGAACCCACAGAAAGCTATGATCTATTACGGGCTTTAACGGCACTTGATCTACAATAAGTCTAGAAAAAAATTGTACAAAAAGAGAATAGGATGTGCAAGGCTTTTTTCATTTCCAAAGTAACGGTTAGGTCGTAATTACTGTAAGACTTCATTGAAAAAAGCATTTAACAGTAAAGATCTTGGAAAATGTAGCTTTATCTCTTAGGGATTATTTAGCTTTTTCAAATTTGTCTGAAGGATTTATTAAAAATGTTTTAAATAAGATATAAAAAATGCTTACATAAAGGGTAACAAGAATTTCCTGCTTATGGAAGTCATGCTACACGGCGCTCATTCACAAGCGCATTCTAATTCAACTCTAGCAATATATGTTGTAAACAACCGGTCGCTATGCAAAAGCACAATTTATCACTCAAAAAGAATTTCCGCTCGCACACTGAATAATTGCTGATTTGAGCAGCGCAATTGGTTAGACAGCTTATGGCCACTTTGCATACACAACACACCACATTCAATTGGCACAGCAGAAGATGCGTTTCTTTCCATTTTGTTCACAAATAGAAGAATTATAATTCATTTAGTAACAATATCATCATTTGAATATATTTTCTACAATTATTTTTTCTTAGCACGGGTCACAAAACAATGAGACAATCGTTCCAATTTCAATGGTAAATTGATGCCATTGATGCATTATCACCAGAGGGCAGCAGAATACGCTTGTGAATACTACCGTGTAGCCCGACCTTAACATGAAAATTGTGATATTTCTATGAAATTATTTATTTGTTATCGACTTACATCCTTAAACTTGACAGGAATTTATCAAACTTTATATCTTAAATTTAATTTTCTAAACAACAAATAACCATTATTTTTCATGAAGCCTTTCATGATGCCCAATGTTTTAACTTACACGCTGCTGATGTGACTTGAAATCATTGATGTGAAATGTTGTATAAATGTTTGTTAATTCATATTTTTCCTTATCTTCACGAATAGCTTTGTTTTTTCATTTTCCTCAAAAAGACTTCAAAGATCAATTTAATATTCTTTGCAGTACATATTGAAGATTTCCTAACGAGCTCTCAATTGGTAAGTTATCCCCTTAAAACTTTTTTTTTATTCTGGAGTTGCGTAATTGCTTAACCTTCAAATATTTCTAGTGTGAGCCTTTGGGGAAAAGACAAAATTTAGATCTTTTTGGGATAACATGGGTTGATGCAAGAATTTCTCCAATCAAACCAACTTTCTTCCTTTTGAGTCTATGATACGATCATTAATCTGATGTCTTGCACTAAATCCGCCATTAATTCTTTTTTTTTATGGAAATAGGTAAAAATACATTTCAGAGGCATAAAAACAAATGGCCGAAACGTAAACAGCTTACCGATTTTAAATGGTCCATAAAACCCAAAAATTGTCAATGCGAAACCTAATCCGAACGGTCGTTGGTTTTTTTTCGTTTTCCATTGCTTGCCAAAACCTGAAAGAAATTGCATCAAATGGCTCTTTAAAACAACTTACAAAAAAAAACCAAACACATTTCAAAGAAGAGATTAGAATATAAAGCCTAGTCCTGCAATTCGGTCGGGCCACCAGTTTTACGTGAATAAAATCCATCAATTTAAAACACATTACGGGCCACGCGCGTCTTTTTTCCCGTTCACTTTCATGCTCCCCGAAACCCGCCAGACGCCATCCGTCCGCAATTCACGTGGCGCAGATTCGTTGCGCCTCGCACCTTCCGAGCCAAACACAAAACAAACGATGTGTCGGCGTTGCGAGGTTTGCGTTGCCTGTGGGACAAAGTGCAACGGTGACCGGGCGCACGACTTTAAATCCGCCGTACCGAATGGACTTCTAACGAGCCGTGGAATTTATCCCGAGCTTTTCTCGGGACGGAACCGATCGATTCTACGTTCCCCGTGCCGGGAAGTGAAAATTGTCACCCCTGCGTGTGTGTGTGTGTGTGTTTGGGTTTGATGCAGGAAAATAGACGATCACGGGTGGCGTTAAAATTGGTTCCAGTTTGACAACGGCAACGGTTCACTTCTCGACCAGGTCCCTAGTCGCTGGAGGCTGCCTAGCCGATGCGTTCCCCACGCGTAGAGCGATGCAACTGCAACGCATCGGAATGACATAATGTCGGCTGGTGGCGGAGTGAGCCTGTGTCCTTTCGGCATGTGTCGCTGTATGGTCCACGCTATGACCCGCCACGGCTCGGGTCGCTTCCTTTCTTTTTTGTGCTAGTGACATTTTCGGTCCTTTGGTGCACCGTTCACTCTGATTCCAGTCAATGGAAATGAGGCTGCATTTCTAAGGCGACCCTTTTAGTGACGGGCGAACGCGAGCCGCGAATGTCATCCTGCAACGTCCGGGCCACACACGGTGAGCAGGATTCGAATGCGAAAGGAAATAGGGGAATAAACAGACACACACACACACACACTCAGATCTAGTGATTCTTTCTCGAGCAGGGACAAAAGCCTACAGCGAGGAATCTGTTGGCGTGTATTTGTGTGCAAGCAAAACAGCCAAACTTTAACTACATCAGCGGCAAAGGCTCAGACCGTCCGGACAGATGTTTTCATTTACAGATTTTGATGGTCGAAAGTGGAACATGAACACGGTCTACGGAGTGCGCACTCGGGATCGGGAGGAATTGTAACAGGACGAAACGGTGCAGGAAGGAAATCCCGTCGTGACCTGGGACTGAGATGGATGAATAATGGGTGTCGAAGCGTACCCTACGTGTGTCGCAAGTTATTCCAAAGATTGTGTTATGATACACGCCTCGGAAATCAATCGGAATGAATGAAATGGATAGTAGTAGTAACTAAAAATAAGGAAAATATTTAAAAAAAAAACTGATCAGTAACAAAGGTTCTATTTTTTCAAATGAATTTTTCGAAATTTCTCAATTCTAGAACACCAGCATTAACCAATGCTGACACTTTAGAAACTTTGGGTTAAGGGTCCGTAAAATCTCTGCGAATCCATGTAGAATCCTATCACTTGAATAAAAGTGTTTATTTTAAAAAATCAATCCCTTGCATTTCAAATCACTCATTTAAAATCATACCATTTGAACAAAAATAAGCAGCATAAACCAATGTTTGGACCAGTTTGGGTGTCTAAGTAAAAACGAGGTAGGTATGTCAAATCAGGCCCAATAATGGTTCGAATCTCCATTTCTAAGATTGACTCTCCCGCTATGGATACATAAAGACAATGCACTCTATGTTACAGATTTGCCTTGTTTTGTTTGTCAACTTCTTCTCAAAAATTATTTTTTCTAAGTATGTTGTATTTATTTCATTTGAGTGTTTGCCTTAAAATTAAAAATTACTTAAAAACCAATAGTTTCAAAGAAACACTATGTCAATCAAATTATGAGCTAGGTTGAATTCTATGAGATACTTACACTTAGATACAGAAGAGAAGCCAAAGTTAATTATAGCTCTGGTAACCCTTGTCCTCTATAAGGGTTGTTATTCAACAAAGAGTTAGGAAAGAGAAGTTTAAATTCCTAATGTTTTAAATTCGTGAAAAAACTTAAACAAAAGCAGTACAGCCTGGCCGTTACAACTGAAAAAAGTCTTAAATAAATGGTAATAATTGTTAATAAACATCCAAATGGTTATTCGCAGTTTGCGACACTTATAATTAACATTTAATATTTATATTAAAAATAATTATGATTAAACGCTCGTGATTAAAAAGCTTGCTTATGTTTTCACTAGTTACTATACTATTCTCAATAAAAATAAACAAAATTGTCTTTCAACCTTCAGGATAATGACTAGAAAAATCAATCGTTTATTTTTTGATCAAGTTGCGCTTCTGTTATTTTTCGTTTTTTAATGGTTGGATGATAAATATCTCTGAAGCGCATCTGTTTTTAAATCTCCATAAATCAAACCTAAGGTAACAAAAACCCCGAACCAAACACCTTTAACAACCATTATTTGCACAACAACATTAACTACATTTCACCGACACAGCGCATCATCAAACGCAACTTTCCGCAACGGGCCTTTACAGCTTGCCGAAAAATCCATTCAATTCTCCCCCTCTAAAGCAATGTTGGTAGTCCTTTTCGTTTTGTCCTTTTCTCGAAATCGACGCATTATTATTTTACCTCTCTGTGCGCACATTTTATTCTCTTCCAAATTGAACGGGTGTGCGTGGTTAACAATCGCCAATAGAGATAGAGGAAAAGAGGCATCTTTCTAGTTATCCCGAGCAAACAAAACTAACCCCCATTTCCTGCTTCACCTTCTCAAACCAGGGTGCCACGCGTCCCGATGGCCAGAGAGAAGCACGGGCGCGCACTAGTTTTCTAAATTCGTAAATAAATAAATTGTCCTACCAACGATACCCGACGGTCGCCCTGCGCGCACCGGTGAATGTGCGTTTGCGAGGAAGTGGTTTTGTTTGCACGTGTCTTTGGTGCTTTTGTTTTGCCCCACCGATGCACCTTCCATTCCAGATGCAGTTTAGAGCAAGAGCAAAAAAAACAAGACAGACAGTGCATAAAAAAGGTCATTCCATTCAATAAATATTGCAGAGTTATGAGAGAACACACAAACGACAGCCAACACACAAACACGATTCGCAGAAAGGTAAATACAGTTATCCACGCGGCCTGGTGGTGTGCCATGGGGAAAAAAAGCCAAAGGGATTTACTGTTCTTCATCCCGACCAGCCTCGCGCAACCATTTTCCGAACAAGCGGGCTTAGCGTTTCTTTTTATGAAGCTTTGAGGTGAGAGGGTTTTTTTGTGTGTGCCTTACCCTGTCTAGTTAGTTATAGGCTTTGGTTGGGTGCCGCACGCTCTGTCTGGATTCTGTTGGGTAAATATTGATTCACAGTGTAGAAATAGTTTCACATTTAAACGGTCGACCAGGTTCGATTGTTGTTGAGGCGTAGTCACACGCAGTAACGCAAACGATCCACTGCGGCATGTGACAAAAAGGACTTGTGGCCCTTTTATATGTAGGTTGATTAAAAAAAGTTTGTTTTTGTTTGATTTCAAATACAAACTTTTAGTTTCGTAAACTTTTTTATGTGAAATTAAAAATATGTAAGTTTTCTAACAATTTGCAACATTTTATAAAATGTTGAGCTTGATTGTGATACAGTGTTTTAGTTTAATTATAACCTAGATTGGGCTAGCATGAAAAACGTCATCTTTGGTGTGAAACTGCTCACACCAGGGCCTGGGCAGTGTGAAGGCATCCTCTCTCCCTTTTCAAGTATCGATACCGCTTCTTGAACGGGAAAACGGCAATTCGAAACCTCTACCTCTATCCTAGGTCCCATTTCACAAATTCGCCTCACTACTTTCCCTATCTCATCGTGCCGGTGGAAACGGGGATACGCCATTTTTATTGCTTCTAAAAGTATCAAATTTCAATTTGCCCAAGAGCTGCCGCACCGTGCTGGTCGCAGAAGCAGCAAACCTTCTTCTACCCTTTTCAACCACCGAACGGCATGAATATCCTGGACGGAATATTTGGCGAGCGTAATGCGTCCATAGCTGCCACTTCCACTTTTTATCCACTAATCCACACTGAAATCCTTTCCGTTTTTTTTCCTTTTGCTTTCTCGAGTGGGTTCAGTTTCCCGTGGATATCTCATCATGAGCGACCCTTTTTTTGTTGCTGCTGCTTCCAGCGTGATCCCTTTTTCGCGAGCGAAAGTTGCGTGTGAAAGTTGATTGTAATGACGCATGCTAAAGGACGGTGCTCTTTTAGGATGGTGCCTTGTTTTGTTTTTTTTGTTGGGTTTGACGTGCCTGCTTGCCTCCGTCCCGTCGGGTTGGGTTGCGATGCTGCAAAATGGTGGCAATTATTGAGAGTGCGATTTCGATGATCGTTTCCAAGTGAGGCGGCCCAGGGCGGGCTTTAATGGTGCCGCTGATGGTTATCGGGGCCGTTCATTATGGGTGTAACGAGCGGCTTTCGATCAACGGGCAGTTTGTCGGAAGAAGGGTTGTTAGTTTAAATATTAATGCTACCGGTTGTGCTGCGTGCAAAAAAATGTGGCGAAAAATTTATTGAATGTTGCCTTTTTGTTTTTGGGAGGGAAAATGGGGGAAAAAGTTGCAATGAGGACACGGATTTTTCATTGATAAAACGGACCATCAGTTTTATTTTAATAAATGGGTACAATACAGTGGATTGCCAGGGCAGAAACACTAAGCTAGTTTGGAGAAACAGCATTGATCGATTGATTTTATCTACCGAAAGAACTCGAACCTATCGTCTCCTGCCGTTGATTTGTGGTAGATTGATTGCAGGTTTCCAAGCAGCATCCTTTTTTGTATTAACTTTATCCTTTCCTTGCTTTATTATCTAGGTATTGCTTATTTACCTTTGTTATCTTAATGATAGCAGCTTCCATTTTGAAGATTGGAGATTCAGGAATTTTCATTTGAAGATACAGGTTAGTTCCATTGTCAAAACATTTTCAATCACATACTTGAACACATATTTATATTTTCACCAAAAAACCCATGAATTTGAAAGATTTTCCTACAATGTTTTAAATTAGTTAAACTAGTTCAACTTTAAGGTTTGTGATTTCAATGCGAAAATTATCTTGTCCCGCAAGGTATGAAGATTTTTTATCAAACGTCGAATGTAACTGGATTTTGTCGTGCTTAAATGCTGATACTTACAGATTTATTACTTTAGCCCGAATATCTATTTTAAAGAGCTAGTATTTTAATAATTAGAGAAGTCTCATATAGATACCCTGACGTAACATGTCAATGGGTATCTTCACATCATCTTTCCATTTAACTTTTCTTCTTCTTAGAAGGCATACCTCACAACCTATGTGGGGTTAAGGCCTAACCAAAGCACGAATGTACTTTGGCTCTTTCTGTGACTGAGTGTGTACCCATCCATATCAAGATAGTAAATCCTGCGTATGGGGGGTTGTGACTAAGTGTACCCATAGCAGAATAGTCAATTCTCCGTATGACGGGCGGCAGTGGTCCGAATGAGTTTCGAACCGGCGACTGGCCTTTTGACAGCCTTGCGCCGTTACCACTGGACCACCAATCCGTCCCATGTATGATCAATCAGTTTTACAGGGTTTTTCAAGTCAGTTAAACATCGTAACACACTTTCTCAACATCGTAAAATGTATCTGTCAAACTGTTAATTTTTTTCATGTCTCTCTCTCTCTCTTCTTGGCCCGCTCATTGCAGAGCACGTCTGCAAGACATGGCCAGGTCGCCAATCCGTTTCCAGGAAACTCGGTCCAGGGCTGCAG
>KB669925.1:0-125639 GCA_000349105.1 Anopheles epiroticus
CCTTCGTGTAAAATCGATTTATATCAACGTGTACTTGTTTGCATGAAATTTTTCCATAGAATTCAGTGAGGGTGAAAGAAGTTTTGAATAAACTCATCAAGTGTTGCAATGTGATGGCTTAGTAAGTACCGTGATGTGTTGCCGTGTCGTAATTTTTTTTCTGAACTTGAATTTTCAGCTAGAAAAGTGACTTGTCACTAGCGAATGCAAATCCTTCTACGCAGAGTTTCGTTTGGCAGTAGAAAGGCAATAAAGCTACTGGATACTTTTTCAATTGCTGAATTAATTGATATTTTGATGGTCAATAATGTAAAGAAATAATATAGAAAATATGCACCTTGTTATGTTCCGGAAAAAACACTCATTATGCGATATATTGAAATAGTTTTAAATTCTATTAGAGTTACTTTAGATTAACCAAAATCTAGTGTTATTATTTTAGAAAAGGTTGGAGTAAAATTTTGCACTGAATGTAGAGAGATAATTTAAAAAAAAATGCATTTAATTGTTATTGTTCTAATTTATCAAATTTAAATAAAAACCTTTTTAAAAAAATCAGTGAGTTTAAAACAAGCCAAAATACCGTACATCGTGTATCCTGCAAAATGCAATACACCAAAACATCAAGAGGGCGGCTCGGTGATCTCATAGGTCGCGGCGTAGACCTGTTTCATACGATCAGGCCCGACGTTGCATCGAATCCCATTCGGACCGCTGCCGCTCCCCATACGCAGGATTGACTATCTTGCTACGGATGGGTACACACTCAGTCACATAAAAAAGCTAAAGGAGTTTGGTGCTCTGGTTAGGCCTTGACCCTAACCCTAGATTGTTGTGCCACCCAAGAAGAAGAAGAAAACTTCAAGATCGAATGAAAACATATAAATTGATTTATTCATTGCTGTACAATAATTCCATCAAATATTGATGATAGTGTAACTACAACCAAGTACGTACCAAAAGGTCGTTGTCTTCCGTTGCGCTTACGCTTACAAAACGGAACAGGGCGAACGCCATGCCACCCAACGCTCGCAGCCTCCAACACGAATAAAATCTACTGAGAGTCAAGGCAAAGGACAACTGATCTCACGCTCGTTCACCTTGACCATGATACACCACATGGCGCCGCTGCAATTGCAACGCGACTGCAGTTTCAATCAGCTTCGGGCTGAAGAAAGCGTAGCCACACGCCGATGCAGTCAACTAGGCTGCACACAGTCTTGGGCCTTAGCTCAGTGCAGAAATGACCGCGGTTCGTTACGGAAATGTGGCAGCCTACAGCAGCCCTTTCGGACAGGGTGCATTGCACAAGGGAGCATTTATTTTGGTGCTTTGTGCAATGACCCTTCCACTGGTGTTGGCTGGATCTCGTGGTGCGACGACATTTGGCAATTATGAAACTGTTTTTGCGATCGACGAAGAAGACGGTACGCTGGAAACGGTGAGATTTGATAAAGTGCTTCAGCGCAAGGACGTTTCAGAGCAGTGGCTGATTGAATGGAATGTACTTTTTGTTTTATAAATTTATACAACAGTTGAAACGGAGCGACGTGTACAGTGGTGGAGCAAAAGTGTAGTGTAGTGGAACGAGAATGTGCGGAACTTACGCGGGTTGTGAATGGGTTTTGTGCTCTTAAAATGAGATTTTACAAAACAGAGTTCATGCCGAATTGTTTAACACAAAGCGACATATTTCTTAAGAAGACAGCACAGTGTGGTGAAATGAAACAAAAGAATCAACTCAAGACTTACCGTAAAGTGTTAACGTGTTATTCGTGGTAACAATTGAAAATTCCTTAAATTATTCGGTTGAACTAAAATGTCCGATACAATTTACGTCTAGTTTATTTAAATTTACCTGATCAACGAGATTTTATGAAATAACTAGTAAGCTCCTAATTAAAGGATTGACTATTCAGGAATAGGTACACTAACCCACAGGCAAAGTACCACTACCTTAAAGCGTTATTACTATAAATTTATCGATTGGATGGCGCATACTATGGCTTAAATTATAGGTTTAACAAATACAAAAACCAAATTTCAAGAACATATAACGTATAAGATCTCATATAGCAAAAAGGATATAGTACACTCATGAATTTAAAAAAGTTAAAAGAAAAAACTACAACAAAACCAAATATGCTCAAGCTAGATCTTCATCGAGATGCTACTGCACTAGTGCCTGTTTTTCTGCTAAATTGTACACTTCAGACGGAAGAAACCTGGGCACTTAAATGATACAGAAGTTTTAGTGTTCCAATAGTATACGCACCGGATCTTACAAGAGCAAATAATGTTAATCGTAATAATACTTTAATAAGGTTTAATAAGGCTGGCACGAGAGCATAAATCATACAACCTAAGATACTTTTGATAGTCTACAAAAAAACCTTTCTATTTGCTGTGCTCCTTCGCTATGTTATTAAAAGACTAAAGAGATATTAAGAACTGTCTAATTTTCGTGTTTACTACGTACTAGATAAATATATTTTTTGTACAGCTGATTACTAACCATTATCAGTCATCCTCACTCCAAACAGGGTCTTAAGTCATCCTCACTCCAAACAGGGTCTTATTTAGTTATTGTTATTGCTTAAAACTAAATGTTTACAATTCAAAATTGGGGATTCACATAGCAGACGCTACAATCTATGTTGGCTGAGGGACATTTCCTTCCCCCAACCATGGAAGGGCACCTTATCCCGAGTGTTCTCGGACGTTCGGGAATGCGATTGGACTTCAGACTTCTGCAAGCAACCAGACGTCGGCCGATCCGATCCAACGTTGCTACGCGCTCGCACCCCGATAACGCGACACACATTGATGCTATGATAGATCAAAATCTCACTTCACGGACCTAGCTGCTTCCAAGCTAATGACGTGAAAGCGCACGACAATGACCCGGACCGTCCGATGTCCTTTAGCCACAAGAATTCACACGATTGAACCATTCAATTAAGTGATTTTGATAGTTTTAGATTTGAGTTTGCATTACAAAGGACATACATCATGTGTCGGATTTCGTATTTTGTCAATTATTGTTGCCGTTCGTTGCGGGTACAAACAAAGCGGGTCGCAGGTTACGATTGCGTTTCGGTTCAAGTCCGCAGAATTGTCCACGACTTGGGTTTTGGTTAGATCGACACCGGAGAAGTACCTCCGACTCAAAATGACAATGCAAGTTGTAAGTTTTGTATGTGCCTTTATTTCAATTGAATAGCGATTTTATACCTGTTTCCGATCCGATTCTGGTCAGCATTTTATTGTTCTAATTATGATTGTGTGCTAACTGATCGCGGATTGAAGTATTTTAACCTAGTTCGTTCGTTTGTTGTGGTTGCTGAAAACATGCTAGCGGTTGTTTTTGTGAACCAAATGGAACCAAGTGAATTTGTGTCAGCAAATTAAGTTTACCTCTGAGATTCCGTCAAGTATTACAAAGCATATTTTATTTCGTTTCTATGCCCCAGCCTGAGCTGATACGAAAATATGGATATCCGATCGAGCAGCATGAAGTCATTACCGCCGATGGATACCTCCTGACGTTGACGAGAATCCCTTCAAATCACACTAAAATTGACCATACCCTACCACTGCTCCTGGTTCACGGATTATTCGCAAGTTCGGCCGACTTTCTCATCATCGGTCCGAACAACAGTCTCGCTTACCTGCTCTCCGATCAAGGCCACGATGTATGGCTTGTTGATCTGCGCGGCAATCGCTACTCCCGCCGGCACACTACTCTTGCACCAGAAAGCCGAGAGTACTGGGACTTCAGCTGGCACGAGATGGGCTACTACGATCTACCGGCCACGATCGACCACATCCTGTCCGTAACCGGGGCAGGGCGCCTCCACTACATCGGCTACTCGCAGGGTACGACCGTGTTCTTTGCGCTTGCCTCCAGTCGGCCCGAATACAACGACAAAATCGCACGCATGTACGCTCTTTCACCAGCCGTCTATGTCCAGCACGTGCGCAGTCCCATCTTTCGCTGGCTGGCGGATAACAGCCCGGCCGTCAAGTGCTTCCTGGACGCGATGGGGTTGTGGCAGGTGCTGCCCCACAACAAAGCACAGTACGCACTGCAGCGCACGCTGTGTCCGGCACGGGTCGCACGAACCATTTGTGTTCGACTGATTGAGCAGTTGGTTGGGCCCAATCCCAACGGCACGGATCGGGTGAGTTTGGTGCATACCACAATTTGCGTCTTCCTGCTAAGCTTATGCGCTCTTGTTCACCCTTCCAGCTTGCGCAGCACGTCATCGCGGGTCACAATCCTTCCGGTGCTTCAAGTAAGCAGCTGCTCCACTTTGCCCAACTGAACCGGTGCGGCCGCTTTCAGCAGTTTGCCTACGAGCGGAGGGTCGAAAATTTGGCACACTATGGGCAGGAGCAACCGCCGGCCTACAACTTGTCTGCCGTCACAGCACCGGTCGCGATATTTTACGCCCTAAACGACTGGATGATTGACCCGGCCAATGTGTTGCGGCTGGCGGGAGAGCTTCCGAACGTTGTCTCCTTGACCGAGGTACAGGACCGGCACTTTAACCATCTTGACTTCGTTGCGGCCAAACGGGTGCGAGCGTTAGTGTACGATAAAATCCTAAATGAGCTGCGGGAGCTAAGACGAGGATAAACTGCTTAAAGACTGCTAAAGCGCATTCAACGAGGGTAAAGTACAATTAGAAGCCATAGGATTAGTGCTAGTAAAGGGTGAGTGATGTTTAACGGCTTGTTGAGATGGTTAGTAATAAAGATACGAGATTTCAGAACATTGATCCAAGCTAATAGAAGCCCCAAAAGAGAGCGCTACTGAAATGTGAAAAGGTAAACTATTTCTTTTAAGTAACATCCAGAACTTTATAACATGATCGTTTCAGCGCTTACGTTCGAGAACTTACTTTTGTTCAGAAATTCTTTAATCGCTCAATTTATGTCACCAAGTAGTACGATTATTTTAAATTCAACGTTTATCATACAAAAACTAAAACTGTGGCACTCAAAAAGCGATCTCATCACATATTATTGCTAAAAAATAATTCCGGTGTTATTATAGTCTGCGTTCGACAATATGCGCTTGCTTGGAATTGCCTTTAATCGCGCTATTAATTCACCAATTATTTGCTTCATCATTAAAATTTCTGTGATCGTGTCCCATCAGTCAAACAAAACCTTCATACGTCTATAATTCAGTTGGATGGCAGGTTGGTTTGGAACAGGTGTACGTACAGTTGGTTCAGTATTTGCCAATGTCTATAAATACCGTAACGATCACTTTGATGCTTTCGATGCTGTATGGCAATGCCAATGGCAAGTTTATCATAAGCAGAATCGATGGACAGCTTACAACAGTAAGTATCAAGGTTTTCATTTCGAAAAGGTACCGCTGTATCTGTTGAAACTTTCCTGCAGATAGAACTCATCACCAAGTACGGTTACCTTGGCGAGGCCTACACAGTCACGACAGCCGATGGCTACAAACTGGGCGTTCATCGGATGAGAAGAAAGGAAGGATCTGATCCGAACCTTTTACCCGTACTGCTCGTTCACGGTTTGCTCGGCAGTTCGGCTGACTGGTTGCTGATCGGTCCCGGTGATGCGCTAGGCTATCAGTTGGCCAAACTTGGCTATGACGTGTGGCTGGCTAACACACGTGGAAACCGCTACTCCCGACAGCACTTGCGGCTGTCACCGAACGATGCAGCATTCTGGAACTTCACCTGGCATGAAAAAGGCATATACGATTTGCCAGCCATGATAGACTTCATTCTGGACAACACAAGGCCTGCGGCCGGTCAAATCTATTACATCGGACACTCCGAGGGCACTACGGATTACTTTGTGATGACAAGCAGTCTTGCGGAATACAAACGCAAGATCCGATTAGCCCATGCACTGGCACCGGCCGTGCTGCTGAACAGCGTGCGCAGCCCGCTGCTAATGTCATTGACCGACAATGCACAGTTTTTAATACCGTTCGCAAAAACTACAAATGTGGTCGAGTTTATGAAATGGTCGGAACAGCAAAGTGGCATGCTGCAGACAATGTGTCCCCCGGAAAGTAAAAGAAATCCGTGCGTAGTGGTGCTCGAGAACCTTTTCGGTCCCAATCCAGATGCGTTGGATACGGTGCGTGATCGGAGGTTGAGGTTTTGAAATTTCATTATCCATAATACTCTCACTTGCTTCCCGCTCTTCATCCATTAGAATGCCGTTCAAGCGCTGGTCGGTCACTGTCCGTCGGGTGCAGCTTTAAAAGAGATCCAGCACTACTACCAGATCATACAAAGTGGAGTCTTCCGGCCGTATCAGGAAAACTCCGTGGATCGCATCGTCGTACCGTACAACCTTAGCGCGTCGGACGTTCCGGTTCACATCTACTACGGCATGAACGATTGGATCATTCATCCGAAAAATGTGCGTAAGTTTACCAGTGCGCTTCCAAATATTCGTGAGCTTCGTCCGATCGGGGGTAAAAAATTCACGCACGGTGATTTTATTATTGCCAAGCGTATCCGAACGCTGCTCTATACGAAAATTATTGCAAATCTGAAGAACGATACGATGGAGCATTTGCGAATAATGGAGAAAAGTTAATTATCGTTTTTGAAATGGGTCTATGATTATGAGAAAATGTTTAAACTAAATAAATTAACGAAATGTAGGTGAAGGAAGGTGTTTTCGCATCATCCGAGGCCCGGGTCTATGCAACATTTTTTGCGGAAATACGCACGGAGACTTTTCTTCTTAACTCAAGATATACTGTTGGACAGAAAACTCAGATAAATATTTTGTTAAGATAGTTAAGCAGCATTACATATACGCTCACAATTTGAAAGTGTTGCCGCAACAAATAAACATCCAACAAATCAATTAGTTCAATAATGATCCAGGTAAGTTCTTACTTACGCGCGTTGCGGAATGATCCAGGTAAGTTCGTTCAGTTCCTCAAACGGAACGATCAGAACTAGGTGCAAAAATGTGAACCTGGTAGATTGAACCTCACGTATGGTAGGACCAGTAGGTTCGGTCGGTACGGTTGGAACGAACGGAAGGATCGGAACGGTACGTTTAGCTAGAATGTTGGCAACATTTTGAACGTTCCAAAATCTTGGTTCATACGTGAAAGAGGGACAAACGAAAATTCCACCTCGTTTTCCTTCCGTACTGTAGCTACCTTGCACATGATCTGGCTGCTTGAGAAATGTTCTACCTTACAGTATTTAAATCTAACATGTTTGCAGCATACATATATGTTTACCTCAACGTAACTGGTGTCATGGATTGTCAAAAACAAGTATCTGCTTAGCAAAAATGTGTACTTCCACTAAATCTCTTCCTTTATGTTTGCCTGTTTCGTATCTTACAAAAGCGTCCGAATTGGTGAAAAACTACTGGTCTTTAAAATTTGTAAGTAGCATAAACGTTTGAACGTTTGAAATAGTGTCGAGTCCAATCATGCGCACCGAGGGCTTACCTTCCCGGTGCTATCTTCTGGCAATATGTACTTGCTCCAGTTCTAGCAAACGATTCACGGTTTGCTCTAAACTGCGCCTCCCAGAGCGCACCAACTTTTTTAAGTCATGCAGTTTTTCTTTATATTGATATGCAGATAGCCGAGATACACATTGAGATAACCGAAACGACACATATTTTTGTAAACGTGTGGCAGATTGTGTATGTTACTGTTGACTCTGCACTATATACTGTTGAGTAGTCGGCAAAAACTTATCCAACAGTTCCGATGCATAGTTAAATTTCGTGCTCTGGTGCGTATACGCACCGCACTAAATATATTTAGAATATTCCTTGCATCCACACAAAGTGTTCCAAACTGAATCTTTGCTTTGTGAATTCATTGTAGAAATTCCAAAATTGTTTGCTACAATTCGTGTTTGTCGCTTGCAATCTTAACGGCTGTACTCTTGGCTGCAGCGCATGCATTTAAACTTCTAAAGGTGCAAGAGTAATGGCAACAGAAAAAGAAAGAAAGCGTACATACTAGACGACCGCGTATATAGTTTGACACCCCTTCTAAGGAGATATCATAACCTTGAATAGGAATAGAAACCACTCAGAAAAAAAGCGAGAGGCATACCCAAGGTCCCTTTAGGAAACAGGTCTCGTAATATAGAACGATTTGACAACAAGGCAAAAGTTCGTTACAAGCGATTTGACATTCGAGCGCCTCCTAATTTCTTCGAATTGTTTACGTACGCTTGTGGGCACCCAGCACCGAACGCGGGCGGCAGAATGTCAAATGGAACCCAAAATGGCCAAATGGATTTTCTATAATACGAGACCTCGTTCCTAAAGAGACCTTGGGAATACCAGTTCGGGGAAAAATTTTGCTTACTTTGCAATTAGGGGGTATTTGCATTTTTCCAATGCCCAGTTTGACGCATTGATTTTTTTGTTATGTGGGTACACCGTAAACAGTCGTGACAGCACGGTTACAGCGGTACTGTTTATGAAATTTTGTTTGCAGCGGCATCCAGTCCAAAACATTCCATCGGAACAGCAACGCAAACGTACACACACTCTCTCTTCCTCCGGTCCAGAAGAGCAAGTGTAATTTTGCGTATTTTTTACCAGTCTTATATCTCTTCGTGTCATTTTTTGCGGGATTAGTTGATAAGATTAAACGGGAAGCTATTGCAAGAGATAACGTAGAGTTGTATCGGTTTGCGGTAGACAAGCCCGTACATTCGCGTTTGTGAATCAGTGAACAAAGATCATTCTACCGAGCAAGTTGTATGATTATCAGTGGTTGAAACATCGTAGCCTATCTGTTCAAGATGAGCAAAATGTTAAATGAAATCTGTGATATGCTGGATGGATATACCGGCAGAGATAAGGTACGTATCAGGCGAGCCACTTCGATAGTGGACCCTTTTGGCCAAAGACACAAAGCTCTCCCCGTGTTAAGCGGAAGTCGGAGCACCGAAAGTTCCACGTCGGATAAAGTTATGTGGTTTTGTCGAGTGGCGTTTGAAACAACTTTCACTTTTATCCTCCCCCATGGGCAACAATGGGCTAAAGCTGTTCCTGCTGTTGCACATTTCGAATGTGGTTTAAACGACTTAGGTGTGCCCGTGTGCCCAACAAAATTGGCTCAGGAGTGTACCTAAGCCATCGAACAGTGATACGATTATAACCGTTTTACCAACTGGGTACATTTTAAATGCCAGACCGGTTTGTTTACTTCCACGCGGCAAAACGGGACGCACGGCTTGTTCAGCCAATATGATAAATGAGTTCGATTATGCACACAATGAAAGGCTATATACATATGAATGGTTGTAAACTGGAGTTATTGTTTATTTGCGGCTCATACAAATTGGAAATATTTTGCTAAATACTTAAAATGTTCGAAGTTTTAATGATCTCGTTTATTCTTATTTAATAGATAATTCGAACACTATGCTACACTACGAAACTAGCCTCCGGGCTGTATGCAAAGTCCGATCCAGCACGGGCGAAAAAGCTGGCCATTTTTAGTTCCAAGATGTCGCAAACACGTGCGACGCTGCGCCTGTTCGATGATTTGCCCATGCTGGCGTACAGCCTAAACTACGGGTACGGTAGCAAGGAACCGGACCGCTGGATGGGAATGATCGGTTTCATCACGAATCTGATCGATCACGCATACTATCCGGTGGACAAGATCTGTTGGCTGATCGAGCACAATCTGCTGAACGTGGAAAACCCGACCCGCTGGGACACAATCAATTCCATGCTCTGGGTGGCATCAATTTACCTCAATCTGATGAAGTAAGTGTAAATTCCAACAGGTTGTACCGTTCCTTATTATCACTGCCGTATTTCTGGTATCTGTCAGCCCTTATAAAGAGAATTTAGCATTATTGTAAAGGTCACGTGATTTCATATCAAATCCCATCTTGATGCTAGATTTATCTTTATTTTTAAACCAACTGCATGCCGCAGAAATGTTTTTTTCGTTTACCCTCTCTGGTATGATCTAATCACATTCCTTTTGCGGGGATTAACGGAATGAAATATCCATGGTTTTCATTAATTGATTTATGATTTTATTTTATCTTCCGCCCTCCCTCTTCTATCTACCTCCCTACACCTCGGTCTCTCTAGAACCATTCGAAGCTTCACCGTAATGGAACAGCATAAATCATGCATCGATAAAAAGGAAAACGAAAGCAGGTAAATGTCGTATCGCACGGAATCACTGTTACCAAGAAATGATAAACTCATGATAACACTCTACCTTCGTTCGTTTCTACTTTTAGCCAAGCGTTCCGTATGCTACTGATTAAACAGCGCATGGAGGCCATATCGATATTGCGACTGTCGCTGGATCTTGTCCATGCCGGAAGTACCCTACCGAAGGGTATGCTTTGGGGTGGCCGTTTTCAGACCTGGCACGTAGGTCTGATCGGTAGTATTTCTTCACTGCTAGGACTCTACCAGTATGTAGCGAAGAAGCGAATCGTTAAGCAGAGTTCCTAGTGTACCTTGAGTGCCGGCAGATCACTAATGACGCACCACCAATCCGCCGAATGTTGCAAATATTTATTCAGAATTGTTTTGTTTCAACTTCCGGTAGAGCCTTACTTTATGGACATGCTGATGGGGATAGCGCACATCTATTAACCTTACACTTCAGTTTAAGGCCATCTGTAGATTGATTATCGTTTAGTTAACTAATTATTGTGAGTACTTTAGCTCATACCGGGTTCAGCAATGTATAAGAAGAAGTGAATTTTCTTCTTTTGCAGTTTATGTTATTAAATTTAATGTAAAAAAAATGCAACTAAAATAGTCTAGTCAGTTGTTTGACTTGTAAATAAATCTTTTATTTTCCAAGAATTTGTGTCCGTCCTGATACACAGAGGAGTACAACATAAGAAAACACATCACACTAAAACTAGATATGGGTTCGAAACTAAAGAGGCAAACGTATACTACCCTTACTACACTACAACATATTACTTATTGAGGGATTTTCGAAATAATTAAACGAAACCGTACCAATTCGCATGGTACTATGGTTTGATGAAATCTGTTTGTATGTTTTATTAATCTTCTTTTACTTGCTGTGTGTATTGTAAGGTCGTCGGGGGCTTCCTGCGTTCTGGGTACGAATAAATAGTGGCTGCTACTTGTTACTGTGTTTATAGTTATATTATTGTTTTGCGTTAATACAAAGTCCATTTTGTTCAGTTCTGATGTACTTTCCTACCCATTTCACAATTTGCATTTTGTGATTGTTAATTCATTTCACTTTCGGTGAAACAACTTTCTGTTTGTAAATGTAAGGGATGTAATTTGCTTTTATTTCATTACTTCGGCCGTTATGTTTGACCATCGTTCGGTTATAAGCGAATGTGTTTATGTGTGTGTAAATGTGCGTGTTTTTTTTGTCTCGTCGTTGATCGATTTCAAACGATTATGAATGTTTAATATTCTTTCGCTCTTCGACTGTAAACTTCATAAACAGGGGGCCACCACACACAGTACCCACATTCACTCTAGCTCAAATAGTTCACCTTTTAGGGTATCTTACTTTCTGCTAATGTTCTGACATATTGAATCCCATATGCATTTTCTTCCTGCGATCAACTGCACCTTTCCTAGTAACGAACTTCTTGCAAGTTGACGACAAAAAACGCGATTCACATTCAACATGGTTACTTTAGCTATACTCTTTCCTGCAACCTAGCACTGTTCTGCATTAAACATTGGCGCATATACTTCTTCCTGTATGTCTTTTGTATTGTCAATGTATCTGGCGGGTAATGTTAGGAAGGGGGGTGGCGTTTGCTTTTAGGGTAACAGGGCAGGCAAAGGGATTGTTTTTCCTGTATAGGGTTAGTTTACTTTGCGAGTTTCTCATTCTAACCTCCCTCCAAACATCCAAACGACTTATTCTCTTTCAGAATTGATCGCTGAAAGTTCACTTCCTAGTCTTCAGTCGAAATCATTAAACCTTAATAGGTTGGTGTTGGTGTATTGCATGTTCCCTCGTTCAGTGTCCGTATTTAGTTAATGCCTTTTGGCACAATCATTTACAACAAAACTGTTTAAAAAGCGTCATTTGTCCGAGGAAAAATATTGTTCATGATTGATTTAGAGAGTAATGTTGATTACACTCGCATTTGTTTTAACGGTATTTCGTATTTTTGTTTCATCTTCGCCCACGTTATACTGGCCCACTAACGATTGTTACGTATTCGATTGTGTATGGTTTTGTGTTCCAAACAATTGAAGTATGGTAAATTTTTTTTTTTCAGGGTACACATTAATGATAAATACCTTGCATAATTTAGTGATAGATAAAACGATTCCTTTTTGTATCTCATGCTTTTTCTTAACATTTGCAGCATATTAACGTACATCGTCAATCATCAGCTATTCATACTTTCCTATCAACAAAGTTAGGCATCACCGATACTGCGCTTCGCACTATATTTCTACATGTGTTTCCGAAACTTATTAGAACGTTCATTATGTATATAAATATCTAAACCGATGCAAAGGTTTTAGCTAAGCCTTAATATTGCTATTCTCGTCTGCGGTTGCCAACTGCTACTTTTGTTGTCTTATTAAATAGTTTTCAGTTTCGACACCGTCCATCACAAAGCATTTTTCAGTTTTAATTTCATATTTTGATTTTGTTTTATTGTGTTTCTATTGTTTTTTTTTTTTCATCTGCATACAGTATATAATGATTATCCAAGCATTGGTAATATTCGGTACCGTAAATTGTATCAATGTAGTAAGGGAAGATAATACTCAGTGTCGCATGCATCAGTGGTTATAATGCAGCAGAAACGATCAAATATCGATATAGTTTTAGGGTTGATGTACATCATTTTCAAATTAAGCAGCAGCTGAGGTTAAGATTGTGTTAGGATTTATCCTTGATTATTATATAATTTTGGTCCTACCAACTTGCCTTTTGCGAGATGCGGCAAAGTTTGTGTTTGCTTCTGGTGTGTCTAAATAGTCTTATATGACGACACACAGTTTAATTCATCGTATATGTCCGATTGATTGTTACCGATACTTATGTTTGCTTCGTTCAAGGCGTAACGTTTTTTTTTACCTTGCTTCACATACAATTTTGGCGAATAACACAGGATAGTAGAGTAATGAAGCGTATATTGGTCGCACTTGTTTAAATATTCACCACCTTCATTAACTTTATTTATTTATTGCTTGCTTGCTTGCTTGCTTGCTTGCTTGCAGTGCAGTGCAGCTTTGTGTGAATCACACATCTCGCTCTAGTCATACCCCATTGCTTTAGACACGTGTTTTTTCAGTTCAGATCCAGTTTTACTATTGTTTTTGCAGAGTGACTTTTTATTCATTTTCTTTTTTGTTTGCCACTTCAGTTTATCTTGGTTCGACTGAAAGAATTGCAATGCCCTTGTCGAAATTCGTCTAATTAAAATTGAGCTGAAAGTACGGTATTTTATTATAAAAATGGTTGTTTGCTTCTGTATTCGTTTCTAAATCCACTTTTTTATAAATAAAACTGAACAATTTTCGTAATTTTTGTAGCACCATGAATAACCAACAAAACAACATTATCAGTAGATTAAAATAAATACAAAAAAAAAACAATGCATAAAACCACTCGCACACTACAGCACATTGTGCAGCTATATTTTTAAAAACTATTCATTGTAATGCATAAAAAAAGATTTTTTTTGTTAAAATTATTTCCTTATGCAACCACACATCACACGCGCACCCGAAGACGACAGTTATAGTAAAATACATAAAATATCAATTAATTAAATTGTATTCGTTGCCCTGTTGCAAGAGCCTTCTTAAAACACCGTTCTTTAGCAATATCGACGATGCTTTTGATTATTATCGATTAATTACCTAATAGTGCTACCATTACCGTGTTGTGAATGTTGCATTGTAATAAAAAGGAAGTATTTAAATTAAAATAGGTTTCTAAAACGCTCTCGACTCGGCGCTGCGCACATCACCGAGTGTTTTTTATGAGTATTCTTTTGTATTTAAAAGGGATTTTGAAAAAGACCATAACTTAAATAATTCTTCAGACCGCCAGTTGAAATGTTTGAATGTGGACGCGAAGAGGGGAGGTTAGGATTGTAAAATAAAGACAGCGTTTATCCCTGTTTATCTATTAATTTGCTATATAGTTTGCCAATAGAAAAGAAACATTTTTAAAATGTCCTCAACCACCGTAGTGTTACCTACAATTAAAAATTGCCCCAAAAAAAGTAAAGAGCATTAAGTCAAATAGTCGTCTTGTTCCTTATTTACGCGACTGGAGAAATGCGTTAACAGTTTTGTTTATGATGATATTACACCATAATACTATACTTAAAAATAATTGGACTAAACCAAGACAACTTGTATTCGCTTCTATTTGCTTAACGAATTTATGCAAGTAAAACAAAATTTAAAATTAATTATGACTACAATTCTAACGTTGTTAACCTATACTTAAATAAGATTGTTCTCTCAAAGCAACAGAGTATTATTTAATGTTTTAAACGATTGCAAACGCACATCACTAACAAGTTAAAATTTATTTGAAGTATGGGAATTAGTATTGCACACTGCCTAGAGTTTTCTTTTCTATTGGCTTGGAAACAAAATATAAAATAATATTTAGAAATATAGCTTCCTGCTGAACTCAACAACTTTGTCGCATATATATTATGATCCATCTTGGATAAAAAACATCAAATAAAAAAAAAACAAACAGCATTTCACTGCAATTTATGCACTATTAGAAATTGTCTACGCCTTTTCGCCTTTAATAACATTCGTCGTACGTAAAAGCACAATATAAAACTGCCACTAAGATACTCAATTTGCGCGATTGCACCACTTCATTTTTAAAGTAATTACGCTTACCCAGAATGGAAAGCTGCTAACAGAATGAGTGCTGCAAAGGGTTCAAACAATTTCAATTCGCGGATTGCATAGTGTTGTTACAGATGAACCGATGGATCGAAATTCTTGGACAAATTTTCATAACGATTTCGAAATTAAATCGCAGCTACAACAAAACTTTCTTGAAAAATAATCGATGTTCCGAAGCGATACTTTCTTCAGTACGCTCGAAACCGGGTTGAACCATGCTGGTTCAATAACAATACGTTTCCACCAAGCACTTGCAGTATATAACGGCTCGTTTTAACGCTTGTTTTCTTGCTTGCTTACGAAAATTCAATCTTTTTACTGCTTTCACATAATCTCTTGATGTTTGTGAAATAGCTTATGAATATTGCTAGGCACATTTCGTTATTCCTTTAAATATATATTTTGGTTTGAAAACATTTTGTCGAGAGACTATCTAATTCACCCTTTCTCAGTTAGAGAAATGTGGTTTTGAGCCTGATGTGATGTGATATAAAGGCAATTAGTATGAAGATTTGGATGAATTTTAAGGGAACTGGAATGTAAAACTACACAATACGGCCTGGCCGTCACTGCGGAAAAAAATGTAAAACTGATGGATAAATAATTCCAGTTCTTGGAAATAAAAGGTAATATCATAAACAACGTGATGTGATGATTACTAACGTGATCATGCGAACTTTGTTTATATCCAATATGGTATTTGTAACATTCTCTTACTCTTATGTTTGTGTATTTCTTGCTATCGCCTCGGTTACATGTGATTTTTTCGTAGTAGATAATACTACCAAATAATCAACAGCATTTAACATACAATATTAACCATGCATGTCCCATGTATGAAAATTGTCGATTAAATAATTGAAGCTCGATATTTCCTTTCATATTTTCTATAGTCTATGCAATGATTTTAAGTATGATTATTTATTTTACCACCGGTAATTTTAAGTCATCGTTCCGTTGAGCTGAAGTCAATAAGTATGTGAAAAATGGTATAAAATTCATAACCAAGAATGAAAGTTTTGTGAAATTAATAATAATATAAAAAAGTTAAATATAAACTTGAACGACTGCCAATCAAACGAATTTGATGAAATGTTAAACGTTGAAATTATTTTATATCGTGACTATCAACCAATATGCAGATGCTAATGGATGCATTATTGTCGTACCATAAGTAACGATTTATAATTAGCTGAGATTAATAACAAATTTAAATTTTCTAGGAAATTCGCTTCTACGAACTGTTTCGAGTTGCTTTCACACATTAATATATAAATATCCAATTTTTAGTGTCATGATAGCGTTGTTACCTTCTCACAACTGTTTTGTATAAAAATATAGATATTTGCATGTCTCTTGTGTTATTATCTCTAAATATCGGCCAATAGCATACTTTTCTTAAAATATGTATCCTAGTTATGTTTGGCATATTAACTGCGATTGTGATTCTTACTTTAAATTTTACGGTCCCTTCAATGTTCCACCAGCGTGAGCATATTATTAGTCTCTGTAACCAGCCTACACAATGGATGTTATACATTCTAAAATCCTTCGCAATATAATTCCACTTTCTACACTCCACAAAAATCATTACGTTTGTATGCTTTTACGCCGAGATTCGTGCATTGTGCATAAAATAAACAAAATGCATTATATTCTACTTCAAATAATCTTGTGGATAATCAATTAAAAATAAAAATAACAACACAAATCTGGATTATTCAGAGTATGTTTAAATAAAAAAAAAAATGATATAAAAAAAACTTGTATGCGCATTATGATTTGTTGGTAAAAACGGCATGGGGAAAAAATGACGTTATATATTTTTACAGAAAATCTCATATAATCAGAAAATATCAGAAAATTTCATATAATAATGAAATTTACTATACTTACTTACTATACGAATAAAAAAAAAAAGAATGGCTTAAAATAAAACTTTCTCATACGCCGTTATCATAAAACCACAATATAATATGCATTCATATAGTAATAACAGATGAAAAGCAAAAAATTCAAAAGAGAATGAGAAAATTTTAAATTTTATCGAGCAACGCTCATATTTCGATTCGTAATTCATTGTTAGCCAAGTTTAACCCGCACGGAACCGTTACAACGGAATAAAAAAAAGGCCAAAAAGATAGTTCAACATCATTTAGTTCTATAGTTCAATTATTATTACATCAAAAAGAAAACAACACCGAAATAGAGTGTAAAGTTGGGAATAACAATTTTTGGCGCATAATAAGCTATGCTCTGCAATAAATACGAATAAATTAACATATAAGAATGGCGCGTGCCATGTGAAAATCAACATAAATAAATATCTGAATGGAAACGTAAACTACATCCAATGGAAATCCGAATTCAACCTTGTTTCGATTAGCCCTACGACCATGTAACCCTGACACGTACGTACCAGTTCATACCAAACTGTACTGTCAACCCGTTATTTTCAAATATTTAACATTCTGCACCCAGTTTTCATCGCTTAATAAATTTTCACAAATAATTGCAATCGTAAAATGGCGTACTCTGCTGGAGCGAAGGCGTTCAAAGAGCGCATGATTGATCGCGTCTGTTACTCGATTTCGAAAATCTTCCGTTTCCATATTTCCCTGCTTAAAAATGCTCTGCATCGTGCTCCAAAATGCTTATCTGTCATTTTAAAAATCATTATTAAATTCAGGCTTATCACCCTACATCGTAACAGCTTTCTATGTTTGACCTGGGTGTGTTTGGCGACTTTGCGTTGCTCGGGCTTTACAATAAAACAACAAAGTTCCCCGCCGAAGATTTTTAAACAGAATGTGTGCGAACGGGGAAACAGATTTCGCGCAAGATTTCGTTTCGTAATAGGCATTATGTTTCAAAATATGACACCGGATAATGTGAGGTGCGTGCGTTTTAAAAAGTGATTATATAGTAACAACACATCATGCGCCTGTAACACACTCACGCTGTTAAGAGAACGTTCTGTGTCATGCAGGTTTGACTTCTTTTGATAATTAAGGCTGTTGAGTTAAAAGCGCGGATGCGTGCGACGTAGTGTGCAATGATAACGAGGTGGTGGTGGTAGCGGCAGCATAGTTTTGTTCTTCCAACCCAGATCAATTATAATAGAAAACATTCAGCAAACTTACCAAAACATAACAAAAAATATATCTACAAAACATGCTTGCTTGTATCAAATAGAAAAACATCAACCCTCACCTGAACTTCACCCCACAATCATTAGGTGGGAAGGATTTTTCACATTCATCTCATCTTTCGGTACAAAAATGTGTTATATGCCATTGGCGTAGAACACCGAAACAAGAAATAGGGCATTAGATAAATAAAGAACGTAAATATGGAGAATCGCTTGACCATGGCGATAAAAGGGTGCTAAAATTATTTTTGCACATCTTTTGTGGTTAAGGATGCCGTACTGTAAAGCAGCTAACGGTTCAAGCCAAGAGAAGAAATAGACAACCTGCTCGACGGCATAGTATGCATCCCAGTTCTGTGCGCTAACTTAAACACAACAATAGTCTAAACAATCAATTGAAATACAAAACTAAAATACTATTGGGTAAAATTAACGATTCATCGAAACTTACTATCAAGCGATCCTCCGTCCTTTCCCAAACGCAACACCCAAAAATTGCTATGCCAAAACCGAGAGACAATCTGCACGTTTTGTTTGTCGTTGCTACCCACCCGGCACAAAGTGTAAGACATTCGTTCAACGTTCGGTAAACTGTAAATTTCAATCGTGGAAATCCGTTTCCAACGTTCTTCTTATCTTGGCGGATGGTAACATCGAACGAGTGTGTAATTTTGTATAAATCCAAAAGCCACAATCATAAATAAAGAAAAGATCAGGAAACAAGCAAGCAAGCTTTTACAAATATAGAATGTAGACAAATATTCGCACGTACACTACGGCTAAAATACTCCTTTCGTGAATGGAGCTAGGGATAAGAAAACACAAAAGAAAAACAAGTTTTACCGTCCCAATAAAATCTAGTGATGAAAATGGGCGAAAATATTCTAACACACTATGCCAAATGAAGAACAAAAACAAATTCATAATTTGAAAAGATGGGTTCTCGGAACAAAGAAAAATAGTATATAAATAAGGGAAATAATTGTTCGCACCGAAAGTTAAACAAAGAAAAATGACAAAAATATGCTGCAATTTAAATTAGCAATCCACTACCTCCGTTACCATTGCCGCTACTACCACACACTCCACTACCACCACTTCCACCACTTGCATTGCCACCCGTAACAAAACTCAGTTGTTGTAGGTTCAACGATCCAATACAAGAAACGTGATGTTCAGCACCACTACCACCACCACCACCGCCACTGGTGGCACTGTTTCCAGCACTGCAGTTCACGTTTTGGTTGCTGCCGTTCAGACTGTTGGTACTGCAACTGCTACTTGTGCTGGTGCTATTACTGCGTGCATTATTCCCAACCCCAATAGGGCTGGGACTGTTGCTGTTGGTGTTGCTAGTGTTGCCACTGCAACCGATACCCTCGTTGCCATGAAACATCGACGGCGAGGGCGATTTCACGAGGGCACGGTGGTGGTGATGCTGTTGCTGCTGCTGCTGGAGCATACTCAAACGACTGCCCCCCTGTTGTTGATGCTGCTGATGGTGGTTGTTGTTGTGGTGATGATATTGATGATTGTGCGATGACATACTTGAGTGAGAAGACTGGCTCATAGAATCCCTACCAGAAGAACCACCGTGATGATGGTGGTGATGGTGATGATGATGGTTGCTACTGTAATATGGGCTATGGTCGAAGGGCTGTTGTTGCAGGTGATGATTGCTGTTACTGTTGCTGCCACCGGATGTGTGCGATTGTTGCTGATGGGACTGAGGTCCAACTCCAATGATAGCGGTGAATTTGGAGTTCCTTGTCAGTGGCTTGTGGTTTTGCAGGTACACCTCACGGCTGTGCTGCAGCTGCCAGCAGGAACGGCAAAAATATCTATACGTGGGCACAAACATATGGTAAGCAATACAGCTGCAATTTTCAACATCATTCGAGCCTTAGGGATACAATTCAAATATATAATCTAGTTTCCATATAGATCGATGAAAGATCAATTAAGTTATACACAAAAAGCCGTGCACCATTCGCGTTTGTACGAAATACCTTCAATATTTCCAGGGTGAAACTGATACCCAAAGCATTTGAAACGTATATAGAAAAACATACCTGAAGCACATAATTTCCCGGCAGAAATATGGTCCGTGTTGCACGGTGCACATCGAGCAAAGCGAATCCTCCAGATAAGGATCCACCTGCAGCTTCTTGGTGAATTTGGACGTTCGAATCTCGATGAACGCAGCTGAGACAGCCTTCATGTACGACCGTGAGTTATTGAACGTGACACGTGCCGATCCCAACGGATACTTGTACTTGTCCGTGTCGATGCCAACGTACACCACGCCGTCAAACAGATCGTTCATGATCTTAGCCAAGCCTTCTGCCGTCAGCTGACCGTGCAGTGCGCCTACAAACACGGTTTTTGTTGGATCTAGCTTCTGGGAAGCGGACTTGACATAGTTCGAGTCGCCAATATTCCACGGGATCACTTCGACGTCCTTCGACTTGATGCGCTTCGACGATATCTTAAAGTTGATCTTCGCACCTGGAGGAGCTAGCAGTTTATTCAGATTAGTCATCGACATTACTTGCTGTCGGTGGGTCTGCTGTTGTTGATGAGGTAGTGCATTGTCGTAGCTCGACCCAGCAGTAGCACAAGTGCAGCTGGTTGCCGAGTCGATCAACGACGAGGCACCGCCGTTGATGGCAGTGTGACTGTTATTGTCGTAGTTACCTGCACCTGCTCCGCCGCCATGATTACCGTGAATGCTACCACCGTTCGGGGTAGTGTACGTGCATGACTGCAGTAATGCCTTCACTTGTTTGTCCGATTCGAAGATGATGTACACGTAACCTTTCGGCTGTGTCGCCTGTTGTTCCTTTCCTGGCCATTCGACTCTATACGCAAATAAAAAAAGACAACACCAATCATAGACGAGATTATTTAAGATTTTCATCTGAGGGTTAAACGTGAGTGTTTTTCTTTTCTCTTTCTACTTACTTTATTGAACCGAACGGTTTAAAAATTTGCACCAACGATTGTTCGGAAATGTCCCACGGCATACCACCGAGAAATATTTTCGAAGAGTATGTTACCAAACGGTTCGAACGAGGTGGCAACACACCACTCCAGGTGCAAGTAGCGTCGTAATGTGCTGTTTCAAAAGCAATAAACATTAAAAGGAAAGAAAGATGATAAATTACTAAGTGCAAAGCAGTATCAGTCTCTATCAGTTTGTAACACACACCAGCTGAGGATCGATGAAATCTTGCGATACGATCGAGATTAATATCAGCGTACCCATTGCCACCACCGCCACCAGATCCACCACCATTGAGCGACGGCGATGAGGGACCCTGGCGATGTGACATCATGTGTTGTTGCTGTGATGAAGACCAATTTTTCCCTTGTATAGTGTTGTTGCCGTTACCGCCAGCGGTGCTGCTCATGTTTGAACCAATGCTGCTTGTCGTAGGCGCGCTACTGCCATTCGTGGAGGAAATAGCACCAGTGCCAGATCCACCATTGCCGAAAATGCTACTACCATTATTACCAGTCGTTGCCGGTAATAAGGACTGGTTGAATTGCAATTGCTGGAGCTGGGAAAGCTGCTGGGTCTGTTGCAGCAGGCGTAGTGCGTTAAGCGCTTGCAGATTTTGCAAACGATCATATTCGCCGGTAAAACCGGAGGTACCGCCAAGATTTAAGCCGGATAGGTTGGTAGTCGAGTTTCCATTAGTGCTCGCACTGAACGATCCCAATGATCCAGTTGATTGTTGCTGATGTTGTTGCTGTTGATGCTGCTGCTGATGGTGTTGTTGGTATAGCGTGTTTAGTGTCGAGGTGTACGGCGTCAGCTGACCGTTGGATTGTTGATGCTGGGAAGAAGAATTTGTACTCTGACCTAGAGTAAGATAGTTTAGCATATCCAGTATGCTAGTGCTTTCAAGGCCCGTCAGCAAATTGCTGGTGTCCGTGTGGTCCGGTGGAGAATGCGACCGGGACAGTGATCCATTTCCAGATCCAAACAGTGACAGTGCACTGTTGTTGGTACTGTTTGAGTCAAAACTACTGATTCCTCCCCCTCCTGCTCCTCCTGCTCCGTTGCTTACACTCACTGACCCATTACTGCCTCCGGACAGGAGATCGAACTGTTGTACATTAGCCGACTGTTGCTGTTGGTGATGATGGGAGAGAGTTGTGTTTTGTTGGGAGGACTGCGAATAGCTGCTACCGTTCCGGTAGTTTCGTCCACTATTCGAGCACAGCAGGGTAAGCGAGGGGGAACTTCCTTCGCCCGGGGAGGATGTGCCGTTGGTGGGCGAGGAGCAGTCGAAACTAATGTTTCGTCGTCTTTGCTTCAACGTTTCCGTGGTCAGTGCACTCGCTGCGTTGATTCCGCCACTGCCACAACCAAGCATTAGATCGGTATCAAACTGGAAGATGAAATAAAACATGATGGGCAAATAACAGAAATAGAATTTGACGGAAATAGTTTCAAAATCGGATAGCTAAAAGATACATCGTTTTGCGATTGTTTATAGAGATAGAAAAATCAAAACATATTGGTCGCGGCAAATGGTCTAAAAAAAGTAGCCACCACGTAACGTGGATACGATACCTGACGGTTTCGAGCAACTTGGAACAAAAATTTGGCATTCGGCCAAACCTATTCGTGCAAGAGATGATAAACGGCGATAGATTCGCAACTTGCACAACCACCACTCATACCGCTTCTTTTAACGGTCGGTGTCGTTACGTGCCAAAAAATAACTTATAACATTACTTAATTAAACAATTGTTTACCTCACCCCAAAAACAAAAGGCAAAGGTACAAAACAATTTTAGTCGTTCTTAATTGATTATCCCCCGTACCCTTCTTTGTTTTTCCACGCCAGCTCAAATGATAGTCGAGATGACATTATCGCTAAATAATAGACTTGTTTTCTCACCCGAAATCCTTCGAACCCTCCGCCACTGCCGCTGGATGAGGTTAAGGCATCAGCTGTGCTTCCTCCCGCACTACCGCTTCCCAGATGCTGTTGCTGCTGCTGCAGTGTCGCGTAGTACGAGTGCGTCGTTGGAGACTGACCACTGCCAGCGCTTCCTGCTCCACCGCAACTGATTCCACTACTGCTGCTGCTACTGCTGCTGCTGCTACCGGCAATGCCACCGCCTATCAGGACACCGCTCATCAGCAGATCGGGAGAGTTGAGCGATGGGCTTGGAATTCGCAGACTGGAAAAGTTGAATGGATTCGACGAAACCGATCCGCTTGCCGAGTTATGCCCTCCTCCACCTGAGCTAAGGATGCTACTCGCGCTGTCATCGCAAACAGTCGTCGGCCTTACCACTCCGCTGCTGCCCCCTAAGGACGGACCAAGCGGCGACGACGAAGAGAATGATCCGAGTGTGGTATTATGATGCTGCTGCTGCTGTTGTTGATGGTTTTGTTGACTTTGCTGCAGATGATGGTGAGTATGTTGAAGCGCATGATGCTGGTGGTGGTGGTGCTGCTGCTGGCCAAGAGCACTGTTGTTCGGATGGTGGATTACATCGCCACCTTTGCCCGCTGACGAGCCAGCAGACGCCGTCGTCGGGGAGGATGCTTGCGAACCGCCTAGCAGATCGGCCAAGGACATATTATCTGGCATATAGAAGGAAAAGCGGAACGAAGAATCAAACAAATGAACCGTTAAATTATATAAATAGATTAAAAAAAAGTTGTAAAAAATCATATACGTCCTTGCGATAACAGGAGAATGATGCTCTACGACGAATGAAAAAAACTGGAATAGTAACATTTATGTCAGATACCCACAACATAATGTTCAATGACATCACAAATAAACACATCCAGTGCAGACGATACAAAGTTTCCAACATAACAGGCCATCTCAACGATTACACATTAAATACATTGAACGCAACGTATCTGGAAATGTTTGATACCGTTATACTGTCTTACAAAAATGATTCTAACCCAATTTAACAATCCAAAAACAAACGCGTAAATTTGTAATGTCCACTACTCCAAGACCATTTCTATTTGCAAGGCCATGATCACATACGCAATCTCTCGGGGGGTGAAAAACAATCATAAAAGACGCGGCTAGTTTATCAATACTGGACAACAATCCTTACATTGCTTTCTCATTAAGTGTGCTGAGGCACATAACAGTGCTCACCGCCCGCCGCAATACATAATGCGTATCCTTCTCGAAGGTGGGGGGGGGGATGAAGGGAAAGTGTAAAAGTTCAAGTTATGGACGATTTGGCAGAGAGCAACACAGCTTCTCTTAACTTATTTGGCACTAGTTCAAGTGCAAAATAATAATACTTCGCCGAAATGGCACTGTCTTTCGTTGAAACTGACCGTATCCCTTCTTTCCCTATCCCACATATTCCTGGCTAGATGCAATGGAGAACCACCATTGGAACGGTTTGGGAGGAGAGAAGTTCGATATAGGGAGTTCATTAAACAGCCCATCAAGTATCAAAACAAACCCCAAAGAAACTTAATCATATCCCGAATGTCCTTGCCGAAAGGCTAAGTTTAAGTTTTCGCGACCTCTATAAAGAATACATTACTATTACTCGTGTTGTTTTCATCGCTTAGTTTGCTCGCGGAGCAATTGTTGCGCCAAAATGAGGCTACAAATTATCCACAGCCTCTTGCATAGTCAGATTTGATTTTTTGTTTCCACAAAACGATGATATATGTACGAAAGCGAGGGCCAGCGAAATATGACTGTATCATCCGACTTCATATCTAATAAAACTGGCTGGGAAATAGAAGAAGAGGGTGGCTTCACTCTCAATACTAACGCATCGTGTGTGTGTGTATTTTTAAACATAAATTACTATCCAAGAGCAGCACGAAAGCAGCATTTAAGAACTGCACCACCAATGAACATAAACAATATCCACAGCTAGGTCGCGCAACGCTCTTCGGGGACTTTTGCGAGCTGCGCTTCTTCAATTTGTCTGCGTTCCAAGTAATATAATTCGTAATAAATTAGCAGCACAGTGTCTAGCTTCCTTCCTTCCCTGCGCGCTGTGTGTTTTCCCTTCGGCATCTGCTAGCGCAAAGGGGCAATTCATGTCTTTTATAATGGCCATATTTCAGAGGGTAGCGCCTATCCAAGATACTTGGCTATATTGACGGTGTTTAAAAAGAACTGCAACTCAACCAACAACACCGTGATGAGTAACAATTCGCCAGGAATAAGAGCCGGTGATCGAAATGTTAACCACAATTAAGCTGAACCTCACGTAACAAATACGATGATCAAACTTCTTCGATTACCCCCTATGCTTACAAGGGACTGTCTTATCCAAGCTTTTGCTTCCTATCATCATCTTCGGAGACTTGCTGCGCTATACACACACCGACACCTCAAAGCAGGGAACCTCCTCATCACACTCGTTTTACGCCTGCCCGCGAATAGGTGATGTCGTGTCCAGCGATGCGTGTATCCTAATAACGCAACCATCATAACGTTCCCCCCTGTCTTAACCATATAGACTCATGCGAGCGCGCGTGTTCCAGTCGCGAGGGTAAAGCAGGTGTGGATGGGCAGTGGCTGGCTACGGTCAACAGCACACCTCCTTCTCATCCATTCCAGCGGAAGAGGTTCCGAATGCCCAAAGACGCGGTTATGAGTTCACCGTAATTAGGTGCTGCTGTGTCGGCGTCTGCATCTGACCGTGTGTCGCGGCGGATGGACGACGAGAAGGAGGGTGCGGTAGCGTATGACTATAAGACCCTATTTTTCCCTTTTTCCACCACACACCTGTTGTACACGTACGGTGATTTACACCGACCAGACTAACACATATCACACGCATCTCCTAACTGGTCCGGGACTCCACAGTCTCGAGTCGCTTGACTGGAGACGCGCGCGAGCGAGTGTGCCCGTAGTCCCCCCCCCATGAAACTGATGCGGAAATCGCTTCGCGTATTCGAGCCAGGAGCAACTACAGGAATGGAATCTTATCGTGTGTGTTGATTTTTGTGCTATTAGCCAGGCTCCAGAAGGGAATTTTCAGCATCGAAACATGACGGCGGTGGAACATAGAGGGAGAATCCGTGTTCGAGAGGCGGGTAAATTGCAATCGCACAAGCAGAATCAGTTCAAGCGTAACGTAAGCTCACACATGTCAAGTTTTATAGGACAGTAGTAAGTAGTAAGAAAGAGAGAACATTTCAAGGCCCGAGTAAAAAGAAACAAGAAACGAGCGGAGCTTTGAGAATTTTCCTGCAATTGCTATGCAGCGATGAGCGTGCAAAATGCTACGAAAGGAAAAGAGGGAATCTACCTCAAATAGTTTGCCACGCTCAGACAAACAAATAAACCCCATTTACTCCATAAGCGCTTAGAAAGACATGCAAACTGTGGCTGCAAACAGGCAGTGTTCTGGACCGGAACTGAAAAGTAGCTTATCGTTCAACTTACGCACGCTTTTAGTAATCTTCAATCGCATCGGTAGCGTCATTTTGCATCGCTTCCTTACGTAAAACATTAAATAGTTATTGCTGGAAATATCATAGTTTAAAAAGATATCATTATAAACAAACGGATTTCGCGAATTTACGAGAACAATGACAAGCGCATTACAACAAACATATCGAAAAACTTATACTTTCTAAGAAAACACATGCAGAATAGAAAAGTTTTTATTTACCCATTTCATATCCGTTTTCGGAGAGGTATTTTCTTCGAAATAAAACTGTTTAGTGCTTATAGTATGGTAATTTATAAGACGGTGCTTTTGTATCAATATTTCGTCTTATACAATTTTTTGTGTTTAACACTAGAACTACCAAGCGTCTCAATCGTTCATATTAACGTTAATGGTATTTAGCCAACAAAACATTTAAGATAGCTGGTTTGTTTCATTATGTCTTAGGAGTTCTCAGTGAAGCCAAAAAAAACTTAGTATCTTTGCCTTAAGCATAAGAACTATTGAATAAATCTTGTTTAAAGTTAAGAGTTACCAATCAAAATAACTGGTCTGGTAGGTCTAGTGTTAAACCCGAGATTATGTCGTGTTAAGCTCAAAGTAAATGCAACCACAGTAGTAAGTACCAAAATTCTCAATTTTTGCTCTCTTCAAACATTCATTATTCCTCAAATTTGTGACTTGACGATACGGGGTGTTGTCAAATGAGATATCTTGCACAAAAACCGAAAAATGTGAGGTTTACTATAAGTTTAAGACGAGTATCATCACTTCTCAATAATTCTATATAATAAAATATAGCTAATAAAAGCTATAATAAAACTATAATATAGCTAATAAAAAACATGAATTTCCCATGTTTTGACTCAACATAGAGAGTCTTATGTGATTTGGAGGTAAAAAAAGTCATTTTAAACGAAATACAATAAAAATTAAATTATATTATAGATTTGTTAAGGCTTTTCAATGAGTTACATCTTTATACAGCTCGGTTAATTTTTTGCAAGTAGTATTGGTACACTTATCAATTGTAGTTTCAAATTCCGCATCTCCAAGTAACGATAACATTAAACGAAAATTGTGAGAAGCACCCTAAAAATTTAACCATAATGTAGCGGGAAAAGAAGATTACTTAACAACTAATGCGCATTTATGAAATAACTGATCGTTTAGTATTAATGAATGTATTATAATAATCTGTTATAGTAGTTTTGCTTGCTAACACCAGCAACTAACAGTCACCCTAGTCACTGTTCGTAGAGAGCCCAATAACTCCCTCATAGCCGCACTAAAAGCACGCTCAGCTGTGGAACATCATGCAGCAGAAGGGAACTACTTGGCATGGGTAGGATTTTTTTATTCCACCCTCTTTACTCTTTTCCCTCAACGTGAAGTCTCGCTTCTGCCCCCAACCTGGCCACCGTCTGGCTCGATCACCGTTCAGACAAAACTCAATCAAACATAGTTCTCGTATTTACGGTTAGTTGGGCGTTAATTATGTGCCATTGACCATCGTTGTGCATTTCCACCTGTTATCACACACACACACATGCATACTCGTTGCAGCCACATTCTACAGCTACACACGTCCCATCATTTATTTCTTCTTGCTGTATGAGGTGGCCTCCACGATCAAAACTTCCGTTTCTTACTGCCTACTCTCTCTCGCTCCTCCGCCCAAATCGCGCCTGTCGCGTAAAATGTACTTGAACTTCAATTTATATCTTCCCTATGCTCAGAACCATCCACTGCACCACTTTTTCCATCCCCCCCATCGCCTATCAACGTCTGATGATCAGCGAATTCGATACTATCGGAGAGACCCAAGCAGCAATTCCTTTCCTTACCCTTCTGCAAAACTTTATCAGCAATAAGGCAATAGGAAAGCACCGTTCTCCACCATTTTCTTTTGCATAACCATGGCAGGCAGACACACAAGCAAACACATCCAGACACGCGGAAAAAGGGGAGCCGAGGCGAGCGCGGCGGTGGTAGTGGATAAAAAAAAAACAAGAAATGAGAAGCTTGTTCTACACAATAATGCTCGCATTCGTTTTCCCCCCCGACTTGTCTCGAGAAGGGTAGTTAGTGGAGGGAGAGTGGGGTGGGGAGAAGGGAACGATTCATCCGGAACTCATCGAAGAAAGACGGCGCAAAACGAAGTAAACACAACATTATCTCTTCAACGTTCGACTAGACGGCTCAATATTGCTAGCTTCTGCTATACTCTCTGGCCGAAGAGTACACGTGCTCCAATGCAAAGTAATTCTTGCATGTAACTTTGCCGTCTAGTTCGACCCGTGTTGCCCACAAACCTCCTCCTTACACATTGTGTTTCTTCTACCATTCCTTAGGAAAGGAGGGGTAGTAGAGAAACAAGACCGGAAACAGCAGATAATACCCAGTCAAGCCAGTCAAGTGAGCTCATTAGGGAACCTGCCCGCTCTTGGAAGGAATATTTCACTTATTCACATTCATGTATGTGCGAGATGTAAGGTGATTGGTTATGGTACACTATTCAAAAATGGAATGACAGCGTTAAGAAAACTTTAATTCGTAATGAGCCACTACACGATTTAAACGGAGAAACACCGTCTTAGATATGTCATGAAAACTGATAAACTCAGCAAATATTAATTGATGATCATTTCACTAGAATTCACTAGAAACTGGAGTTAAAACTAAATAGATATCATTAAGGGTAGTTTTTTTTTTATTCTTAAGGCAGAAAAATGTGCTTGCCTAGCACCAACCGTATTGCTTTAATTATAGTATAGTTTTACCAATAAATCAAAAAAATAAAAATATATTTGTTCACTGCATTCAGCCTTCAAACATTCAGTTTACGTTGAAAGTCAACTAAAAATGTAACGAGCCGTCACAAAAATAAAATTTATTCCTCGCTTCCCTCACTAGCGAAAGCACGTGAAAAATCTTGATCACCCACGATCAAGATCATGGTCCCGTGCCAAGAGCGCTTTCACAAATATTTATGAAACAACTGTAAATTGGAGCGTTAGAAAACGGAAAAGAAAAAAAAAACGAATCAAATTATAAAATCTTACCATCCCAACATCTTTTACGCCTTTTCTTTCTGTCTCTTGTGGGCTCGTCCTATTTTCTACTACCAAAAATCATCCGACAAAACATTCCCACTTACGGCGGACCTCCCTCTCTTTTCCCCACGTCTGTGCTGGGGAATTAACCTTTTACTCAGTGTGTTGATATGAATAATCAACAACGCGTGAAATCCATCACCGGCCAAGTTTCCATTCCAGTAACGGTACGGTTCCCTCAGCATCTATTTCATTGCGTTTTCTTCAACTAACTCAAAGAGGGGATCGCTCATGAGCCCTTGTTTTTCCTAGTCTTGAATGTCAGATCGCAAGCGCCAGTTGAAGCCGACCGTCGAGTGCTTGTGAGACAAATTGATCTGAAAGATAAGGGTCGTTTGCCGCATTATCCTAGGCATTCGACCGTTGCTTACCGAATTTTTGGAAGTAGTCACCTTTGCTATCGAGAGAAAAAAATGAATTTCTTTTCAATAATTGTATTTTATACTTTTCCATCTTCAAAATCAATGTTATTTTTTGAGACCTTAATGCATAAGCAGCGAAGCGTAACTTATGCTGTGAGACCAATTAACGCATTTCTTTATTCTCCCCTTTAAATTGGTCTATAAAGCCATGTTGCTAGCTCATCGGAAGAACATAATAATGGAAGGAAGTTATATGTCCCGGTCCAGAAGGAAAGAAGTGTAAGTAACACGGCAAATGATTCACTGCAATCTTTCAATTAGTTAATTATTATACATTTCAAAACATAAAAAAACTCAAATCTTATACACTCCAAGTGAACTGAATTCAAACTTCAAGGAAACTCCATCTACTGCACACAAATTGTTTTCGCGTGGACGCGTGTCTCTCGGCTATGCTTTGTGCATGGATTATGCTTTTCTGCTAACGGTTAGCCCTTGTGTGCCGGTCCACTGGCTCGGATGAACACTGTTTTGACCAGCGTTCATCTTCGAAGGTACGATACCGGGGAGGTGTGTGCGTAGGGTGCTACGCCATTACATCAAACCGGGAGGTAGCATGGGTTAGCATAATTGATACCCTCTAAACGACGGATACTTGCTGGCTAGGCTATGCTTAGCTTATGCACCTAGTACCAATGCGCAGCTGCAATGTAGATGGAAACACGTGCTTGGCTTGGAGGGTACGTAGCGCATTATGGCACGCATTCAAAAACAAATGTTTATTCAAAACAATACATAAGGCTAGATACGTGAATTGATTGATGTAAAATGATAAACTATAAATACATTTCCAATTGTATCTGCAGCAATCGTCTTAAGCTCGTCAAGTTTGGCTTATAATTGGAATCGATCCACATTTAGCATTGTTTTAGCTAATGAGTCCGGTGCCCATACCGGAATGAAAGATCTAACTTTCATTCAATGAAATCTACAACAATCCAGCAAACGTATTTCCCTGACACAAAGCACACAACAATCAAGAAGATATTCTCTCGATAAAGTCATTGTACGGTATCACTATAGAGCCCGGTTTCCAACCCATCTGCAAGCCCGACTTGGGTAGCAAAAGACATGTGAAGAAATATAGTAGTAATAAACTCTATCCTTTTTGCGCCTTTCAATGTGCAGCGCCGCGATTGGTTCAACAAAAATATATCCCCTTCCATATGCCACTAGAGTTGTCAAACGAGAAAACGCTAAACGCCGCAGTCTGAAATTATTCCTGATCTGCCAGGCATACGGCACACATCACCATATAACACATAAAAAAAGGGCATGAAATAGCTAATGATACGCATTTCATTAAAGGGAAATTAAATCCGCGCAGAACAACGGCGACAATCGAATGCAACGAACACCGACTTTGAAGAATTTTCACAACTTCGCGTAACTCATGCTTTTCGCGAAACTTTCACACTGTAGCCAGGCGTAACTGATTGTTGACAGAGATTTTTTTATAACGTGTGGGATACACTCTTTATGGTTTACATGCGTTTTTACTTATTCTTTTGCCTTAGCGAATTCTTATCGAAATTTTAATACGTACAAAACATTTTACAATACAACAAAAGAACCTTGCTTTGCAGTGTTTTAACCTCTTTTACAACGTATTGGATTTTACATCAGTAAGAACACCAACTGTTTTAACACCAAGAGTCACTACACCAGAGTGGCAAGAAAAGGATAGACCACTATTTTGTTACATACTCTTTCCTTTCCTACACAGCATGAAGCGCGGACGCAAAGTGAAGATGCTATTTCTTCCACACATCCAGTTTTCTTGTCCAGCGATTTTTCTACACCCTTCGGGCGGAGCGGTGACTCACTGGGGCCACCCAATAGCGCCAGTTGCCCCACACAGCGCACAGACCGCTTAGAATAGCGTTCGGCGCTAAACGGAGATAAATGTGGTGGCACAGGCATTTTCATGAATAATAAAATCGACTCTTTTTTCCAGCAATCCCACACACAGTACACGACGCGCCGCACCACGGCCAAATGAATAGTGGACAAAAAAAAGACTATTCCTAAGACAAGCCGCCCGCCATCGCCAACCCATTTCTTTATCGTCAACTCCATCCGAAACTTATGGAGACCAACCTTGTTTGACAGTCCGGATGCCTTTAGATACAGCCTTTTACTCTTTTATCCACACAATGCACAATGTCGCCCCCCCCCCCCAACACCACCACCGCTCGCTGTTAAACTCACACATGTCCTTGCTGCGCGCGACACTGCTTCGCCGTCAGAATGTTTAGTTACTCGATGGTACAGATTCTTAACATTCTGCAAACAATATCCCACGAAACGAAGGGTGTTTTTCTTCACGATTATAGTGGAGAAAAGGCACAAATGCATTTTAAAAAGGCCGATTGCCACACACCGAAGGGCAGTAGTGTGTCTCCTCGCTTGGATCGCGGCAGCTTGCTCAGCTTCCTTGTGTGAGCGAGGAACATACCAACACTGCAATGATGCCCGCGTGCTTTTGTTTTAATGATTGGCGACGACTAGCGTCACCGTCCAACGCAGGAAGCGGCATTGTCACACCAGCCACCCGTCCACCTCCTCTTGCCAAAGTTGCATCATAGGGGGTCGGTGGGGCGTTGTGCAGAGCGAAGGCAGGTAAATATAAAAACTCTTTTGCATTCAAATGTCTCGCCTTCTCCTCGCTCCGCTTAAGCGCCGACTTGACAAACACACACAATGCGCAACCATAACAATTGTCCAACTCGGGAACGCAGCTCAGGAAAAGGCATCACGCAATTGGAAGCAACGTTCGCACACGGCAGCAGACAGGATGGTGGATAGGAGAAAGCAACTACTGGATAGGCCGGGGTTTTTTTTCACGTCGCTTTACTCGCCGCTAGCTTTTCATTCTTTTTAAATAGCACATACTTAAATGAGCACACTTACCGTCGATCGGTGACGGAAGTCCTCGGGAGATGATCTCATTGTGCTCCAGCAGTAACGAGTTGATGGAATGCTTCTGCAGGATATCTGGCCCCGTCAGCGATCTGGCAATGTCCGGGCTGGGGAAGTCCTTGAACGTGGTCTAGATAGATGCGTGAGGAGAAAGGGAAAAGAGTTCAGTCAGTTGAAGAAGATGTACCTATTATACAATATAGATTTCGAAAGAATCAGACAGGTTGACAACTCCTGCTAAAAGTATAGAAAACACGATGAACTTAACCAATTGAATTGCAATATTATGAGCGCCTCAGGAGTTAGATGATTTCTTCCGCCTTTGCCACACAAATAAAACAAAAGGGTGTTTATTCGCTAATGATATTCTGACATACAATCATCATTACGGCACTTAACAATAAAGGATAAAATAGAACCATCGCGGTAGATGCATGAATTGTTCGCGCCCCGAGCCCTTTGAAACAAACGCACGGCAGCCAGATCACCCACCGCACACACTACTTCCCACCCACTAAAACGGTATTCACGCAAAGCCGCGCGAGAAAAGAGATTCCGTTTCATTCCGGCCCGGAAGACGCCTCTCACTGGCGACAATGGTTTGTCTTTTTACTTTTCATTACCGCATTGCAATTACGGCTTTGGGGGGGGGGGGGGGGCACAATCTTCAACACATCGCCACACTTCGCGCTGAATGGATGGCTCATCGACATCACACACAGCAGCAGCCAAGGGAGGAGGAGACCATGCCATGCAGTGTTCTTTCGTTCTGGCATCTACCCCAACCACACCAACAATGTAGCGTGTGGTGGGGTTTCACTCTATTTGTTATTTTAATTTCCCGAAAGGAAATTCCGAAGGATTTTCCGGCGGATGTTCACACTAACGAACGTTCGTGGTGCGCACGTGATGAAACGTGCAACAAAAGTGTGGTGGTGGAAAAAAAAACACAAGAAGAAAGAGGAAGAAAAAACAATTCAGAAATCCCACTTCATTTTGTAGCGCTCTTTGCCGTGAGTCATGCAAACGATTCCCAACCGAACCGACTGGCAGCGACGCCCGTCGCCCGTTCATCATTCAAGTCACATAGGAAAATGCAATTGACAACTGAACCGGGAAAGGCGTCTGTGGTCCGGTGTCTCTCTGTCTCTCTACCGCATACTCTCTGTGAGGAGCCTGGCAGAGCATCCCAAAACCCCACTTGGGTGGCGGCTTCATCCGTGTTTGAAATGGCATGGGAGTATGCATGAGGAAAACGGTTTATTCGTTTTAACTAATGAGAATAAACCGCCCCGAAGCGCAAAAAAAGAACCTTAGTCGCAGCTCATCTTGCCGGAGGTATATAAAGTAGCAGCCCAGCCACCTGAAGACGCTCAACTGTGCATTCTCTCTTTATGGAGCAGTTCGAGTATAGTTTAGAAGTTGAAATACACTACAGAAAGAATAGACTTACAACTAAAGATCGTGACTAAAGCCAAAAGGAGGCGTACAAACAATCGATATGCGTATAAAATTGTCCTTTTTGTTAGGGCAAATTTTCAACAAATCAAAAACAATAAAAATCACTTCGTCGAATGCACTTTGTAACATATTTCTGCATCAGCTAACAATCCCGTCCCCGACAATGGGATGATATTGCACTAACGCAGGCACATCTATGCCAGTTAGTGAGCTTCGTCAACCGTAAAACACGAAACATTGTGTAAATGATTGTGCATTTTAGTTTTGTCTTTAATTTAAATAACCAAACAAAGTGACGACAAATATCTCTATAACAAATCGCCACTCGTCCAGGCGAAAGTTGGAACAGAGCGTGTAATGATTGCTCAAAACCGACTGACCAAGCGTTTACAATTTTTATGATTATTGTAGCTTAAAATTTTCGCATTTTGCATGCTTTCTTTCACCGATCTGCTTCTGGTGACCTTAACAGATATTTTTGTGCTCACGATGGGTCTTCTCCACCTTGCACGATGAAACATGAATGGCGGCACAGTATTTTTAAATATTACTTGCTCCTTAAACGTAATGGACTAGGATGTGAGAGGGTTGGATGTCAGCGCGCGCGCGCCAGAACAAAAAAACACAGAAAAAGCGAAAAGCCGCAGCGCCTCTGACATGAACGAAACTGGACAACAATTCCTTAACGATGGAAACACTAAAAGGATGATAAAAAAATCTTTCTATGATTCTCTCCCGCTTTCCCTATTTCCAATCACTGCAACGCGAGATTTTACATGAAAATTTGTAGGTAAATGAAAAACGTAAAAACGAAACACACTTTCCACTCGACAGCGCTGGAACAGACTGTTGGAAATGTCCGAAAGATTTGTTACGGCAGTTGTTTGGAATGTCGGCTGTTCGATGATGACGTCGGCCTGACCATCAGCATCATCACCATCGTCGTAGACGGCAAGAACAGAACCCTCTTGAATAAAATGATGGAAAACCAAGAGGAAAAGATAATAACTCCCGCTAAACTCGGTAAAACCAGAAGGGTACTTCTTTTACGATTTCTACTGCTAGGAAACAATAGCCTTAGTGCACAACAAAAAAAACCGTGGACTGTCTTTTCCAGTCGTACTATCGGTTTTTTGACCATTAGATGGCAAATGACGTTGCCATTCCCTCAGGAACGATAAAGCGACGAATGCAGTTTAATAAACCACAATTCTTTCTAGTAAATAAACGATAAAATAGGAGCTACAAATTATATGTAACTTTATTCAAAATGTTATAGGGAAAACTGTATAAGAAAGCGCCCAAGTATCCTCGAAAAACTTCTCTCATATGAATGTTTTGCTTATAAGAAGTTTAAAAAGTTTATTATTAACAGAACAGTTTGCTTGATGCTATTTGCTCGATGTAGATTGCAACAAGGGCGGCTCGGTGGTCTAAGTGGTACAGTCGTGGATCTATTGTCATGCATTCACACCCGACGTTGTAACGAATCCCATTCGGATTGTTGCAGCCCTCTCCCATACGCAGGATTTACTATTCTGCTATGGGTACACTAAATCACAGACCCTCGCGTACGCAGGATTAACTATCTTGTTATGGGTGGGTACACTCAGTCACAGAAAGAGCCAAAGCACATTAGCGCCTTGACCCTACAAGGGGCTGTTGTGCCACCCTAGAAGAACATTGCGAAAAATTGGCTATTTCGCAGCGAGCCTTTACACCTTCAGCAAGTGAATATATAATTCATGGACTGGTTTAAAAGGAGAGAAAATCACAGTTTCACCATAAATTGCTGATTGGAATATTGTATAAACCTGATTTAACTTTTTTTTAAATAAAATTTTCTATTTGTATCCCATACATTTACAATAACCTACCCTAATTGTGTATGTTTTACACAATAAATAAATGATTTTTTAACTTAAAAACCTGAACCCACACAACATGCATGACCACCTACTTATACTTATTATACCTACTTATACCCGGAAGGTTGATGGTTATAGAAGTACGAGAGTTAATTTAAAAAAAGAATGAAAGCATTTCGTGTTTGCCAAATGTTATTTGAATTGGGAATTTAAAGAAAACGAAATACCTAAATATATTAGCTTAAAATTCAACCTAACAATTCAAAGTTTAGGAATCCGTGCGAAAATTTTTAAAATCATCTCGGGTATTTTGGTTAATTGTGTACTTTTAATGAAATGTGTAAAATGTAGGTAATATTTTTTAAGGGCTTCCGAAATGGCAATTGTGATGATGCCCTTGTTTATACGCACTTCGTACTTATCCATTTATATAACTAATCATGTAATTCAATTACTAACATAAGCCAATTAATAATTCATTATTAATTCTACATATTTTAGTGTCCTTTGCGCAAGTTCCCTTCCGATATATATTATACTTAGGCTGTTTTTCGATATTGCTTACAAGTTATATTTCAAGACTAATCAAACGATGCCCTCCATCCGTGATGAGCACATTGCCCACAAACTAAATGCTTGAATGGATGAATGGACGAAATATTACAGGAAAAGGTTGTCGTTTTCAGCAGCCCAATAAAGGCTACCCCACTGGGATCTACCTTCACACTTTGACCGCAAACAGCTAAAGCAACCCCCCTCCCCCCCATCTCTCTTTTCTCTCACATAATTTAAGCAAACGAGAACGAAACTCCGTCAGCGTCTCTGCACTGCCGAATGTCCCACCTCCCCTCTCCTTTTCTTCATATTCTCCTGCACACAGCACACGCTTAGAGAGGAAAGCAATGGCAGGAATTTTATCTGTTCATCCACAGTTAATCACTCACTAAAACACGTAATACACACTTCCACGGGAAGAAGTACAACGGGATGACGCAAGCCCACCCCACCCGTCCACATCCAACGCATAGCGCTACTACCCTTTTAGCAAACGGATGCTCTCCGGACGGGGTTTAAAGGCTTTTTACGTGTCGTCACGCGTTTGCCCGTTCAGTGAATAGGTTTCTTCTCTCCTTATCAGGATTTTCCCACGTCGTCATGACCCAAAACTTCCCAATGATGGAAAACAGAAACACATTAAATGTTCCCTCATCTCCCAGCCACATGGTGCACGCAAGCACAGAAACGGCTCCACATACAACAGTGGACAGAGTGTGCGACTTTAAAGCATGGGCCATCCTACTCGGGATGCCTTTTCAAGCCGAATACGTAAGTACAATTTTACCGTTTTCATGTCGGGAACAGCCACACAGTGAACCACCAAAATTACAATGCTTTAAATCGCAAAGGAAAACCAGGATGAAAAGCAACGCAGAGGTAAGGATAGTGCTCACTCTTTCATGTCCACGTTCATGGAAAACAAATATGTTTAGAGCGTCCCTTTCTAGCTGCTCGCAGTCATCTCTTTTTGTCCCTCCGCCGACCATCGCGCGCACTACTGCTCCTCTTCGCTAGAGAGGAATTGCTTAAAACTTCAGAGAACACGAGGCCATTGACAGCTTTGCTTGTCCCGGTACACCTTCCACACAAGCCTCCCACTGACGCATGTCGAGAGAAAACACACCATTGCGCCATTGGCAGGGCCGACTTCGTGCAGTGGAACGTTTCCTCACATCTCCTCTGTCCCGAGCTGCCCCATTCCTCTACTAACAACCCTTCTCTTAAACGGAAATACCGGATATGCGAATGTTTGAGTCACTCTTCCCGGCACATGCGTGTGTGTGTGTGGGAGTAAAGGGGAGTAAAAAGGATGACGTCGAGATTGTACGGGTATATGGGAGATCGTTTGGTAGTGTTGGTGTTGGTGATAGCAGCTGAAGTTACTGCTTCCGGGACGATGGGACGACCGATGCTGGATAAATAAAGGAGAAGGAGCTGTACCCGTCCCTCCTGCACCCATTAACCATCCTTTTTTTTCCTGAAGGATGAAATCCTTTTAAGGGTTTCCTCATTCACGCCGGTTGACAGTCGGTCGGGTCGGGTGCGCGCAACAGGTGGGACCTAGAATTCACGGCAAATAGACTCGCATGGAGCTGATGCTCTGCTGCTACTGAACGAACTAGCCTCGTCCTTTTTGTTTTGCTCATTTTGTGTCACCATTCCGCTGAGGACAACGAATGAATTGAATTAGAAAACGTGGATGGGGATGCAACCATGGGAAGAGCTTGCATTCAATTAATGGGAAGATTCAACAGTGTGAGGGAATTTTATTTTATAGCAAATATGGTTGATAGTTAAATTCTTCAAATATTGGCAGAGCTACACGTTTCAATAACTCTAAAAAAAAGTTACGTATAAACGTGTGATTGCCTGCATTTAAATAAAATAACACCAGACTATATAAACACATTAACCGTAAATACAAAACCCAAGAATTTTACATCGGACGAAGCTATGCTACATGAATGGCATACATTAAATTTAATAGTGCTTTGAGCATCAGCAGCTGACGGACTTGATATAAGCCTAGAGTTCCATCCGTAAAAGTAATAACAGTGCAAAGTAGTGTACAAATAAATTAAAAAATATATATTCATTAGCGGAGATATTATTTGGCATTTGCGTAGATGATAGATGAATTTCAATGTGCATAGCGGAGTCGACTGTACGACGTATTACCCTACGTTTGTAACACTAGAATAACTCTTTCTTTCATGCTCCTTATGTGTGAGAATTCCAGCAATTTAAGTTTCCAAAATAAATTACACACTACAATCGTTGGCCACGATCACGTACATCCATGAACTATGACACTAAAGCATCCGAGAACTTCTTTACTATGCTTAGCAAATAAACAGGGACATGGAAAACTGACGATATGACACAATGAGGCGAGTAAATAAGTCAAACCTATTTAATCCTTTCATATTTATGGCGCGTTGCTAGCAGAAAACGACACTCCTATCGGATTCTGTCAAATGTTCCGCACATACAAATAGCACTTCAAATGGAAAAGCCGTTGTCCGTACGCGAGGCACTGGAATGATCCGGCGCAGGAAGAACTTCAGATGGTCGACCTTCACGTATCCCCACTCATTCTCTTTCTCTATCTCTCCTTCCCTCTCTCACTCGTTTGACTCCATGTTACACAGCCGTATAATCGCAGTACGTGCAAACGCGTGTCTGATCCGAACACACTGCGGCGGTTTGCCACACTGACTGCAACTAACGCGCTCTTCTCTCACTTACGGTCTTTTCAGGTCTGTAACGATGATATTGGCCCCGAAGTGCTGGAGCCTGATTACAGGAATGATTAAAGGACGAAGGCAGAGTAAATAGAGAAAAAAAAGTTTAGTACTGTAATGCTGCAAAAACCAAATGCACGAATCGTTGGTTCGGAACACTCAACAGCAGCAGCAGTAGCAGGTTAGTGGAAGAGCAGCACAAACTGAAGAGTGTGGTGCAAGGGTAAGTGTGTTCTAGCGCAAAGTTTGGCATCTCCTTTCAGTGGAGATCTCTCCCTCTCTCTCTCCCTTTTTTATTTTCTCTGTTGGACTACCAAATCCGCTACTATTCTTTATTCAGAAACTCGGGCTGAAAACAGTACAAGTGTGGTGGTAGTGGGGCCTTGGACAGCATAGAGACAAGCCTACAATGTTCACCGGTACACTCTTCCCTTCTTCTCACACGCCTTCCCATCTGTTAACTGTGTATGTATAAACGCAACCGAACATACGCAGCAGTGGCAAAGCAGAAACAACAACAGTACAACAACACAACGCAGCAACATCAAATGAGGCGCCACAATGTCATTCCAATGTTTTCCACATCCAAACTCCTCTCCTCGACTGAACATACCCCTACTATGGATGTTCACCGCTTCACCACAGTGGCCATCCTCCCTGTCTGTCTCGGAATAGATTTGCAACTGCTAACACCATCCCGACACTCTCCTTTCCGCATTATTGCCCTCAGTCGCACAAGCTAGCTCTCGTAAACAACACTAGCATTTTTCACATCAGACCGGGATGGACAGTTGACAGATTTTATTTGCAATATTATTACCGTAGGTGAATCCCATTAACGTTTACTACAGGAATAAGCTAAACTCTTTCTCAATAATGAAATGAGAACAGATGATCACACAACTCGTGCAAGTCATATTCACATTAACATGGCTTTTCACTAATAATACGTCTAATCCAAGCTCTGTTACAGTAAGACAGCACAAAGTCCGGCAGAGCAAATACATGAGAAAGTATGAGCGTCTCCGGGTTTACGATTGCAGACAAGGACAACATCCCGTGTGTGTTTGTAGGTCGCCGCAACGCTGTTGAGCAGTGAAAATCATAAAAGCTCTATCTTTACACTATTCCTATGCATAAACGGTATCAACGCAGTATGTGCGACCTTTTTCAGCTACTCCTGCTCCTTCATTGTCCTTCAGCTACTGTAACAATTTCGTAGACTATTTCATGCAGGCTTTTTCCATTCACTTTGCCACTCACATATCTTACTTACTTACTTATCGGGCGCTACAACCTCTTCGTGGTCTTGGCCTGCAGCAACAAACTCCGAAACCGCTCACGGTCTCGCGCCATCGTCTGCCCTCGTTGAGAGATCGTTGTACAGGTCGTACAGCTCGTCGTTGTATCGACTCCTCCATAGTCCCTCCTCACGTATGGGGCCAACAATCCTTCTGAGCATCTTCCTCTCGAACGCGGCTAAGAGGGTTTGGACAGAGTCCATGTCTCAGAGACACGGCCGACAGCATCCGTGCGCGCAGCTCGACTTCTATGCTGTTGTCGGTGCTGACTTTTGACCCGAGATAGGTGAAATTTGGGACGACTTCGAAAGTGCTTTCACCTAACCGTACGTCACCCTTTCGTAAATCGGTATTTGTTAGTAGGGTCGCTGGTGGTGTCACCATCAGTTTGGTCTTTGCCTCGTTAATCTGCAACCCGAGGTCCTCTGCCGCCTGCTCGATCCTTTGGTAGGCATCCGCCGCATAGGAGAGCCGCAGACCAATGATGTCTATGTCACCAGCGTATGCCAAGATCTGGGTTGACTTGTAGAGGATGGTTCCCGAAGTCTCCACCTCCGAGTCGCGGATGGCCCTCTCTAGCACCAGGTTGAAGAAAAGACAGGCAAGCCCATCTCCCTGGCGCAGACCCTTGGTGGTAGCAAAGGATCCTGAGAGTTTTCCATCCACATTCACTTGGCATGTGACGTTGGTCATGGTCATTCTTGATAGCCTGATCAGTTTGGCCGGGATTCCAAAAGAGCTCATTGCGTCGTAAAGTTTTACCCTGGCTATGCTGTCATATGCGGCCTTAAAATCTATGAAGAGATGGAACGTTCTGCCAGCTGCAGTTCTGCCATCTTCTTCAAGATTTGCTGCATGGTGAAGATCTGATCAGTGGTCAATTTTCCGTTTCGGAATCCTATTTGATAGTGTCCAACTATCGATTCGATGTATGGGGCAAGTCGATCTTGTAGGATCAGGCAGAATATTTTGTAGGCAGTATTCAACACCGTAATACCCCTGTAGTTGTTGCAGTCGAACTTATCTCCCTTCCTGTATATGGGATGGATGATGCCGAGATTCCAGTTACAAGGCATCGATTCGCCATTCCATACCTCAGTCACCATTTGATGATTTTCGTTTGCTAATATTGCACCCCCGCTTATGACTAGTTCAGCTGTGACTCCGTCGGTTCCGGGAGCTTTGTTGTTCTTCAATCGACGGATAACTTTCTGTGTATCATCGATGCCAGGTGGCAATAGCATGATATCATCCGCTAGTGGAGCCTCTTAGGATAGTTTTTTTTTCGCATATCGTACACATATCTTAGGATAGTTCATTTCGAATGCTCATGAATCTTCATGAATCTATTATAGATAATCGAATCGTACCTTGCATCCCTACATTCATGAGTCTTGAGGTCTAATTCATTCATCTTTTTGGAATTACGACGACCATCACAGCGACATGGTACGACAGAAAAAAAGTTAAAAATCAGTAATCCTTCTAAACTTGAGTTTTTTTTTGCGATTCAGGGTAAATACGGGGTAAATATGAAATGCACGAATGCAAAAGATTTGTGAATGTTTTCAGACAAGATTCAGATCAATTCATTCATAATCATGAATACGATTTAGGTTTCAGAGACCCAACACCACTAAGCACGCAGTAATTTGTTTAAAATAATTTCACGAGCTGTATGCCATATTCAGTTTCTATACGTCTACAAAGCGTATCATCAGTATCCGGTAAAAAGAATTACATAATAACAGCTTTTTGTCCCCCCGCAACATGATTTCTAAGGTAACTCAGATAACAAAATCACATTAATAATAGGGTAAAGATACTTCTGGTTGGAGCTTGTATGAAGCAAACCACATGAAATAAGTCAAATGAAGCAATAACCCGCTCAATATACAAATAGTGGTCTACCGTATGTTTGACACCACCGCCAGTAGACTGGTAAGAGACAAACCAGGAAGTGTAAAAGTGAACGCCAAATTAACTTAACGGGATGCTTTTAAGGGTAAATCCGGAAGCTCATTAATGTGTGGCAGGGCTGAAAGAACCTAACCTCTCACTGCAGAACCATCTACCACTGTCGATGTTGCATGAAGAGAAGTGGGAAAAGAGGTAATTTATTTGTAAGAAGCCGGCTTATAAACCGAACCAACGGCATGCAAAAAGAGGACAGCTTTAATGGAGACGCCTGGTGCTTTGTACGACAGTACAACACGACCATGCCCGTTCCACTAACACAAACCCTTATAACAAGTGGATGATAATCAACCGTGATTAATATCGCAAGTTAAAATATTTAACAAACAACCAACAGTTAACCACGTACAGAATTACGAAGCGACTTAACAATAAGATGTCATATTTACTGAAGCTTTTCTTCGTTGAATACAGTTTAGAGCTTTCCACACGAAACAGCCGCCGCACATTCTGTTCGCACGGAAATGAAAGTATCTTTTATGTGTGATTCTTTTCATTGCCAATCCACCGTAATAATGCGATTAACACACTCGCGACAGTCTGCCACGCCCAATACTATCATTACACACAAATACACACAGCCACGCCCGTCGACACTAGAATTTTCAGCGCAAGTTGCATGCACCCAACCACTAACTTCACACCTTTATCGGCGGCTCTTCGAATAATCCCCTTTTCCGTCAAGATGTTTCACCCCTTATAAGCACCATGTCGCGATGGTGGAAAGTAGAAATGGCATCTCGTTTTGCGCTACTCGTCGTGCTAACATTTCCACAAGTTGGCCCCCAACTGTTTCGAGCGCATCCATCACCTTGCCTAACTCAAGAGAAAGGTGAAAGTTGACGCAACGGTGCTTCGATAAGTGCTCGCGCGGGGCGTTGTTTAGTGGTGCATGTGATTTATTCTTCTTTGATACATACGGTAAGCGGTCTAACTCGCTCAAAGTGGCACCCTCCAGCAATGCGTCTCGTCTTCCCTACGATAGAGTGCGATCAAGGCGTATTTAAAGTCGTCCGTGCACCAAACTCGGATTCCTGGGGGTTATCACTATTGGGTGCGCCCCTTGCAATACCAACAAGTGAAACTGCAAACTGATTGTTCTCGAATCACAAAATGCCTACTACTATAGCCACCGGTGTGCACGTAACACCCTCCTCATCCTCCCCGGACCGACTAAACACGACGGACAGAACATATACACCCTGGAACCAGCATCCAATGCTCACGTTGGGTGCACACACTATCGCCTTGGTCCACCCCAAAGCGCACCGAAAGAAACACACAAATCCCACCACCAGTGTGTGCGTGTGCAACGCCAACAGAGTACGGCGAAGATGTGGGAAGGAATCGCATGTTGGTTGGGAGTCGTGCACCGCACCACCATGGGTGGACAGAACGAGACAGCCCGACAGGATCGGGACACGCTTGTACAACAGAGACACAGCAGAACAGAGACACAGCAGAGTGCAGGGCGCTTCGTAGGATGTGCAACAGGATGTTCAACAGTCGGAAGTGCTTCTTTCCCGTTTGCATCCTGTAGGAAAGGATAGGATGACGATGACGACGATACCGCCGTCAATACAGCATACACACACCACCACCGCGTCTGACTTCTTCCTCTGGCCACGTGCGTGTAGCTTCCCCCTCGAGGATGAGGCTCACCGAACGGCAAACAACTAACGATACCTCCTGCAAAAATAGGCAAAGAGGAACGAGAACGTAGTTGGTGCAGTTGGTATGCTGCTGGGCGACGAAAAGACGGCGTGATTAAAGAGGAAATGCATCTATGGCGGCTTTCAGGCGCATTCATCACTAGTGCGACGTGCCTGAGTGTAGGATTTGTTTGTACGTATTGCTATAGAAAGGAGAGGAGATTATATCAAATGTTTAATAATCAAAAAGAATTCCATGAACTCGCTGCAACAGTATGCTCTTTCGCAGTCAGGAAATTTTTGACACTCTTTTTTATTCAATATTGCATCATTTAAGCGTTATATTATGAAAATGATAGCTATAAGGTCCTGTCTGTCTCTACGGAACACGAAAATTATCCGGGTGGTGCGAATAACAATAAAATAAATACAAATAAATGTACAGAATTTTATCTTGAAAACGATTTCATCGAACATAGTTAAGCCTACCAAAAAATCAAAACAAAACATAACACAAAGCTTTACTTAAAGGCACTATTTTTTCTGGCATTTAATACAAATTTCTTCAAAAAACATGAAAAAACGAAAGTTTTGTCGGATAAATGAAACAAATCATTGTTTCTTGTTTTTTATGTACGAACAACGCACATTAAGGCCAGGGTACATGGCCCGAAAACTCGAAGCGAAAACTCAAAAATCTGAAATCTTCGGCGAAAACTTTGTGGCATTTCGATCCATGTACCGTGGCCTTTAGATTTTAACCACATCATATGAAAACTCCATAGGCAATAACTCATTGAGCGATAAACTTCGTAGCGTTCATGACGTAATGATAACGACGGATAAAAGGTCAACACACATCGTTCATTTGCCCATGATTTGTATGTTGATTCTTTCACTCACATCATCCTTCGCGAAAAACGGTCGCCCTCCAGCGAATAGATGAGAATCCTGGTCACTTAAAGACGCAGGAAGCGCATATCCCATATGTTTAACTAAACCTTCCCGGCCCAAGCGGTTAAATATTTCATCACAAGCCCTCCTGTCACATCATTGTGAGCTGAAATGCTGTGGCATTTGATGCCCTGTATGCAAAGAGCAACACATATCATCACAATGCCTGTCACACACTGTGCATGGACAACACCACCAGGAAATGAGCATCTACACACACCCACACACCAAGCAAACTTACCTCCCCCTAACGGTGGCATGTTCCTCCCATGCTCCACGAAACATACGCGCACCAAGCTTGGGGCTGACAGGTGAGAATATTTCTATTAACTTAATAACTGTGAAGCACTGTCCCCCAGCCATGGTATTGTGCGAGCTTCGAATTCACACACCTTTTGGTTTACACATAAATGCATCACCACCCCTCTCACGCACCCACATGCTCTGCATTCTCCAGCGATTTTCCTCTCTTTTGCTGTAATACATGGAATCAGCGGCCCACCTGTACCACACCCCACAGCTTTTCATACTTGCAGCACACAGCATGAGAGAGATGATTCCGGTTTCATGACATTCATATGCTTTTCTACCAAACCCCCCCCCCCCTAAAGGATCCCCATTTGCACAGATATTTTGCATCAGTTTGCATGGGCAAAAAATCATGCAAGTAAGGGGACGAGACGGGTTTGACGTTTGTGACATCCCTATCCTATGTACACACCGCCAATGCAATGCAAGTCTGCCTGTGCACAGGAAGTCGAATGTTTCGCCACACCTACAGCAAATGGGAATGATGCACGTGGGAGCACAGCACTCTCGTCTGCCTTCACCGCAATGAATACTTCCTGCAAAATCACAATTGACGGTGTGCATGAATTTAAGATAATAACTTTACCGGTCCACACAGTATGTGTGTACCAGTTGTCACGTGCTATCAAATATCCGTTGAGCTGCTTTGCCCCTAGGCACAATCCTAGCAAGTAGTTACATAGAAGTCCAGGAGCTCAGTTTTAAACTGAGGGCCACTTACTGGTAAAGTCGTCTGATGAGAAGACGGTTAGTTCCTATTTTAGAGGATTTTTCTATTTCCTATTGCTATTTTTTCTTCATTGGCTTGATGTACAATGATATTAATTGGCATAAGACAAATTGTATCTTCAATGGCAAATTTTAATAAAAAAAATGCCTAAAAACGTTTTGCCTGGTTTCACGGACCATAGTTTGGAGACTCGTGCAAGAAGAATCCTACTTTGGAGACTCGTACTTCGGTGAAAGCCTAAGTACAAGATACAAAATAATGTTTTAATCGTTGTGACTTTTTAGTATAATTAAAACCAATTATCGGGGGCAGCTCGGTGGTCTCATGAGTAGCGGGTGTAGGTCTGTTTCATACTATCAGGCCCGACGTTGTATCGAATCCCATTCGGACTGTTGCAGCCCTCCCATACGCAGGATTGCCCATCATGCAATGGGTACACTAAATTACAACCCCCCCTTATACGCAGGATCAACAATCTTGATATGGATGGGTACACTCAGTCACAGATCTTTATCTGCACATTGGTGCTTCTGATAAGACAGACCTTGGCGCTATTGGGTTGTTGTGCCACCCAAGAAAAAGAAAACCAATGATCAACATAAAATTAATTCAATTTTTTATAGTAATTTTGCACCAGATATCTATGTTCGCAATAAAACTTATACGCTAAGCGGATAAATATCTGCACCAGATATCTATGATCACAATATAACTTATCCGCTAACCTTCTCACATATCTAAATCTGTAGAGGTAGATATATTGCAGATGCGTTGCGAACCATACGTCATAAAGAATTCTATTTTCTGTTTTGTTAAACTTTAAAAAAAAAAGTTGAATTTAGTATTGGTGCAAGTCGTATGCATTTATAGCCGTGATTTGGACATGTACCTAATTTTACAAATATTTGCTCATCTACCATGCACCCAACAAGAGAATTTATTGTTGAGTTTCTCTGTCATTTATCGACAGCACTATTTTCCACTAGCCTCAAATTACACTCACAGCTTTTTTCTACCAATTGTTAATACCATCAGCTCAATCTTCCCGTACACTCATAAATTTACAGCGCCGCGTTCACTCATCCGATCCGGCAAACATTTTGATTATTTTTACAACAACCGGTCGCAACTATGAACTTTCTCCTACATTACATTTAGCAATAATTTCGACCTATTGCAAGACTTTTGATTTGTTTTATTATTCTACTCCGTCCGTTTCCATCTCACCCCATCGCCAAAGGTACGACGCGGACACGATGGCTGTGTTTGCCCCGAATCTCGTAGAAAGTTCATCACCGTTAGGTGAATGTGTCCTGTGTTGGCCAGGTATATATATTGAAGAGTGTTTTTTCACCCTAACGGATTTCCCCATTCATCGGGGAATCCGCTCTCCCCATGTCCCACATCCCAAGCGGGCTGTTTGCTTGTACTTTATTAATTTATTTTGACGTATTTTTTTAACATATACCTTTCCTCTTTTTCCTTCCTTGAAGCCGTCGCATACTGATCACATTTCTTGGGCGGCGTATACGATTACGAGGTATTGGCGACCCAACGGCGGTGGCCGCTCTGTGTGAGCATTAATAAACGGTGGACGCTATAATTCACACGCCGTTGCGTCGCGAGCGCTGGTTTTCTCGTGGAGAGCTGTGTACACTTTTACTTTACTGCGCGGTTCGTTGCCACCGGGCCTCGGGGTCGGGACGAAGTTGAAGTTGACCAACCATACGACACACACAGACACACTCATATGGAAGCAGCGTGCCCCTTCGCGTTGGTCGGAGGTGAACGGATCGAGGCGTTTTCGCGTCGCCAAAACTTTTCCACAAAACTTGTGGGAAATAGTGCGCGAAGCGGCAGCAAGATGAAAATGAGAAGAAACTACCGTAAGCCACACACGGGCGATGACTAAAACAATATCCCGGAGCATTTCCAATGCTTTGCTTTTCACCAATTAGCCAAAGTCTAGACCCTGCATACACGCAAGGGGCGCACCAGCTGTTGCTTTGCTAAGAAGAGTGAAAAGGTTTGATCTTTAGTTTATAAGTGATTAGTTAGGAACCTTCTTTTTTTAGACTTCACATGTTTTTATTTGGAATTTGTGTTTTTTGAGTCAAATTAACAATTGTTTTATTTTTTTTTTATTCGGTAGTAACGGCCAGGCCGTATTGCTTACAATTGTTTTATGTTTGTTATAGAAGATATTTCAACTGTCCTATTGATGAATGGTTCGTCTCGTTTTGATTTTCCGATCAAACATCCTATTTCTTTCCCTCAAAAACCTTATCCATATCATCACTACTTGTGAGACATCTGTACAACCCCAAAATTATTCAATCTCTACGCATTTGGAGTGGCAATGGCTAATTATTGTAATATATACGCGAAAGGTGAATGAAATGAGCGCAGGGCACCAACAGGCCTGGGCTACGGTGGGTGGGACATGTTTACGCTTGAAGATCACCTCTGGTTGTCGCTTACGGTATTTTTGTTGGAAACGGTTGAATAAAAAGTAATGCAGAAGGTTTTCTGAACCATCGGGTGAAAGATTGGTATAAAAGAAAAATTTAGAGATATTTTCTTGATTTAAAAAATGCTCCCTACAACATGTAGCTGAGACTGACAAACGTTTAAACAAAAAGCATTCGAAGTAAGGATGGGTTGAAAACAATTTCCAGTTCATTTAACCTTAATTTTAATAATCACCTATACCCGTGTATGTTTTGCACTTTTAAAACATGAAAACATTTAAAACAGCCTGCTAGCAGCTTTAAGAATGCATAGAATAACATTTTTTCTAACACTTTAGTAAATTTTACGGAATATTTGAGTTTTTTAACGATAATGCTTTTGGTTCTAGTTGTTGCAATGACTTCAAATAGTTTGTCAGTTTAGTTGATTGTCAATTCAAATGTTGTTAAATGCTATTAAAAAGAATACGCTAATACAACAACTATGACCACCTCCTATTCGGGTAGGCAAAATATATACAACAAAGCAGCAGTATATAATAGTTTTAACATTGAGTAGTGTTAAATTCTGTGAGATAAATATTACCTTTATTCCACGGGTAGGTAGTTAAAAAGACAAGGGTATAGATGTGTTTATGAAAACGAATGTTAAGCACAATAATAGCCACAGGAATCAATACATTTGTTTCCCAATCGAAATCGTACAAAAACCATTCTATTAGATAACGAAGTACTTATCCACCTTTTGGTAAAGCTTGCCCTCCCGATTGGTGTTGATGTTGCAAAACTGCAGCCCTAATAAGAACCATCTATCACTTTTAATGATTACGCCCTGATGTGTTTGACACGTGGTTGAAATTAATCGATGTTTAAAATGGCACCCCGAGGTAACGAATGTAGCAATTTTGTGGCTAATGAAAAATTGCCCGTTACTGAAGTGTCCGCAGAATCAAACAATTACGTCAAATAATGTTAAACACGCATCCTTGCTTTTAGTATTAGACTCCTGGCATTCACAGGACCAAACACTTCCACTTTGCAAATGTCAATAACCTCTCAAATGGTTATGGAAAAAGGAGCAAAGTAATTGCTCACATCTGGGCGTGATTTGCAACACAGCTGAAAAAAGGAACATATGGTGGTCAAACGTACACACACACACACGGAGGATTTTCGCAGGAAGGTAGAATATCGCCACGTGTACAGAAACATAACGCGAGAAAAAAAAAGTATCGTGACACCGCATATATTGCCAGCATGTATGAGAGTATTCCCCCTCATCGGTTAACCAGAACCGACGTCCCAGTGACGAGAAGAAGTAAACACTCACCTGTTGCAGGGAAGGCATCCTTTCGTCCGGTTGTTTCACTCTCGGGAGAGAATTCGGAATGGTTGTTCCGCCGTTTCCCCGGGTGGGTTATGGGAGTTGCCTGCCACCTGGCGTATGCTTTTTCTGCCCTTCGAAAGGTGTGTGGTGCGGCCTATTACGCAAAACTTTTACTCACACACGAGCGTACAGGAACGGCTTTTGAGCCCTATGCCGTCCAAATGGAGACGTTCTTGCTTTTAAAACGTTAGTAGCGGTCAGTTGGCAGCGGCAGCAATAACCGTTCGGCGTTGGGGAGGATACGATATTATTGCCGCGTACAGCTGTAGTGGTGTATTTGTAGGTCGGGAGATGCTGCTACTTCACACGAACACACACACACACAAAATGCTCTCTGCTCTCGGCAGGAACAATGCGGGATTGGCAAGCGCGTGTTTGATGGAGGTCGTTGTCAACCGTAGTCCTACCTAACCCCGTACGTACAGGGGGAGCGCACTGATGAAGCCCAGAGTGTCCTAGGTTCACTGTCGGTCGCTTTCGTCCTTCATCGGTAGTCGTTTTGATGTTAACCCCGTGTTTGATGCTTCTTCTCCTACGCTTTCTTTGGCAGCGTATTCTACGACAGTTTCTAACACGGACACGACGCACCAGATGATAGTAACAGCACCCAAGGGAAACTTCTACTGGTACACCCGCTCCCACAGGGCAGGGATGAACGCATGCAAAATCCGATAGTAAAGATAGTTGTCGGAATTTTTTGTGTGTATGTGTGTGTGTCGGTGAATCACTTCTATTAAATTGCTTTGCAATGCGGAGTGATGTTTGCGAGCAAAACAAAATAAATAATAGATAAATAAATAAACGTTCAACGGCAGCACAAGACAAGATTGTGGTTACGCGGCTATCAAACTAAATGTGCGCGGCAACTATAACAGAAGAGACGATAAATAATGATGACAGATAGAATATGAGATCGTCCACTTTTCTTTCCTACGAACAGATCGTTCGCATTTAATGCATAACAAACCTCCTGTTTGCTTCCTCTTCGCACAGTAAATACACACTGTAGTAGCAGCTCTAAAATGGGATAGGCACTACGCACACATTTACTTGCCGGACACACGCGTGAAAAGCCAAAAACTGACGGGAGAAGTAGTATGTGTACCAAATCCACTATTTGTTCTACTAACGCAGCTTAAAATTTTAAAAACTTCCTGCTATATCGATTGCGCTGGCTGTGTGCTGGCCGTCGTAAAACATGCAGAAGGTTTGTGATGACTGCCAGGCACGGGGAACTTAAGTATTCATAGTTCGTCACCGGTACGTTGTCCTTTAGCGCCCGATATCGTTGCAGTTCTTCCGCTCGAAATGTTCGGAACACATTCGCGAGATGTTGCTCGTTATCACCGGCGTTTTTCTTAACCGCTTCGCACACTGTTCGATTGTTTTTCTTTTCTTGTCCTAATTTGTTAAATGCTCTTTACTACATCGACTGCTATTTAAAGCAACCTACTTGCATCACGTAGCAGCGACTACTCTTCTTCTCCACTCCAGCAGCAGAACAGCATTTTTCCTGGTCTGGTGTATACGCTCACACACACATGTACGCACACATACGCAAAACACACTCACACCGTGCACTAGAAATATACGGGATTCAGCAGCCGATTAATGGTGTAGTGTAATGCATCGGTGTAGTGTAATGTCGTACCACGGAACCACGGCACTGAGATGTACCAGGCACAATCCGGCAAGAATACACTAGCAGTTTTCTGTTGGTGATTGTAGGAAGAAATAAATAAAAAAAGAAACAATACAATTAAAACCAATATCACTAATCTGACACCCTAATCTCTAGAAAAATACTGCGAAAATGGGAGCTATTCGATACAACCACGCCGGAAATAATAAGCATATATTACCAAACACCGAAGACGACGAGATCTTTTCCGACACGGTCGAACAAGCACACACATGTGTTTGGCGACAATGTCCTTTTCTCAACCATCTCACGGACAAGGCGACCACGGTAGTTTTACACCGACCTTCGCCACGCGCGATCCGCAGTAGGCGACGCACGAAACAGCAATGAGATTGCCTTTTCTCGAGGGATTCGATAAATCCTTCCGAAATTATACAGCAGCAGTAGAGGACGTGCTTTCCCCAATCCAATCCAACACACTCACCGAGTTTGCGTGTGCCGGATGGAGAAAAATCAGCCAATATGACAAAGTGAGAAGACACACACACACAACAAATCTCAGAGTGGGATAGAGGGATAACGAGAGAGAGAGAGAATCTACTGCTGGTTGGAGCCTCTTTCGAGTAAAAATGGTTTCAGCAGCTGTAGCGAATGGACTTTGCCCTCTCCGTTCGGGTCGTAGGCATTGAGGAGGTTCAGTACAGGCATTCAATTTAGCATTCAAAATGAAGAAATCGATTGGATATAAAACAAAACTGGATATATTTGCAACACCATTTCCCTTAAGAGTCAAAAAATTGTTTGTCTTGGAACAAAAACCACTAAAACCGGTATGGTATGAATAATTTGACACCACTCGAAATGATCACGAAACAGCACACAACACACAACACACACACACCCACATCAATACGCCGGCCGATTACAGCGCCCAGCTGCTTTCAAAACAAAATGGTGGTGATCGACTGCGGTAATGCGATGCACGGAAAAGATTGTTAGCAAGACGGTCAAAGAGAGAAGTCAAAAGAATTCTGATTGTAAGCAGGAAGCGATATGAAAACCTCTACTACTTGCAAACATTTAAAGCTGAAAAGGTTAATGACGGCTTCTAACCATTTTGCGAAATTGCGACCAACTTTCTTACCTTAAAGCACTTATAGACTAAACAGTATGTTGATTACATGAGGCACAAAGATCGACTGACGGTACCACGCGCAACTATAAACTAGTTTCCGATGATTTTGGGGATAGGACAAATAACGGGACTTGACCATTTTCGAATTACTACCAACACACGCACCCTATCGGATAAGGACAATTGAACTAAGTAACGATACGTGTTTGCGACGGGCATAGGTCGACCAGCTGCCTTTGCCAAATGATACTGGTATGCGTTGCCATAGTAAAACCTTCAGGTGAATACATCGATCACGTTGATAGGGTGAAGGGTATGGAGATTTATCGCATTTTTAGATTCGTCCATTAAACAGTATAAAACATATATTTAATATTAGGTACTCCAATGTAAAACACAGCCGCCTCAAACAATTTCCGCAACAAACGGGTTGCGTCAAGACAGGAGAGCAATAAATTTTAATATTGTGGATCATGCACACTAGATTCCTGGAGAGACTACGTAGGATATGTGTAAACCATGGCCCTATCACACCACCACTACGCAAAACGGACGGCACGGCCTACTTTACGGCAGTGTGCACAGCCATCTCGGCTTCGTGGTATTTCAACAGGCTACACATGGAACAAACACAACGCGACGAAAAGCTACCGCTTTGCCGTGACGCAGAAATACGAGGAAAGCTCGAAAATGTTCAATAAACGTGTGAAGAAAAGGCTGGCGCTTATGTTAGGAGGAATGGTGAAACTTTGATGCCGATATGATGCACCCGGTGGCAACGTTTCGCTACGTTACGAACACACGGCTGCACATGCCGGCTTAACACAACACACCGACAAACATTATCCTGATGCACCACACCCAGCGAAAAACAGGAAGAATGGTTCTGGATGAATATTGGTCTACGGCAATCTCTACACTTTTTGGAGACAGCTTGGAGTTCTTTTAGTTTATGCACTAGAATTTCCCATAACAGAGCACTAGGTTGCTTCGCACTATAGAATTAATCTTAAGCAAAGGTAGGACATAAAGGATACGTTGCAGTGAAAAATACACAACGTTTCAGTCACACTATCATGTACCGTTCTGTACTTCTCTGAGATCAGTAATCATCATCTGAGACTGAAAACTGTGTGGGGCATGGGGTTTACCTGTGTCTCTTGTTTCTGTAGCGTTCCACGTGAATTATTATTGGCACGAAAGTGATCACCAAGAGATCGTCCCGCCGGAAGTATTCGAACAGAAATATACACCACAAACACGCACGCACGCAATCATAGGATAGGCACTTTTAGCCGGAAATCATTCGACGCCCAGCACCGGGATAACACTCTCCACGCCTTTACGATGTTACTTTCCGGAGCAACTGGAAGAATCTGCACTGATGTTCCGCTGCGGGCGAGGACGACCTAAACGACGAGTTTGATCAGTCGACTGCTCTCGAATACTGTTAACACACACACCGTAGGTATACGGTAGCGTACCAACACCAGCACACTATACCACTACCAGTGACGCTTCACACTACGATAGCCCCCAGCACGGCATGCTGTGTGATATATCCGCATACATGAGTGAACACATTCGCACGTGACGGGATGGAGCAGTGTGGTGCACTATGGAACGATGAGATGCAGCCAGTGGTCATAATGTCACGTCATGGACCTCGATTGGTCGTTTGATTTAAAAATGATGGTTTTGCAGTGACAACATTTTTATGCTTAGAAGGGTAACACTGCATAGCTAGTTAAATACAGTTTGTAGTGCTCTGATCCAAAGGTATGGGAAAACGATGGTCATTGTGTTGTTAACTTTTGTATTTTATATCTTTCTAATCAGGTGATTTTATTGTTAGTAACACTTTCCCAACGTGTTATAAATAATAAAGTGGAGTGCGTGTGTCAGTGCTAGAGAGCGAAACCGAGAAATAAGGAAAGAAAGAGAGTATGGGGGGAAAAAAGATACTCTCACCCGGAGGCGACCACTCTTGCGAATCAAAATATGGTCATCCTCTATTTCTCTGTTGTATCCCATTCACTCACACAACTGTGAACCGGCGAAACACGGAGCTATGAAAAAAGCCGGCCCATGTATTATAGGAACATCGAAGCGGTGTGGGGTATTATTTTTTGTTTTGCTTTTCACACACAAGCGCACGACTATCAGTGGCACTACACTCAGCTGATGGTATCCCTGCCCTACTCATACTAATATAACTGGTTGCCCGATTATGACAACCAATTCCGCTTCTCGTTCTTTCGTTAAGGTTCAGCGCATTCAGCCGCGCGCAAGCTACCGCGGAGTGTCTCTCGCCGTGGTCGTGTTTAGTCATTCGGAAAGGATACCTTTCGATTCAACCAAATGGCAAAGGGAACTGGAAGGCAAGAGAATCTCTTACGTTTTAAAACCTTCCCCACACTCCTCCTCCCCTGTCACCAGACGATATGTAAAGATGGGAGAGAAATCTGTATCTCTGTAAACTTGCTGAGCGCATGGTGGTGAGCGCATTTTTCGGTATTTCGTCGAAACCACGTGGCAATAATTTGTTCCACTGCACACGTGGTTCTTGGAGTTTTTTACTAGACGGAAACATATGTAAACAAAGTAAATTTAACGTTATGAACAGCATTTAAAACTGTGTGGAGTTCATAAAACTAGATGTAACTGATTAGAAGCTATGTTTGATCTAGAAGATTGAACTCAGAGCCCAAGGATCGACTCGACAGTCTGTTTAACTCCTCAGACGTAAAAAGAAGATTTTCATCCTATATTAAAATAATTCAATAATCTAAATACAACATCGTAGAAACTGGCTTGATTTTGGGAGACATTGCCGTAACAAATGCATATAAAAGATTTCAATCGAAATTATGTTTAAAAGAAACTGCTTAATTTATAGTATTTATACAAACCAGATTGTGGTGCTGTAAAAAAATTGTGGGAAAATAAATTTGTTTCGACATAAATCACGAAAAAACATAAATCATTTGAATAATTTTAACCTCTCAACGGCTGTTTCAAATACAGCTAGATCCCAACGTGCGCCATTATTATCTTTCTCAGTAGTTCAAAGGTGATCGACAAACTGTTCTTTTTACATGATTTGCCTGTTGTACAATGTAGCATATGATAGGTGTTTTCTGAAGTAAGTGTTTTCTGAAGTAAAATAATGAAATAAGAAAAGATAAACAAAATAAACATAACATAGCAAAAAACCATCTCCACATGAGGTTGAATTACCACTGTGCGCTCAACCGTCAAACTTACATGTGGTGGTGTACGCTTGTTTATTTATCGCACGACATTTGACGCAAAAACAATCTTTTTTCACCTTAGTATGTAATTTGTTTGCAGCATTTGCGCTCCGGGGTTGTGTAGCGGTTCGGCATGGAATAAGAGTGAGAGAAAAAAATGATAAACATTTTTTGCTCGATGCCGGCGTAGCAATCAAATAACACCGATAACAGCTGCAAACAAAACGGAAAGTGACTGCGGTGCATTCAACGCAATTGTTGCCGAATTCGGTACCCTGTTTCGTGACACCATATTCCGTGCCTTTGTTTGCGAGTGGATGTGATAACAGGGGAAGGATAGTAGGTGGTGGATCTAAAGTGGACCGGAAAGTGGAATCGGTTGTTTCATTCGAATCCATCGCAGATTAGGCATCGATTAAATACAAGTGCAATCGAGATGCATTTACGGATTGTGCTACTTTCGCCGTTCAGCACAGCTGCGGACCCATGATGAGTTTAACCGGCTAGTGACCTAAATCGATATTGCAGAGCACGACAAGCAAAGGGCAATCTGGCTAGGCCTGCCGATAGATAAGCTACCGATAGCGCTAAACGAAATACGGACAAACAAAGCAGTACCAGTGAGTTATTTTATAGATTTCGGACGGCAAAGTTGTCCTACTGTCCATCTTGGAAACAACAAAAGTGGACCGAAGTTTAGCGTAGGCCGAATATCGATCAGTAAGCAATGTTTCAGGTATGTATCAAACAGACGTGCGTCTGGTAAGGTCTTGAAAGGATTACATAAATATTCCAACGGGTAGCGGCAGCTAGTAGGTTGCCGGTTGCCAGGATATCGATAAAGTTTTCATGCACACTGCCCTCACATGGGATGCTTATGGTTTATTTATTTACCTTCTCTTTCCGGCTTTCTGTCGGTGGCGTTGAACCGAACGACATCGTAAGACAAACACCGGTCAGACGTTGAAACAAAAGCATCCGAAGGTGAAGGTGCTTGATCCGGATATAGGTGAGTGATTGGCCCATCTTGACTAGTATATTTTCCACATTTTTTTTCCTCAATGCCATTCTCCGTTTCATTCCTTGCTAGATTACTCGAAGGCGAAGAGTGTCCATAGCATATCGTCATGGTGGGGAATTGGCGGCATATTCATCGTCCTGTTCGTGGGCAATATTACCAACTACACCAACTCGCACCTGCCGGATGGGCTGCGTAATTCGCACCTGACGCACTTCCCGAACGCGTTCATTGCCGAGCGCGCCTGGAAGGATCTGAAGATTCTGAACGATTTCGGTCCAAAACCGACCGGCACGTACACAAACGAGGTGCTGGCGGTGGACTTTCTCAATCGTGAGATTTCCTACATTGATCAGCTGAAAAATCGTAACCAGCAGCTGATGGTGCAGAACCAGATAGTGTCCGGTGGTTATGTCGGCGTGTATATGAACAAATCCGCTGCCAACGTGTACCGGAACGTGCAGAACGTGGTGGTAAAGCTGGTGGGTCGTAGCGAAGTTACCACCCGGCATGCACTGCTCCTCAACTGTCACTTTGACTCCGTCGCCGGTTCACCGGGGGCTAGCGATGATTCGGGCAGCTGTGCCGTGATGCTAGAAATACTGCGCGTCCTGTCCCGCCAATCGGAGGTGAATCGCTATTCCATTATATTTCTGTTTAACGGAGCCGAAGAAACACCGCTGCAGGCGTCGCATGGCTTCATCACGAAGCATCCGTGGGCTGCGGATGTGCGTGCCTTCATTAACCTGGAGTCGGCCGGGTCCGGTGGCAAGGAGATGCTGTTTCAGAGCGGCCCAAAACATCCGTGGCTGATTGAGGCGTACGCAAAGGCCGTCCCGTACCCGTACGCACAGGCAGCGGCGGAAGAAATCTTTCAGTCGGGCGTCATTCCATCCGATACGGATTTCCGTGTGTTTCGCGACGTTGGACGCATTCCGGGGATGGACTTTGCGCATACCGCTAATGGATACCGTTATCACACGCGGTACGATTCGATCGACTACATCCCACTGTCGGTGCTGCAGCGCACGGGCGATAACATTCTTGCGCTGACGAGAACGATCGCGAACGGGGACGAGCTGGGCAGTACGGAACGGTACGCCCAGGGCTACATGGTGTTTTACGATTTTCTGGGCCTATTTTTCGTATCCTACTCGGCCGACGTTGGGCTGATGATTAATTTGTCCGTGGTGCTGCTTTCGATCATAATACCGTTCCTGTCGTTGGCACGTTCTACTAGCGGAACGCACGGTAAACAGATACGCTCGGAGACGATGATCGGTTTCCTGGCCACGTTTCTTGGTGCTGGAGCAAGTGGTGTGCTCTGCTTCTTCATTGGACTGCAACTAGATGCAATCGGGCGTGCCATGTCGTGGTATTCATCTACGAATCTTATACTCGGCATTTACTGCTGTCCGGCACTGTTGTGCCAGTGTATCGTACATTTGCTGTGCAATCGTCTGTTTGGCAGCAAATCGGTTAGTACTACCTCCTCGAATGATAGACACGTTGTATAAAAATCTAATCTTTCTAAAATGTTGTTCCAGACACCGCTTAGCCTCGCGCTGAAAGTACAGGCACGGCTGAACGGTGTGAACCTGTTCTGGGGCATGATAACGCTCGGCATCACCTTCACCGGCTATCGGTTGGCTTACATCTTCATGGTTCTGATTCTGTGTTCGCTCTGCTCCAGCACGCTGATCTCGATGCTCGGACTCCAAAACACGGTACACAAGTGGTTGCTCATTCACATGTTCTTCCAAATTGTGGCCCTCGCCTGGAGCACCCAGTTCTATCACATTCTCATGAACATGTTCGTCCCAATAACTGGACGCATCGGTTCGTCCATCAATCCGGACGTGATCGTTGGCACACTAGCCACCTTCACTACGCTGTTCAGCTGCAGCTATCTGACGCCGTTGCTGTTTCTACTCAAAAAAACCGACAAGCTGATCGGGGAACTGGTGGCCATCACGCTGATCGCTTTGGTTCTTGCATCGTCCACACACGTCGGTTTCCCTTACCGTGACGATGCGGTCAGGGCACCGGCCGTCCAGCGTCACTACATTACGCACACGGTGCGCAAGTTTTACGACTATAATGGCGGTGAACGGTATACCGATTCGGGCTTTCTGCTCCAGGAACTCGATCGCAATGCGAAGAAAACGATCGAGGGCATCGCGATGCCGGATGTGGTGACGCCGATGCGAGAGATTCGGTCGTGTGAGAAAGAACTGTTCTGTGCCATACCGTTTTACTCAATTTGGCATCAAGTTTTGTTCGAGTAAGCATATAGCACTGAATTATCATTTTGCCTTTGTTATGTCATCTAAACCACATTTGGTTGCTGTCCCCTTTTTTTAGAAACTATTGGCTTCCTGGTCCGGCACCGGTTGTACGACAGGCAGTAACGGTTTCTCTCAGAGAAAAGGAGCAACTCAGCGAACATGAGCATCGGTTGCATCTGGTGCTGAAGGGGAGCTTTCAATCGTCACTCATCATCGGGCCGAAAGCGGGCTCAACGTTGAAGCGCTGGAGTTTGTTGAGCGAAATCCCGACGCCGATCGAGTTTAACGGGCAGCGGGGCCATTTTGTGTTGCTGACGGCAGGTGTTGAAAGTGAACCGATGAACATCACGCTAGACATACGAGTAAGTTTGCTGATCACAATTCAAGTTACGAGAGCTTTTTAATCAATCGTTATAACGACACAATGATTCCATTTTATCGCTTTAGCATGAGCTGAAGAAATACGACGGACCACTGGTCGATCTGCTCGTTACAACGACACACTGGGAATACCACAAGGAGCATACGCCCGTGTTCAATCGCCTTCTGGCACGTGTCCCCGGCTGGGCACATGTCGTTCCCTCCGTAGCTGCCGTTAATAGTTACACTTTCTAAAGTCTAGCGCACTGCTCTCTACACTTCCCATGCAATACAAGGGCCCTCTACCCGCATTTAACTTTCTTACCAAATGATATTAAGCAATCTAAAGCTTTCTTACTTCAAGCGCAAACCTACTTAAAACAATTGAATATCTTCTATATTTAATTGCCTTAAAGAACTGTTATGAATATATGGCCTCTCGAGTTGAGTTGGTGGGGGGGGGGGTGTGTGGAAGCAATAATTAGATATTTACTAACGTCACGCTTGTAGGAAGTTGCCGCACAGCAAAAAAAAAACTGATTATATTTAAGCTTCCACGACAAATATTTCATACTCAGAAACTGGATTACACCAAAGAAATTTCTTCCACTGCAAGAAAAAATCTCTTTCGAAAAATCTCTATTATTGAACATTCAATTTAAACAAAACAAAAAGAAAACAGGCATATAATATAATTGAAGCATAAAAGACGTAGGTAATTTTGGCAATACTTTTAAAAAGGGTTTTTTTCTTAGAATTAGTTTTACTCGGTCCAAAGAAACCAATCACATGGTGAAATCGTGTGAGTAACAAACCAACACTAGGATTATATGAACGAATCTTGCAAACACATATGTAAGCTATGGTTCGCAATAATAAAAGTACACTAAGTTCCTTCTCCTTTGCACATGCTACAGCGGGTCCGCAGTCTGCACGGCACAAACAGGGCATTATCACGAAACCGTTTTTACCCGTGTCTTATGCTGAGGCTCACGTTTCAGTCATCCTGCGAGTACGTAATTCAATAGATAGTAAAAAAAGCTTAAAGGTTGATCTTGCAATTTTGTGCTGAATTCTTACTCGGTTTTCTTTTAGTTAATTCTTGGTGCAATAATATGCGTTATATGGACCGTTTTCCTAGCCATAAATCGAGAGAATGAATAAAATGCTTTAAACACCTCATTAGTGGTAGTAATTAGAATATTATTGCTTTCCTCATTAAATCTTTTAAGCAACAAGCTGCAAGGGTGCTTCTCAAAGTTTTCAGTTCGCATTGCGGTAAGATCACGTAGCCACGTGGTGTGTTTGCGGTGGCGCCATCTATTAGACGATAGGTATACTGACAATAATTTTGATTTTGAGTGTTTGGCGCGAAAGAAACGCTCGCCTTCAGTTTATTTTGTTTGCCAGTAAGTAATGGCCGGCAATCCTCAAGATACACGATTTATCGGGAGCGAGGAAAAACCGCGTGCCTCGAATTTCCCTGTAAGTCCAATTTCAGATAGAATACGCCAATTTAGGTTGTTTGTAGGGATTTTTTTCAGCTCGGTAATTAAACAATTAATTTAATTTGTACATAATATAAATGTAGCTTTATAATTTTACTATATAAAAAGTTTGCAAAAAATTTAATTATTTTTAATACTACAATTGATGGATCAAACAAATACAATTCGCATATGGTGCTGTGAAATTATCAATACCACGTATATCGATATATATACGTATATCGATATCGATGACCACGTTAAATTAAATTTTTACGTGTGATAAAGTGTGCATTTTTTCGAACACAATTATGATAACGAAACCTTCAAGATGATGCTCATTGAGCTTAAAAAATTAATTCTATCTGTGTCATTATAACTTTCATTAATTCTATCTGTGTCATTATAACATAGCACATAGTTTGACCAATACACCGTCTAATTGAACATCTACGCTCATTGTGTGGCAGACAAATACGCGTACGAGCTGCTCAAATTTTATCAGTACCATTAGAATTTAATCTTCGTTTAACCGTCTCTTGTCTCTTGTCAGTACTTGTAAACATGTAAACCAGATCATAATGTTCGTGGGGACTTTTCTGTCCGTGGAATCTATAAATGAAAATGAAAATGAAAAATTCATTCAGCATGCTGAACCAAGGCAAACAGCTGTATCATTCAGCACCGCAATACAGGGCGACTGTCCATCGACAGTCGATTGGGTTCGAAATCATCAACTCGACGCTGTTCTTATCACTCTCCCGCTACGCAAAAGCGCTCAAAATTAAGACGACTTATCACTGCGATAGGTGTTTTATGGGGTTGTTGGATGGAAGCTTCTATGAAATAGCTATCCGCAGCCTGCCGCACAGCAGTTGGTTTTCGTCCACCGGGAGAGAAGGAACACAGATATTCCCAAACGGAAAGCAAGCCAAACATTCGGTGTACGGCCTCTACCACCACTTTTAGTATGGTCTTTCGGCGCGATTGGAGCGATAAAAGACGGAGCATCTGAAGCAACGAGGTATCAGTGAACGTGATAATAAACATGGTCAATCAACTGCTGCAACAGTCGAAAGGTAAATCAAACGATGTTCCCATACGGTGGAATCATACGGAGCGTGCGCGAACAATTGAGAGAGATATGTAGTGAGATTAGGGCAGTCCAAATTTTTATTGGTGGCGCGCTTAGTAGTGATCGATAGTGACATGACATAGAGTCCTGTAATCGAGCGTTCGTTTATCAGTAAAAGATACCTTAGTACAGTGAATAGGGTATAGGGTCACACTCCTAACCATCGTGTACCGTTTGTGTTGGATTAACAGGTATGATGGTATGCTCTCTCTTACTTTCATTTGCCGGCGCTTTTAGACTGGGTGTTGCGGAACAAGGTGGCCACTTTTCTGTCGGTCGCACTGTTCGCGATGGTCATCACTACGATTGCGCTGGCAGTGTCGAATAACAACAATGCCACCGATCTGGAGGAATGTGAGGCTCAGCTCGCTCCGTTCCAGTCCACCACCACGACAATGCAGCCGACACTGTCCGATTCTACCATCGCGCAAACGACAGCGGAAGGCGCCGGAAGTACGACCAGCACTGTGTCCATGGAAACATCGCCCCTGCCCGAAGTGACCACCGTTACCAGTGTACCGACCACTACGCAGGAACCAGGCGTCATCAACTATCGTCTGCCGGACGATAATATTCCGCTGCACTACGATCTGATGTTGCATCCCGATCTGGCAACGGCCACCTTCACCGGCACGGTTACGATTTCCATCTGGAGCGCGCGTGCCAACGATCAGATTGTGCTGCACAGCCACGAGCTGCTCCAAATTGGGCGCATCACGTTCAAATGTCTGAACGATACAACCTACACCTATATCGTATGTATCGCTATTTGCAGCCCGTACAGTGGAACGCCACGTTTGTAATCCTGCGTTCAATCTACCAACAGAACACCAACGTGGACAGGGACCTGGACTTTTTGAAGATAAATCTCAACAAAGCGCTGGTGGCGAACTACATCTCCGAGCTGACGATCGATTTCTCGGGCAGGCTAGATGCGGGCATCGTCGGATTCTACTCCAGCTCGTACAGCGGGGCAAATGGCGCGCAAGTGTAAGTAAAAGTGTTTGTCATTTGCAAGTTGCCTTTTGCTTGCCACTGGAGCGGGAAGAAGAAACAGAGGGGTCACTTGTGAGCGTTTCGAACGGAAGTCGCAAACTTAGCTAACCGGTTAGCAGCCTGTTGCAGTACCTCGTACCTCGTAGGACTCTTGGTTTCATCTGGAGGGCCTGCTGCAACTGGACGAGATACAGTAACATTATTATGCTGTGTGCCAATTTACTACATTACCTTGCTGGCGCCATCATTTCTACCGTCGCAACTTGTTTCCACGGTCCCGTTCGTCGATCGAGGCGGATGTTACCCGGACTAGGACTGTGAGAGGGGGAGAGGTGTGTGTGTGTGTGTGTGTTTTACTCTCTTTTTCTTGGCGCCATTTTCACCCTTACTACGGCGCTCTGATTACTTCCGATTTGCAAACACGAAATGGCATGGCGGCATGGTGGCGTTACGGCGGCAAACGTAGTTGTCGTTGTCTACGAGTCACTTTTCATCTCGTTTCAGTTTCGTCACCACTGGCAATGTGTACCGTCCCGGAGACGCTGTTTCGCAATCGACTGTGGAATGTGGTACACCGCGGTGTGGGGTGGGCCTCTTGGCCGTGGTATTTATCCGTCCCAGGCGCACGATCATCGTTTGCTTTGGCAAGCGCACACACACACTCACGCAAGGGCACGATATTCATCAATCAATTTTTAATATTGTCATTGTTGTTAAGCCCTTAAAGCGCGAAACTGTAAACATTGTACAGAGTGGCACACAGTAGTGGAAGAATGATTTGTCAAGCACATTGTAAAGCTTCTAGTGTTCAAGTGCACTTATTAACTCGAGTGCTTTTGCAGTAGATACAGTGCCTTTTGTTATTTTTTGTTTTTGAAAACCCACTCACCGTGTGACGTCCAGCTTCAACCGTTCGTTTTACAGCCGATAAGCAAAACTGCAACACGTGTCCTGTTGTGTTGCTGATAGCCGGGGAATCGCATTCTCCATAGCACATTACGTTTTTTTTCCAGCGCATTGTTGATGTGCCTAACCCAGTGGTCGGCAAAGTACGGCTTGCGAGCCACATGCGACCTTTTTGATCTTATTTACCGATATCAATAAGCTCCATTTGCACCTTTTAAAACATGTTCTTTATAATTGTAATGACCAATCGAAATTAATGAAAGTGTTATTGGTAATTTATTGTTCATTGCTTGCGCCCTGCGAAGCGCGTGTACGTTGCAAAATTATGATAAATAAGTTAAATGTAGTGTGTGCGAGCTATATTTGGCTTTGATAGCTTCCGCTAGCCGCAAACTACAAGCCAGCCTGCTTGTGTTGGTTTAAAATTTTACATTTTCTTAAATGTCTAGTTGCTTTCATCCGATTAATCTGCTCAGTGGATGAATTTAACTAAGTTTCGAAACAGTTCAACAAAAAAAGGGTCAATGAATGTATTACACATGCACTCTCCCTTTTTCTCGTGTTTATCGTTTTGGCTCTTTGTATGGAGCTTTTTCCTTTATTTTGATATATTTTCGCTCTTTATGGGGCCAAATTTGCTGACCACTGCCATAACCCAAGATGTGTCGAGTGAGCACAATGGAAACCGTGTGTATGGCTAATTTTACTTCATCAAAGTAATAAGCAACCACCTTGCGCTAGTGTCCGGGAGGCCCTTTTCTAAGCACAATCGTGCGTTACGTGTGGTAGTATACCGGACACCACTTAAGCGAGTTCGGCGCTGCGCTCTATTGAGCGTGCGAACTGGTCAAAATGCATGGTGCTTGCTCGGTGTGGACGCAGGAGAGGGCAAGATGATGGATGGATGCTGCTGTTGCAGAGCCTCTCCGTTTACTGATCGCATCTGCGGGGTCTCGGGAACCGATACAGTGTCATTGTCACTATGGGTGGATAGGTGGAAAAATTTGAGAAGCTTTTTTGAATCTTTGAATAATTTTGTGTTTTCAATTGGTTTAAGGTTTTGTGAACGTTTTAATGGGTTACAAGCATCGAAAGATGACGTTTAAAAACAGTAACTAAATATGTAAAAATCGATTCAAATATTATAAACTCTTTTTTAACTTGTTTAACTTTAACTTATTTAATGTAAAGAACATAAATTGTACCAAAACATGACGGAATCTATCCCCGACAGTGCACCCGTTTCTCCCACTTCTTGCTCATTCGCCCACCACAACCATAACAAAAGCACACAAACATACATTTTTTACTGACCCGATCATTGGCCACGGTTTCGAAGACGAAGGTTCGGCAGGTCGACCGCGTGTTCGGATTGCGTGTAGCGGTAACGATCGTGCCGCGATCGAGAGCTCCACACACGGACGAAGCCACCTCTCGGCACGATTTGTCAACGGGCGCACGTTGCGAACGGTGTGTTTCTGTTTTTGGTTTCGCGCATTAGTCTAGTTACACAGCTCAACGGTACAAAACGGTAGTGATGAGGCGCACCTAAACGTTTGCCATCCTCCTATTGGCCCTATCCGGTTAACGTGCGTGTCCACGAGTGAAGTTCCCGAAGGACAATACAATTAAAGTGTAGCAACGTGAACGGGAAAGAAGTATGGTGTCCTGCTGCTATGGAATGTGTTAGTGGGTACGAGCAAAGCTACAAGCACAGCTGGAAAGTGTACGGATAAAGTTGGCCGCTAGCACAGCAAAAGGAAAAGATGCAAAAAGCCCACAGAACTGTGTGCCCTTAGAATGCGTCCAGAATCAGGTTATTTTGGGTGGAATGGAATTTGGAATATAGGGGTTTTTTTTTCGGTCAAAAACAGGTTTTTTGCGCAAGCTGCAAACTGAAGGAACTTCTTCCTTTTGTGGCGGAGAAGAAACTGTGAGAAAATAAAATCACAACATGCAAGCAAATCCCTTACGGCCCGCGTGTAACCGTTCCCCGGACAAACTGAACCAAGGCGCATCACCTTCGGAAACGCTTTCTATGAAGGAAGATTCGTGCGGGGATGCCAATTTGCTTCAATTGTCCCGCAAACGGTGTGTGCTGGCAAAGTGGCGTGTAGTGCGGTGTGGAGAGAGTGTGCCCGTCTACTAGACACATCCGTAATTTGTCAAATCACGTGCCATTTCGATAGACGGTGGTTGGTGATCGTGCTTGATGGTTAGACATTTGATTGCCCGCTCAGTTCGGTGGTCCGTTGTAGTGGAAAGCTTTGCAATCAAATTCAGTTTGTAATTTCTCGTTATGGCGCTCAGTCCAGTGATTTTATTCCAGCTGTTGAAAGAAGAATTGTGCTGTGGAAATTCAGCTAGCCTTTTGTAGAGTGATTGGAACAGTGACAGAAATTTTAAAATGATTTCGTTTCTTGAGAAAGCTTTGAAATCGAAAAGAATTGTTTGTTATCGTTAATTGAGGAAAACATTTCTTCCAAAAACCAAAAAAAAAAAAGCTAATAGAGCCCACACGTGGGTGAAATGGTTTTCTGGTTGTAACGTAATAAATCCGCGGCACGCCAAAGACCACCCGTTTTGGGAAGCATGGTGCATGCACAGGTGCGCGGAAGCTTGCGTGAAAGTGAGCGGGCAAGCGGTGTGTGTGTTTGCAATAATTGCATAATTATTTCCATAGCTTTAGCGTCCGTTTGCCTACACGTGAAACAAGTGAAGCTTATTTGTGATCGTAGTGCAAGTGAATTCAAACCAGGAACCAAAGAGGTCAGACGGCAAGCATGGCGTTTTGATATCGTCATCGATTCTCCCATGACATACTTCGATAAGCATGTGGTGCTCAGTTTTGCTGCGCGTCGGTGGTGGCTTGATTGCGTGTGATCGTGTATGGTCGTGTGTGTGTATGTTGGTTTTTTGGAAAGTTCCTCCAAAAATGACAAACAAATAGAAAAAAAAGCGCAAACGAATGAAAAAAAAAAAACCCAACACCAATATACTAATGGCGCCCATGGACACCTTACTGGCACACTTTGGCGCAACTGAGTAACTATAGCGCGCTTGTTTTGAATCGAAAGGGTTCGTCTCGCGCGGTCTGTGCCCGTACGTGCGAAGCATGCTTACGAGGTTGTGAATCATTTTCGAACCAACTGGCCAAGGTTTCGTTGTTTTTCATTTTCTTTCCCCCCCCCCCCCCGCCCCCTTTTCCTTCCTATCTTCTATTGTTTTGTGCTGGTGTGTCGTTCGTGAAACAATTTCCAAACAGCGCCTCTGCCTGCGCTTTACTATTGTGTTCTCATCCTAAACTTACCGATCATTCATGATCAACTTTTTCCTGTTCCCCTTTGCCCTAAAAATGATGTTACGCTCAGATGTGTGCAGTAATCGGGGTAATCGGGGCAATATGGGATCACTTAAGGAAAACGATGTACAAAACCATGGAAAACCCACGAACACCATTCTTCAAATATAATGCTTCAAATAATTCTTAATATAGCTTGTTGCTTACATGATCCTTTGGCCGTTTCTTCGGAAATAAAAAAATAAGATTGTCAAAACTAGCTTTTGAGTTTAAGGAGGATAAACAAAAATGTTTTTCTTCTATGTATCTCTTTAAAAACAATACATAAGATGCTTTGTAACAAAACTAACAAACAGTTTTACCGTGATGAAGCTTCGCAGTTTATTTAATATTTAACAGTTGAAATTTAAGGTTACGAAGACAACTTGATCGTAAGGTCATTTTAGGTAAACGGATATTTGATTCCATTTTAGTTTTGCATAAATACGACCACACGCACAATATGATCGGTGATAGTTGTAGCACCGATCATACTTTTGTCTTGGCAATAAAAATGTAAACGAGTCATCTTATTTGGGAATCTGAAATCTTATGGGCCGGCTCGGTGGTCTAGTGGTAACGGCGTAGGCATTCGGACCGCTGCCACCCCCCATACGCAGGATTGACTATCTTGCTATTGGTACACTAAATCACAACTCCCCATACGTAGGATTAACAATCTTTATATGGATGGGTACACTCAGTTACAGATAAAGCTAAAGTACATTGGTGCTTCTGGTAAGGCCTAGCCGCTATTGGGTTGTTGTGCCACCGAAGAAGAAGAAGAAGAAGAAATCTTATATAATTTAAGTAATGTCAGTAAGGGTTTTAGTATTCCTTGATTATTTCGATTATTAACACGAATCAGGTTTTTACAAAGACTCTTGTAAGCAGCATTCTTTATAAGATCATTAAGAAATAGGTATCCAAAACCCAATTTGTATGGCCAAATCATACCAGTTTGTCTCCATTTCCACTAATAGTTATGAACAGTGTACCCTTACCCTTTGCTACTAGTGTACAATAGTTTGTCACACACTCCGTACAGCTCTACGTACTATCGTGCTTCATTGACGGGGGATCTGCTGGTTGGGTGTGCTGCTTTTCTGCAAGACGACACGGGATCGAATTGCCATCAGCAGTAACACCCACTCGCGCTTTTGCAGAAGTTGGTGGCGATAAGTTAATCGTGCGTTGCACGATGGTGCAATCGCGTGACTAGACGACCTTGTGCCTGCCTATTTCTAGCTTTGCCGACTGTCTCCGTCCCCGCACCATACCGGGTTGCCACATCCAGCAGAGTGAATCAGTGAAGTTCAGCAAATTGGACATGCAGTGCATAGACCACCATTTTCCATTTCAGTGCTAGCAGTTGCATATGAATGCGAATAATTGAAAAGAAAATCCATAAATAGTGAAAATCTCAATACCTTGTGATTTTGAAAGGTGTATAGTTGTTGCGGGCATACGTCCATCCCAGCACGGGCCAGCGTACGGGAGGGAAGGGAAAAGCAAGACAGAACCCATCTCCGATGACAGTGAAACCGACGGCGACGACGGCGACGACGGTTGTGATCGGTGCTTCCGGTATGACCATCCGACCGACGGCCCACTTTGCCGTCAATGGCTCACCCGAGCGGGAGCAGCGGCGCCGTTCGATTGTGATACTTTCGCTACTGGCCGCGTGTGCGTTTCTATTTGTGCTGTCACTCTGCCTACTGACAGCACTGGTGATGGTCGGGCGTAATCTGTCATCTGATGCTGGCAGTCACTCGCGGCTGACAATTGCGTCCGATGATACGCATTTATTTGTCAACAACAATCGTATCGACAACGACGAGGAGAACAAGGGGAAAACGAACGGTACACTCGGCGATAGCGACACCGAGGCACAGTACAATCGGAGCACCATCTTCCTGCCCAACTCGGTGTTTCACTCGTCCACAGCAGCCCCACCGGCATCGCCAACGTCCACGGTAGGACCGATCGGTCGAATGAATCGTGTGTTCAAGATGGGCACGCAGGTGGTGGACAAGTTGGGCTTCCGGCTACCCCGCCACATTCGGCCGGTGCACTACGAGCTGTGGTTGCATCCTGATTTGCAGCGTGAAACATTTTCCGGCCGGGTTGGCATCGAGCTGAACGTGTCGGAAGCGACGAACTTTATTGTGCTGCACAGTAAGAAGCTGACCATCACGGATACGGTGCTGCGTGTGCTCGGTAACCGGCCCGTGGAGGATGTCGAACGGGAAGAGCAGAATGTGAACATTTCCCGCACGTACGAACTGCCCGAACACGAGTATTGGGTAATAGAAACACAGACGGAAATTGGGGCCGGTACGTACCGGCTTAGCATGCAGTTTAATGGCAGCCTGGCGGATCGCATCATCGGGTTCTACAGCAGCAAGTATCTCGATAAGGCAACGAATCGAACGAGGTAAACACGGGGTTACGGTGGGCGATCGGGCAAAGGTGGTGGAGGGACTGTTGCCACCTGATACGAGTTGTCTCCCGGCGGTTGACGCGATTACCTTCATGCCACGTGCTGATGGATGATGGGCTTTGTTTAGATGTAGCTATGATTGCGGACTATCTGGGAATGCGTGGAAATGTTGTTGCCTTTATCTCGAGTGGGTCTGCAATTGTGCCTTTATTGCTTCGTCAGGTTTACTTTTAAAACAAACAGTTAGACAAAATGTCAAATGATATGGAACCGCACACAATTAGCTTTGTTTCGGAAATGGGATTTCGTACAATGGCAATGGCATTTTTTGTAAAAAATAAACGTTACCTTTATTTACTTCTAGCGATAAACGGCCAACGATACGCTCTACGCTTAACAAGTTGAAACTTTATTACACTCAGTTCATTGTGTTCTTCTTCTGTTTCATTTATTTACAGGAAAATTGCAACGTCCAAATTTGAGCCAACGTTCGCCCGCCAAGCTTTCCCGTGCTTCGACGAACCGCATCTGAAGGCCGAATACACGATCCACATGGTGCACCCGTCCGGCGATGGCTACGAAGCGCTGTCGAACATGAACGTCAAAGAAACGGTGAAGGACAAACCCAGTGCCGGTCTGAGCACGACCACGTTTGAGCGTAGCGTTAGCATGAGCACCTACCTTGTGGTGTTTATCGTGAGTGATTTTAAGTTCAAGGATGTACTCATCATCCCAGAACATGGCAACTCGTTCCCATTGCGCGTTTACGCCACACCGTTCCAGCAGGACAACACCGAATTTGCACTCGAAACGGCGCGCAAGATTATTGAGCACTATGTGCGATACTTTGGAATTGCGTATCCGCTGCCCAAGCTCGATATGGCTGCCATACCCGACTTCGTATCCGGAGCGATGGAAACATGGGGTTTGGTGACGTACCGCGAAACGTCAATCCTGTACAACCCGGCCACGAGCAGCACGGCGAACAAGCAGCGTGTTGCGGGGGTGATTGCGCACGAGCTGGCCCACATGTGGTTCGGCAATCTCGTCACGATGAAGTGGTGGAACGAGCTATGGTTGAACGAAGGTTTCGCGAGCTACATCGAGTACAAGGGCATGGACGCGGCGTACCCGGACTGGGGCATCGAAGAGCAGTTCATCATAGACGATCTGCACGGTGTGCTGAACCTGGACGCCACGCTCGGTTCCCATCCGATCGTAATGCCGGTCGAAAATCCGAACCAAATTACGGAAATCTTTGACACCATCACGTACTCCAAGGGAGCGTCGGTGATACGCATGCTGGAGGACTTTGTTAGGCCGACCGTCTTTCAGCAGGGCGTGACCCGCTACCTGGAGAAGCTTGCCTTTGGCAACAGCGTGTCGGAGGATTTGATGCGTGAGCTGGACGAGCTTTTCACGGAGGTGAGCGTTACGGCGGTGATGGACACGTTCACCAAGCAGAAGGGTTTGCCGGTGGTGACGGTCTCGGAGACTGCGTTACAGTATGTGCTGCGGCAGCAGCGCTTCCTGGCCGATAAGGACGCGAACGAAACGGAAGAATCACCGTATGGATACCGGTGGTACATACCGATCACGTACCTTGCCAGTACGGACGATGCGAAGACGGCGGAACCTCGTCGCGTCTGGTTCCCGAACGACAAATCCGAGGTCGTGATCGAAAAGCCGATGGGTAGCAACTGGATCAAGCTAAACTATCGTCAGACTGGGTACTATCGCGTGAATTATCCGATCGCAATGTGGGAACAGTTCGGTGAAGCACTGCGCCGGGATGTGAGCTTATTCACGATCGGCGATCGTACCGGGTTGCTGAATGATGCATTTGCGCTCGCGGATGCTTCACTGTTGGCGTATAATCATGCGCTCGAGCTGACGCGCTATCTAAGCAGCGAGACCGAGTACGTGCCGTGGTCGGCGATTGCGAGCAAGCTGAAGAATATTCGCAGCTTGCTATACAACTTCCAATCGTATGATGACATTACGGTAGGTTTGGTAGTTGAGTTCCGTGGTTGCATAGTTCTTATCTTCTATCGCTCTCGATTTTGATCATTGCAGACATACACGCAAACGTTGGTCAGTGGGGCAGTCGACACCGTTGGCTGGGAAGTAGACGACAACGGTGGCCATATGACAAAGTAGGTGTTCCGCTCAAGACGCTCTTCCAACCGAATGTTTAACGCGTTAACCTCCCTTCTTCGCCTTACAGCTTGCTGCGTACAACGATTTTGGATCTCGCGTGTTCCTTCGGTCACCAGGGCTGTCTAACTGAAGCGAGCCACCGCTTCCTCGATTGGCTCAATAACGGTGTGAGCATCCATCCCGATCTTCGTTCGGTTGTATACACGTACGGCATCCAGTCCGGCGTAACTGTGGCCGACTGGGAGAAGGTGCTGGAGCGTTTCCGGCAGGAGAACGATGCAAACGAAAAGATTAAGTTGATGGTTGCCCTTGCTTCGTACCCCGATCAGCGAACGATGCGCCGATTCCTCGAACTGTCCTGGGATACGGCGCTCGTGCGCACGCAGGACCAGCTCAGCTGCATTCAGTACATTGCTGCCAATCGGCACGGCGAACAGGCTGCCTGGGAGCACGTACGCGAAAACTGGCCCCGGCTGGTGACGCGCTTTGGCATCGGCGAGCGTAATCTGGGCCGCATGATTCCGTCCGTGACTAGCCGGTTCACTACGCAGGCGCGCCTTAACGAGCTGGAAGATTTCTTCGCCCGGTATCCGGAGGCGGGTGCAGGTGCGACCGCACGGCGCCAAGCTCTGGAAAACATCCAAAACAACATCAGCTGGCTGGATCGCAATGAAGCGAATGTGGCCGCCTGGCTGAAGGAAGCAACTGCCAGCAAGTAGTCTAGCGTCCACACACACACACACACCCACACACACTCACACCCCAACCCCATTTTGTATGTGCGAAAGTCGCGCGAAAGTGAACTGAACAATGTTTCCCTGCTTGGTTTGTGCTCTAAGAGATTAAATCGCAGGTACACTGTATTACTTGAAACTACACTTTGCACGCCTATGCTTTTCCCATCCACTTTGTACTGTCGTTCCCACTCGTTTTGCCCCCGTGATGATTTCCTTGCGCGGGTTTGAGATCCGATCAGTCCGCAACTTTCGCGCTTCCGTTTCGCTGGGTTGGTGGTGTTACGTCCTCTTCACGCGCTATAGCAAATAGTAAGTATGCCTGGCCTCCGTTCGCCCGTCATCTCCCTAGCGTATCTCGCTGTTTACTTCGCCCATGAAACGCGCCAGCTCGGCACTGCTGAACTCTTCCTCGTCAAACTCCTTCAAGCTCGAGTTGCTGATCGTGTTCGTGTCAACGCTGTCGCAGCTGTTACGCTTCCGGTAGGCTTTTCGCCGTTCACCGGCCACCTCGGCATCGGTTACGATCGATTTACACGGCGTACCGGTAGGCGACTTGCTGAAGGCAAGCACCTTCTTGGTACCCCGCCGCAGCTTCTCGGCAATCGTTGACAGACGCCCACCGCCGGATGCAGGTTCACACGATTCAAGCAACGCATTGCCACCGTGCCGCAGGGAACCGTTCGAGCTGCGGCTAAGCTTCCCATTGCTGCTCACATTCGTGCCGGTCGTCGACTGACTGCTGCTGATCGAGATGCAGTGCGATTCGGCCCGCGTATACGTTGGCCGTATCGCTATCGGTGGCATCGTGCCCCGGTTGCAGCTCTCGTTCGCCAGCAGCGACATGTTCGATTCCTGCTGGCATTGGTTCGGTGCGGTCGTACCATTGCCCGACTGGAGATGCTGCTTACTGGCGGCATTTCCAAAACCGCCCGCGCCCAGCCCGATGCCGGGACCGATGCAGGCCATGTTGTTGGAGTTTACCTTGAAAGAACCGCACCCGGTCACGCCGTACCGCGAGACGGCACTATACGTATGGTGCTGACCATCCGACTTGCTCCGTTTACCGCCACAGCAGCTCATCTTGAGGGTGTGCTAAGGGAAGGAGAAGAAATTTGGGAAAGGCGTATCAGAAACTGGCAAACTGAATAAATGTCTACGATGAACGGGAAAAGTTATTCTACGAGAGAACTGATTAGTTTGCATTTTCGATCCCTGAGTATCTGCTCTGAAGGAATATATCAAGAAGGACGATGTTGCCAATACCCACATCCGACAGAGATATCTAAAGAGACGGATTTGAAATGGAACTTCTGGCATCATCTAACGCTTCCAACGTCCATGACGATAAGGAAACCGTTTATCACAACTTCATTCGACTCGGTTACTATCATGGTCTGGTGCTCTGTGTGACAATGGGTAGAGTCCCTTCTCCCGACCTGAGTTATCGTAAAAAAAAACGCAGATTCACAGCTTTCGCTTGATAATCAATTGACCACCAGACCGTTTGGCCAGTGCGAGTGTACCCGATAAAGCTGTCCAATGTGTTGCGTGATTTATGCGTATTTTTGCTACCACAACGGTAAGGCAAAGCATGGTCGTTGAGAAAGTATGCCTACAACTATCGGACCAGCCGCGTTAGAATGTTTTCCCTCCAAAAGAAATAAAGAGAAGAAAAAGGTAAGGGGATGTTTTTCGGTGGTGCAAGAAAACTTGTTGGATGTTTTCAATTTATGTGAAGCATTGTAATGATTTCAAGGTGCACCTAGCCAGGAATCCAGTCCCCTGAAGTGTGGGTACGTTGGTAAGTTTGCCACAGTTCGTGATAACAAAAGAATTACATGAGGTTCAAGGAAACAAAAAAAAAATGAAAGTTTAGCGTCCAGAAAAAAGTTTGTCTTTTTAATGGGAGTTACCAGCATTACGACTTGCTGGCCGTTCTACTAGAATAAAAAAAATAAAAATGGATGTTTCCTTTAAGTTTGTACAGCGCTCTACACATAATAGTACGCGCACGTGTATTCTGCCGGTAAAATATAAAAGCATATTGGCAGTTGAATCTGGTGAATAAATTTTCAAAACTAAAATAATTGGACAGTTAGATGCATGAAACTTTAAAATCAAATAAGTGAAAACAGATTGCAACCTTTTAATTGTGGCATTTTTTAGGATATTTTATGCCCTTAAGCGCGTGAATCGGACGGGGGCAGAAGACCAAGCATGTTTTCGATTAGTTTTAGTTATCTGTCCTTACTACGAATTATCATTATCGTCACATTGTGAAATGGCGTTACTCAATTTACTTGTTTTCATTGTTTCATGTCTATGTTTAACAAGTAATAATTAAGTATTGAAAAGCTCTGCGGAGTTGATTTTTTTTCCCGAGCAAGACGTACAATGATCAGAAGGACCTATCGTTACGGGACGAAGTGTGAAAAAAAAGTTGTAGAACATTTTTAAGAACATTCCATAACATCTACCATTTCCAAAACAATTCTAAATCCGACGCAACAGAATGTTGAAGAATGTACTTAAAACACTGAACTAGAACATCTTCAACTTGGAATTGTTTAATTTTTTAACTTTATCTTTTTACTTAATTTCTAACTTATCGAACATTATTCCTGAGATGCAATACTATCCATAATTTCTAGTATTACCATGGTTTTATTAAACGCTTGCAAAATGTTAGTTTTTTTTTATCGTGATCGTTTGTCGTCAAAAGGATTGTTAATGTGTAAATAAAAGTAAAGGGATAAACGAAACCGGTAGGGTCACGCTAATTTAGATTTTATTTTACCAACAGATCCGCTGCCAATACAAGTCGAATAGTCTACTTAGGAACAATTAGTAATTTATCACGATGATACATTCTTAAGCCAGTCCACCCATCAAAAGCTGTATTACAAGAGCTAGCATAAAGCGAAGAGAGTAATGCTGTTTGATGATGCGATAAAGCCGGCACTTACCCTGGATGCGTCCCGGAACTTGTGGCTCATGATGTTGTACAGCAGCGGATTAATGCAGGTGGACAGGAAGTACAGTATGCCGGACGTGTAGTTCATCACCATGTACATCTTGTAGAAGAACACGTTCTCCGTCTTGGAAAACACCCCGTACACCGCCATCAACCGTTGCGCGTGGAACGGTGCCCAGCAGATGAAAAACGTTGCCACAACGGCCACTGAAAGATGGACGAAAAAAGGTGACACCAATGTACCGGTGGTGATTGGTATTGATTTAGTCCCATCGCCTACCTAACATACGGATGACCCTCGACTGGGCACTGACGCCTCGGGGCGGTGTGGTGTAGTCGGACGATGCTCGCTTGACGCCCTGCAGCAGTTTGCTCTTGCGAAGCTTTATGCCAATCAGCACGTACAGCACGGCGATCAGTGTCATCGGCCCGACAAAGAACAGAAAGCTCGACACCTCGAACGCATGGGAAAAGTGTTCATTTTTTATCTGAAATTAATGAAAATCAAAATTACAACATGGCTGAAGCTCTGTCCCGTAACGCCGGTAAAAGGGAAGTGAGCGGTTGCGATTGGAGGTGTTCTGCCTTTGCCAACTTCTCAAATTAATTGACCGTGGGTAGAGAACATCAATGTCATTAGGGCACAATTTCTGCCCCCCAAAACTGCAGACCCACAGCGTGGTGATGCTAAAAGAGTTCGCCACAAACCTTCCAATTAAAATGATTAAAATACCATTTCCAATCTGATGCTCTTCTGAGCGGGTACAAGCAATCAATGTGTTTGAACAAATGTTTAATGCGGTGAGGGTGATAGGGAAGCTTCATTCTTCCACCAATCAATGTACGAAATTTTGTCGTGGAACTTTTTCCCCTTAGCAGTACTTACCGTACAGAGCCGGGTGCCGTTGTTTTCCACCACACCAAACTGGAGTGCCTGCGGTGTGGCCAGCCCGAACGCCACCAGCCAGATGACGATCACAAACTTTATCGCTCTCGATAGCTTCGACATGGTGTGAGACCTGCCGTGCGGAAAACAAGCACGAGGAAACAAGAACAGTAAAGCAAATGTGGTAGCAAACCGGAAGCAGCTAGCGAAAGGAACCACTCCCTTACCGAAACGGATGACAGATGGCGATGTAGCGCTCGACGGTGAAGGAGGTGATGGTGAGCACGGTCGCATTGGCCGCCGTCTCCGATAGCAGCCCCGTAATGATGCAGGCAACTTGGTTGAATGGGTAAGCGAACGGGTTCCAGGTGCCGTACAGTTCCTGTGGCATACCTGCGGACGAGTGGAAGTGTTTGGAGTCCGGTGAGTGTGGCTGATGGCATGGTTATGAAATTAATTTATCTTCATTATTGAATCAATCAACTTAGATATTTTTTTCATCAAGGGGCGTTTCGACCCCTCTGATGTTCCTATATGTGTTTAACCATGTCCCACAATTGACCCTTAATGACAAAAGGAGTCATAATGTGTCCTGGTAAAAATATGTCACCGAAGCTGGAACTCAGGGACACAAAAAGACAATAAAATATTAAACATACAACCCATTGAGATGATGAGCCAGGGCGGTAGACCCGGCAATAATTACGCTAATCCCTTAAGGGTATAGATAGTTTGATACCTTGAGGCTGGAAGCTTGGCCACCAACCCGAATCATCGAATTCTGCATACGAAGATATCTAGATATCGAAACAGCAATTCAACACGTCCCCAATGCGTAGCATACGAGGAAGAGGTTGACGAAAGACACTTACGCTACCTTGCGATGCTTACAAAGTCTCGTTCTAGATAGATTTCTTATTTTAGCTTCTATTTTAGGCATTACGGAGCTGAAGAGTGATATTCGCAGGTGATGCAGTATTTCTTATAGGGGTTTAACTATTTTGTGTGCGTAAATTATTAAATTAAACAAAGGTAAGCGTTTCAGTCAGGTATCAACATTAATGATTTAACTAAGGAGCTTGAACTAGGATGTGTCCGTCTTTATCTTGAGAGATAATGAGATACTCTCACATCGGACAAAGCGGTGTTCAACAAGGCAACGGTCATATACAGTGAGCCCAAAAAGTATTCGTCCACCCGTGTGTTGCACACATAAACGTCATTTGCGGGAGTTTTAGATACATTACAGCAAAACTAGTGATAAGGTTTGATAACAGAACAATCATTCAACAATTGTTGATAAAAAAACAGCAAAAATAGTTTGATAAGTATGATAAAAACGATTAACTAGAAAAATCACTGTTAAGCACGTGCAAAATGTATTCGTCTCGTATGTTTACATACAATATTTTACCAAGTAATGGCGATAAAATGTATAAATTAATGTTTTGTAGGGTAGTCCTTGGCGTCCACAACAACTTCTTATCTTCGTGCCATTGAACTGGCCCGATTTGGATGGTATATTGACCCCTTCTTCTACCAAGGCTCGAATAAGGTATTTGGTGATAGAAATTGGCCATTTGTAAATTGGTTCGTCCAAAAATGTCCAAAGTACTTTGATAGGACTCGTTTGAAGGCTGTATATTTGGGATTTGTATGTTGTTGGAAGACAAATGTCCTTCCTAGTCCTAACTTGTCCACACTCAAATTGTCTTTTATGATGTTAGTATGTGGCTTGTGAACCATTGTCCAGTCTATGATGTGTATTTTTCAACGCCTACTGGCCTCATACTTCCTTAAACTATGATAGAACCACCACCATGTTTCATACTGAAAATCAAATGTTTGGAATGCATTTTGATATTCGGATTTCGCGATACCTTATGCTTGCCATCCGAGTAAAAACTATTGAAATTGCTGTCTATCTGATATAACTCATTGTTTCAAATGTTTTCGGGCTTCTGTATGTTCATCTCGGCCATTTTTTTGTGCTTAGCTCGATTTACAGAGAATACCTTAAATTTCTCACGGGTTACCAATGCGCTATGTCCTTGTTTTTAAATATGCTAAGTTTATTTTTTTTACGTAACCATTAGGCAATCATCTGTCCAACACACGGGACATCATTATTGGACCTGATAACAGACTTTTTTTTTACAGATTTCACCTGATTTACCATTCGTCTTTCAAATTAACTCTGTTTTGAATCACCGTTTTGAGGCGTAGTTTGATAAGTTTCACTGATTCACGCCTAGACTGTAAAACGGGGTCTATTTACAGGTTCAACCATTTTGTATGCTGATTTGGATAGATTATGCAATCATTAGTTAAGTTTTTTTCTGTTAATAAGTTTCATCAGTACCCTTTCGTTTAAATGGACAACATAATTGAAAATGTGAGGACAGTCTTAGTGACAGCATGCTAGATTAATAGAAGATTACAGGAACTAGGTTTTGGCATTATTGGTCGGGAATTGAATTCAATCAAAGCACTCTTTATGATAGAAAGTTTCAAGTGGACGAATATTTTTGAAGCGTGCATTACATGGATTTTTCTGGTTTTTCGTTTTTATCATTATTATCTTATTATTTTTGCTGCTTGTTTTTATCAGAAATTGTTGAATGGTTGTTCTGTTATCAAATCTCATCATTAGTTTTGGTGTAATGTATCTAAAACGCCCGCAATTGATATTTTCGTGTGAAACATACGGGTGGACGAATACTTTTTGGGCTCACTGTAAATAGTGGTATCACTAAGCAGCATTTCTATTAAACTTTGATCTTTGATATTACATGAGAGTGCATTGGTAACTAGTGATTTAGGCATTGCCATTGCCTAGGAAAGACTTTACTTTAACTACATGGTACAAGATAGGCTATATCATACGTTTATCCTATTTCTGTAAGTAATGCAGTAGTAAAGGCCTCGTCTGTAATGAAAGAAATCTTCATCTTACTTATTTCATTGACTTTTGTTCAGCTATTTCACCTGATGGACCCAATTTTCATACTGTTGACATGGTTATATTTTGATGGGGATCATAGCAATCTTAGTGGTTATAATAAGCCTTAGTAGGCTTTACCGTTATATGTATAAACCAGTCTTCAGTTAACTCTCAATCTAACCAGTCGCATCTATCACATTTTTATTAAATCTGCATTCAAAGCTTCATTAGAAAGAAAAATACTCTTATGTTTTTTTGCCCATATTAGAGGTCTAGATGTCTTATACCGGTTCGTCATTAGGACTAAAATCGACGATTGATAGATACCATTAGACGTATTCTAAATACTTCGGTATCATATATTCTTATCGGGCGTTACAAACCGGTCTCACGGTCTCACGCCGTCGTCTGCCAATCCATTATCCCGGTTTTGATGGTGGACGCCTCAACGCCATCCAAAAAACCTGAGCTTGAGCCTACCACGCCTAATCTGTCCATGTGGACGGCCTAAGTACAGTGTACAGTGAGCTCGTACAGTTCGTCGTTGTATCGGTTCCTCCATTGTCCCTCCTTACGTATGGGGCCAACTAACCTCCTGAGCATCTTCCTCTCAAACGCAGCTAAGAGGTTTAGGACAGAGTCCATGTCTCAGAGACATACGCGAGTACTGGAAATATAAAGGTCTGGAACGATATAGTCCCAGCTTCATGCCCAGTCTAATTTAAAGGAGAACCTTCAAGAAAAATAACCAAACACGGGTTAATGTTAAGCGTAAACGATACCAAATACGTCATACATGAATACTCAACACTCCAAACCATCCTTCCCATCTTCACATAAGAAACACTGACCAAAGAACGTTATGCGAAAACACGCATTACACATGATCGGACAGGCCCTTTATGAGTGCCATTCTTGAAATGAAAATTGCTTCCTCAGACTCAGTGTGTATCGTTCCGGAGCCGGTGGTTACCGTTTCGAAACAACGAAGACATATTCATAAATTCCGTTTCCCACAAGATGGGATGTTCTGCTTCGTAGAGCACTTGTGGTATTTAGATTCGAAAACATGTGCTCATTCCTGCCTACCGTTTGCAGTGCGTATCGTCAATCGAACTTCGAACCCGGATTGAACCGTTCATACCCACACACGATGTTCCGCACGCACTCTACATTGCCACGGGCAGCACGGGCATCATAAAACCGTCACCACAAAGGATGAGCCCCGGAGTCACTGGAAAGTTCGTTAACCGTTGCCACTTTTGCTACAGTTGGATTGCTAAGGAACCAACGGAACGGCCTCATCGACACTTTGCGGTAGTGTCGAAGAATCATGGGCGTTTTCCTCGAGTGGGCGAATGGCCGGATCTGACTTTTCCCCTTTTGCAACATGAGGATGTGGTGCGTGGTGCATTACTTTTGCTCTGGCGGGTAAACCCGTAGCAACTGGGCCGGAAGCATCTGGCCAGCGTCTGATAAAGGGCAGAACCGTTTTATTACATTTCGTTACTAGCGTGAATTAACGATCGATCGGATGGTTGATTGAGGCGATGTGGGCGGGGTTGTTGACGTCCGGGGGAGGTGTTGAGGTATTTGATGGTCGCACTGGTAGTATCGGCCACAGATGATGGAGCGTCAGCATCAGGCAACAGCGGCAGTAGAGGAGGTTTAATATCCGTTTGCAGGTGGTTCCGTGATTTCATGAGAATGACCGTTTCACCGGCGTGTGTGTTTAACTCCGCAGTATTACCGTGGTTACACTAATTGGTGGTACAATTATTCTTCATTAAAAATGAATGGAATGGACGGGTGAATTTAAACGGGCAACATTTTAATGCTATCGAATCAAGCGGCACAAATTATGAGGTTATGAGTATAGTAAAGTGCTTTTTTATGTATATACCTATAGCAGGGGTAGTAAGTGATAGTAGTAATATAACTTTATGATTTTTCTCTTAATAGAGTACCGCAGTCGCAATGTGTCTTGCGAAGGAAAGATGCAAAGTTATGATATTCGAGAAATGAAAAAAAGTTAGTAAATAACAGTGAATGATAATTAACTTTTAATAATAGTTAATAATATGTTTAAATTAAAACAGAGTTTTAAACATATAAATAATTAAAAATATCGATAATTACGGAGCACTGTCGAGTTGTAAAACTTTTACAACTCACCTAACGGAAAATATGCATTGAACAAAATTTTGTCACCCCAAGATGATTAAAAAAATTGAAGAACGTTGAAAAATTTCCAACAAACTTTGAACTTTTTTAACAATTACTCCAAGTACTCCTGTACACAAAACTAATCACGAGGTATGATAACAAAACAATCGACTGACATTCTTTGAGTGTAATAAAACAGTAATAAAACACGGCCAAAGCATGTTAGTGTTCTGGTAGGCGTTGACCCTACAAAGGGTTGTTATGGCAAACAAGAAGTACAAAGCAATTACAAACTTTGCTGTGAAGCAATTATTTTTTTGTTAAAGAGTAATCAATAGTCTTAACGACTATATTCATTTATCTGATTCAGTTGAGATTTAGTTAAAAAAAAACGTTGCCTTTGATTCAGCGAATATATTCCTCTGCCAATCTGCGCGGGGAATACGTGATTTCAATTCCAAAAAAAATTACAGTAAAAGAGCAAAAAAATCTTCCTGCTAAACATTTACAATAATTAGCATCAAACATTAATGTAAGCTAAATTATTTTTGATTTTTTGGTTTTGTACTTTATTCTTCTTCTTCTTGGGTGGCACAGGAACCCAGTAGGGTCAAGGTCTAACCAGATCACTGATGTGCTTTGGCTCTTTCTGTAACTGAGTGTGTACCCATCTGTTTATAGATTATTATAGATTAACCGGCAACGGGCCTGATCGTATGAAACAGGCCTACGCCTATGTATGTACTTATGTAAATATGTATTGCATAGTTATCATGTTTTATGGTTAAAATTTTTAATAAATGTCCTCAACAAAGTCCATAAAAAGTGGTAGGTTCTGAAGTACCTGATGGGGGTACAACCATTTTGAAAGCTGGTGCTACATTTTGAAATATTCCTCATGCCTTCCTGTATGAATCAAATCATTTCCGTTTTCGTCGAGCTGTACGGTTCAATTGATTGCCCACAAATTCTTTGCACTCCATATATATCTGTACACCCAGCGTCTTTCCACCCACCCGTGGGGGCGTAGCAGCAACGTGGACTAAATTGCATCCGTTTGTCAAAGATGCACGCGCTGACAGAAAGAGTTTATTTGCGTTAGGGTGGGTAAAGCAGCATACTAACGGCACAAATTCTTTCCCGTTCCACCCAATACGATCGTTTCGTTTCGTTTTCCGTCGGAGGTGCAGTTCTGTTGCGATGCAGCATGGTCAGGTTCGGTCGGTTTTGTGGAGAATGTGCACATCTAATGCTGATTTCACGGAACTGTCGTTGCAATTTCAGTTGCGCTCATTTTTTTTTGGCCAGTCCTTCGTTTCTCCAAGATGCACGGGCGAGCGAAAGAACCATATTTCGGTTTCATAAACGTAGGAACAATATGTACTACTTAGCCCCGTGGCCACCCAAAAGTGAATACTGGTGTACCGACAATATCAAAGACTCTATTTTTCTCTTCCCTAAGGAGCAGCATATTGCGTTGGAAAAGGGTGGTAGGAAAAATTGAAACAAATGATGGGGCACTTTCGTTAGCACACAAATGTTACACAATATTCAAATATTTTCAGGTGTTTTTGTTGCAGCCTTCCTTCTGTCCTAGGTCCTTGGAGCTAGGTGTCGGTCAGGGTTGAACACCTTTTGCGACAAAGAATTCGTTGGTGGCTCTAGGCAGCAAAGGTCACCGGACGTGATGCTTGCGATGGTCGAAATGTTTCATACGTGCATTTCTAGAATATTTAAATGTATGGTGTTGTGTTTTTCTTCACATCTTACGAATGCTATTTCCATCGTTCGTATGGTACGGTGTTTCTGGGAATGCTGGAAACAGTTTTTGAACAGAGCCGAAGGCATACAAATTGGATTTTCATAGAAACTAGAACAAAGGATGAGGCGTTTGTATCGTTTAACTCTTGCTTCGGCGTTCGGTTTTGCCTATTTCACGTTGAATAGGGGAACGCACCGGCAAGGAGTGTGTGTTGTGGATATTGTGTCCTGTTTGAGCTCATGCATCTTCTATGAATATTTAGTAAAAGCTCCTGCATAACGTATTGACTCACTAGCGAGAACTGCATGAACAGTAAATGAAATAAATTGTTAATGTAAACCAATTACTTTAACGCAATATGAATTTTACCGCTCGTGAAGGTGCCATGCCGTAAAACGTGATTCAAGAGAATGGAATGCGATGGGCGCGGTATGAAGAACCCACCAGATGTGGGACAGTTTGAGGTTTGGGAAATTGACCGACCCATTGCAGTGTTTACCAAAACCAATTTCAGCTCGTACCTGTCATCCGCCCTTGCCCGAGAGATAAAAAGTCGGTAGCGAGATATGGTTATACGGTAGCGTATTTAGTAATTTCACGACCCATGCTCACTGACAGTGTCCGTGGTGCGGTGAAGCAATGTCTGCCAGATGTTTCGTTGCGTATTGACTGCAGTTGGAGTTTGAACCGCAGCTCATCTGCCTCGTGCATGGAAGTAATGAGCAAAGGGCAACCACACCACAGCAGAATCGGAAAGGAATGCCATTTAGGGTGAGTGCAGTGTACCACAACAGAGGTATGTGCTGCATCCATTTGCATTATTGGTTGGTTTGGTGGTGTGTCGTTTGGCCGGCTGAGTGGTTGCTATGAATTTTTAATTATGGAAAATAGAGAAACCTTTGCTATGGTACACGACGTCACGCTGATTCAAAGTTAGCAGCCTTAACTTTGTGACCTAATAAATAGTGCTGCCTCAGTTCTAGGCTTGATCTTCGTCATTTTTGGGGCTATATTTAGCTCGTAACATTAATGCGACAATTAGTGTAAGCTGCTCCAACATCCTAAACCGCTTTAATCTGCGCTCCTAATCATTTTTTTTCCTAAAGCAAAATAAAATTTATCCCACTGCACAGCAACGTTCTTTATGGGATAAAACGTTTTCAGGCAAATTTGTGCTTCGCCCAAGAAAAAGACCTCATTTCCCCCCCCCCCTTCTCCCCCTGCCCCGAAAAGAGCTTTCGTAAGCACTTTGAAAGCATTCCGTTTCTTGGAAAGTGAAGAAACAGGATTCCAGCTCATTAGCATCCAGCATGAAATGAGAAACACAACTCCTAGCAAACACCCACCGATGTACCGGTCGACTTTGCCCGAGCCCAAAAAATGCCCCGACCACTCTCGGTGACGTCGGGCGATGCTCCCGGGAGCAGTAAATCAGATTAGCCCCGTCGGTTTCGCATCGCCGCCTGGAACCCGGTACGCACAGACGACACACAGGGGCACACTTACCAAATAGCAGGAGCAGAAAATCCGACACGGCCAGATTGAACAGATAGTAGTTGGTGGCGGTGTGCATCGATTTGTTCTTCGCTATCACGATACAGATGGACAGGTTGCCGACAATGCCGGCCACAAAGATGAAGCAGTAGAAGATCGTTATCGGCAGTATGATGCAGATCGGGTCTGTGTCGTAGTTTACCGACTCCGGTACGGTTCCGGGCATGCTCTCGTTGGCGTACAGATACTGCGGCTGGTACTGCTGGTGGTGTGGATGGTTGTAGTGCTGCTGCTGCTGCTGCTGCTGCTGATGCTGCTGGTGTTGCAGAAGGGTGCGGTGTCCTTTCAGGATGTCGTTCAGTAATCCCTCACCGGTACCGTTGGTGATGATGGCTGCGAGCAGGCTACTACTGCTGCCTGCCGCCGGTGCTAGCTCCATCATGTTAGGTAGGTAAGAAGCCTCGGTGAAAAGAGGAAGTGGTCAAGGGGAAGGATGGAGGGGGGCGTGGAGAGAAGCGTTCAGTGGTGATGAGCCATGGTTAAGTGAGCCATGAAATCTGGTGCGTGAGTGTCGCCGGTAACCGATACGCCGATGGGACGTTGCGTGTGAACGAGTCGAGTTTAAAGTCTGGAAAATATTGACCGAAAAACAGGAAGGTATGAGATTTAAATTGTTCAAGCGTGATTGAGGTTTTGGGAAGGTGGTGGAATAGTAGTAGGCGAAGGATGACTAGCTGCTTGGGTACAAATAGATTCCAATTAACTTTCAAATTTGTCCATTCTGTTGCGAAAACAACTGGAGTGCTTGATACGCAGCAGTTGGCTGCAAGATTTACTTCAGCCTAATGCGATCTTGGAACCAACTCACGTGTATCTAATAGCCTTACATTGCAAAGGAAAAGATTATGGTTTTCCGGTTCCACTTCAATCATCTTTTAAAAATATATAGAAAGTAGAGAACGTCTATGTATTTATATATTTTATATTTTTAAATACGTTTATATTTACGTTTATACGTTTTAATAATATATATTATTATTATTTTTGAGTACGTTTACTTTTTTGAATACGAATTCCAACACATTTTACTTGTCCTTTACATATTTTTTTTCGTAGTGGCGGTCAGGTTAAACTACTACTTGTTCTTTTTATGTTATTACTGTATTTTGTAAGCGGATATGGGCTGTTGGCATTGTTTTTCTCTCTTGTAAATCCTGTAAAGTACTTCTATAATGTTTTGTTATGTCTGTCTGTGATTTTATCGATATCCGCAACATACATTTTAGACAACAAGAGAAAAAGTAAGCGTGCCATTCGGTATTTCTGTTTATGCAGTGAAACATATTGGTGATTTGGTCTTGTTAATAAAGACAGCGTTCTTTCAGGAATCAGATGTCCAAACATACATTTACATTGAACATATTTGTGTTAATTGTTTCAATTAATAATGTTCAGAGGCAAACCCTAAACATGACCGTTTTTCATTTCATTTCATTTCATTTTATTATCTCACAGATGTGATTTGTGTCATACGCAGTCATTACCGATCGCGTTTTGTGTTCAAAATGAAAAGAAAACATGAAAGAGCAATTGCTATCTTTAAAAATGACCAAATTTAGTGTGAAATACTTTTTCAAACTCATAGAACATTGTTCATCATGACAAACGTACATATGATAGTTATTAATTTTGGGTGACGAAAAAAGGAAAACATTAAAATGACAGAACAAAACCCTTCTGAAATTATGCTTTCCCTAATCTCTATAACCCCTGTCAGGCGAGGTACGAATTTCCGTTAACACGGTCGATAGCTTTGTCATCCTGAACGAATTGCAACACATGATCCACGCTTTTAGAACGCGTATCCGCACGTACGCAGTAAGCCTCGCAACGATGACAGTGTGTCGTCGGCGGTACACGCCTGTCAATCAAGCGCATCAAGCCAACCTCTAATCTGTCCCGGTCGCCGTCGATCCACCGCCGTGGTCTGACCTCTGTAGGGTGGGAGCGCTGCCAGGGGCAATCTTTGCTCCATCTCATACCCGGCTGGGATCAGTTAAGTGAGTTTCTTGTTCTCTTGCGGTTTATCCACATGCTTAGAGCCGTTGAATGGTGGTGGATTAAGCGTACAAATATCCGTACCGAGCACCGTTTCGTTTCTGACCGGCGTTCGTTTGTCACGCTCCGTTGAAGCCACCGTACATGATTGACCAAGACAGCATCCAGTCAGATTGAAGGTGGTGCTTGCAAACGGTTTTGATGGTTTTTCGCGTACCGCTCGACAAAGTGTATCAAATGCTGTGCGGTCTGAAGGTGGGATTTGAAGGTGGTGGTGTCGTTCGGGTTGGTTCCTCAAAAATTGGTTCCCGTGAAAATTTGGTGGGACGGAGTTTTCTGTTCTTCATTAGCTGGCCCAACTACGGCAGTAAGCGTGAAACAGAATGAAGGAAAGTCAACGATTCATTGAAGGACGCACGTTTCGGGACGAAGCGACTGAGGCGCACTTATGATCCGGGAAGAAGCAAATAGGTGTAATAGGTGTACGTTCGAAATTTGGGGAAGATGACTTCGTGGGTGGTCTCACCGGAACTGCCACTGCATCTTGCCTTGCCAACCCGATCGCACGGTGAAACTTTTAAAATGTTTTTCTTTGCTAATGCTTATCCCCCTCGTCGGAAAAATGTGTTTGGTTTTTTTTTACTGAAGAAACAAATCTCTCAAAAGTTTGAATACTTCAGGTGGAGATGTTTCATCTTTTCTTTCTACCACCAATCCATTTCAATCATCGGCGCCATCGGATTTGGCAATTTCCGGTTCCATTTGCAGGTGAAAAGTTTGTCTCCGTTCGACGTCTACGTCTTGTACGTCAACTTTACCGAGAAAGCATCTTCATTCGTGCGTTACGTGGCAGAACAGAGCAAGTGAACACCGAAAGGTCACCACTCAGCTTTCCGGTGCTTTGTGTATTGATCTTTTGATTTCATTTCCACACTGTCCTGCCATCGCAACGCAACCGTAATCGGAAGGCCACGGTCAAACTTTTCTCTGATTGTACGTTTTTGTTTATCTCTCCTTTTTCAACCGCACGTAGGAAGGTGGGTTGTTGTATGAAGGCTGCATAAACTAAACCCATAAACAAAAAGGTAAACTTTTCCTTTGCAAAAGTAGTGCGGCAGAAACTATTATCAATCGAACGACTTGCTTTTTTGTCACATAAATCATCCTCTTTTTGTGTGTTGCAAATGCAATTTACACCAAGCAGCACAAATTGATCTTCTTCTGTAAATGATGTTTCGATTTCGCTTTCAGGTGCGGGACGTGGGAAAATGGGACGCACCGAATCTCGGAAAGTTGAGTTTTGTCTTGTTTGTGTGTGTGTGTGTGTGTGTCGTCGTGGAATTTTGTGATTAGGGTATAAATCATAAAAGCAACCCCAGATGGAAAGGAAAATGTGCCACGCACGATTTTTCGAACGGGCTTGGGCGTGAAAAAGTGATCCGAAGCGTTTGATAGCAGCGAGACGAAAGCGACGTGGCTTTAACTTTCGTTGTGCAGAGCACGAACGAGATTCGGAGATTTATTGGTTGAGAATTGCTACCGGTAGGGAGAAGGATTGGATGGTGATAATTTATGGAGAGTGTATTTATCTTTTATCAAGCGACATCCTTGCGAAGGGGCAATTTTATTCTTATTAGTGCTTTAAGTTTGTAACAGTGATGATAACGAAAATGAAATGGCACAGAAAAACTCTCGATGAACCGACCCTATTTGGACGAACTAATTATTTTAAGGAGATTTATTGATGGTACTTGAGCAACTTAAAACAACTCCATTAATCTGCGACTAACCAAGAACGCTCGAACGGAAGGGGTACTCACTTTAACTAATTACAGTGCCTCCGGAGCACGTTGTGTCTATTACTTTCCTGGTTGATTAGAAATAATGCACAAACCATCAAGCTGCCTTCGAACGGTTCCACGATCATCCACCATCCACCTGCGAATGAAGCCAATCAGTCAGCTAGCTAAGCCAATCAAGCGAGTGATGAAATTCGAGCATTCACCAGACACCGGGACTTGCGATTCCCGGTTGAACGTGTTTTAACACCGAACCGGAAGTATAACTCACCTTTCCTGTGTTCAAAACGTGGAATCACTTTCATTTGCCCGAAATTCTAGCCTTCCAGGTGGGTAACCTGAACCAGTTGGACGATGGAATTTTTGGAAGTCGCTGGCCGAGGTCTATCAGTGGAATGGCATCGAGCTGACACAGTGTGGTACGATTGTTAGAAATTTGTCACTGTCACCAGACTTAAGCCCGGCGTTGTTTGCCGCTTATCCCTGCTACCATTGCTGCTCCTTCCATTCGGGTAATCCATCAGTAGCTGTCATGTTTCCTGTCGAACGTGTCATTAGTGTGAAACTATTTGAACGCTCCAAACCGTGGCAAATATAAATTAGCACTCGTTAAAACCTTGCCTAAGCTGCGCTCCCATTTAGCTGCAGCAAAATTAGGAAACGATGGGGTAGAACAAAGCGCTTACCGTGCTTTTTAAATATTTAAGGAAAAGCTCCGAGTAGCATCCTTGCCCTTATCGCCACCACGTGGCGCAGTCCCAAAAAGCCATTAGCAGAAATGAGCCACGCTTGGCCATTTTCGCTCGCTGGTGAATAATCATGCGCAACGAATTCGTAGCCAGACAGAACATTTTGTCACCATTTAAAACTTTTCTAAAGCAAAAACGTGTTTACCAGCTGCCCGGATTGTGGGTCATTTCTTGTGAGTTCTTTGACCAAGACTCTACCGTTCACTGCTCGAGGCTGCGAAGATCGCACAGACTGTTGGGGCTTTGAATTATTTATGTGACGTGCTGCCATTGAGCCCGGTGTTGTGCTGGAGAACCCGGCGATGATCTCAGTCGAAGAGCTGAAAGGTTTTTAACAACGAGCCCCCCAGGCCGATCGAAAGATAACGTCAAAAGTGAAACTGGTTTTCTGGGCAGGCCTCAGAAACTGGTCCGGACGTTTCAAGTCCACCCCAAGCGTCTGGCATCTTGAGAATGGTGGCCCAATTTGGATTGTCGCTCACACTTCACCGCACGGGGTGGTTAGGTTGTCTTTCAAAATGCGGAAGATAGTTTTGTGCAAGAGAGCACAGCAAGCAGTTCACGAGAGTGATTTCGGTGAACTCCTGTGGGGTACATTCTAGCGTACACACAGACCGACGAGCTTGACAAGCGAGCAGTAAAAAAAAAAGGAACGCGGCAGCAAATGACCCATCAAAAGCACATGCAAAAAGAAAGGTTCCGTACATCCATTTCTAAAAGCCTTGCCCAAGATAACGAATCACTGACCAGTTGTACAAAGGTTGGCCTTCGTATCTGATGGCGTGTGACCGACTTTGCGATGCAAAATGTCAACGCGATGGCAATGATGAGTTTGAAGCAAACTCGAAAAAGCTCTTGACGGCGACGGTTGTTGATTTGGGGAAATTAAAATTCAATTTCAGAATTTGCATTAGCCACGCATTACGCAATTGCAGAAAATCATTCTGTCCCGTCATGCGTTGTAGGTAAGATTACTGGGTTAGTTTGTCTGGGTTGGAGGAGTTCGGAACGGTTTATAAAAATTACCAATTCATGGTATAAAACAAACAAACTGGTTGGCCATGGGCGGTGGAGCCTGGGACGTACAGGTGTTGATATTGGATCCGGCATACAGATCCGGCTGAGCGGAACAGCACAACAGAAACAAAGTTTTGCCTATCGCTCCAGCTTAGAGGACGTTCTATTATTTTGTCTGAACGGTAAGCTTTTAGGGTGTGTTGTAGTTTTAGGGTGGAATAGTTATAAATAGTTTTGAAGATGTTTGCGCTCTCATACCTTTTAAGGGATCTTTGGAAATGTTTTAACCACAGTGATGGATAACGAGCATCCCCCATCCCACAGAAACAATCTGGCTGGGTGTTTAGTGATTAAGAATATTTACTTTAAAAGTTTTTTCCTGAAAGATAGTCAAAGAGGACTTGTCTCTTGGGATCAATGGACGGGTTGAATTCATTCCTTAATTAACACTCTTCAAAGAAAAGAGTGAAAATATTATATCGAAATTCCTGGAGATTTATTAAGTCATGATTAATGGGTGTTACTCTAGATTTAAAATAGCTCATATGTTATATAAAAAGAGAGGCGAATCTTTTGATAATAAATACTAACTAATAGCTTATAATGACTAGCAATCAAAGCCATAATGATTTTTTAATGGGCTACAATTTTGCCAATTATTATACATGATGTAGGATAGAATCAATGTATATATTGGGTAATAGCTTGCCAGAAAAAAATGTTTGTCAAATAGACCAGGTTACTTTCATCGTGTAGTCTGAGTGCTACTTGTCATTTCTGGAAAAAGTATAAACGAAAATCGAGTTAATAGATTTTCTTATGTTACAGCTAAATTTTATTAAAAATAGTTTAAGCAAAAAAACATATTTCACATTAGTGTATTTCTAGTGTTTTTTTATTATTTGCATGAGAAAGGCACAATTTCAGTAGGCAGATAGGTAAAATTGATGTAATAACGTACATATAAAAAACAATTAAGATGGAGTGTGGACGGAAATAATCGAGGTTAGTGATAAAAAAAGTGTAGAGTTCACTGGTCTATGCAACTAAAATAAAAAGGTTGAGGGGCATAGAAATAAGCAACCGTACTTCAGCGGTATTAAATTATCTTTTGTTTACTTTGTTTCTTAAATAGTGAAATACTCAAATACAGTAATATTCCTCAATAAAAGCAATGCAAGAAAAAAATGAGAAAATGCAATTTCTACCGAATTGGAAGGCAAAGAAACAGATAAAAAATACAAATATTGATCGAATATTGATACGGAGTGACATTCTATAATATTAACATATTCATCAGCTTAACTTTCATAGCATTCATAACGTTGAGATGTTGAAATTAATCAAAACTCGGTGTATTAAGCCGTCGCTTCAAACTTGGCCTTCGCTGGTCATTATGCGACACGAAAAACTTTCTTCATCCAACTGCATCAAGATTTTTAAGTATTGCCAAATTATGAAAAGTTGCAAGGCATGTGCGCAAAAACTCAAATCAATAAATATTGCTTCAAAGCATGATTGATAAGTAGGAACACTTGATCTACAGATTAGTAGAAAACACTACTTTAAAGATAATAAAGACTTTAAAGACCACAGAAGACTAAAGGATCAAAAAGGATAAAATTAATTACGGATGGGCTAGTGGCCGGCAAAAAAATGCGTTAAAACATAATTCTCTAACGAAATTTTTGGTGTAGCTGTTCAAAAGATTTGATTTATTTGAACCTTATTATTAATACCATTACATTATTCTGAATATAATTGAATATGACCAAGTAACTCTCCTTCCGTGTTATTTACATGTATGTAAACCTTTACAAATAAAACTAAACATGGGTAGGCGTTAGCCACTGCCAAATAAGTACCAGAAGCTTCCACTAAGAAACACAACACGTTTTGCACGAGCTAAACTTTTTGTTTATTAAAAAATTATCCCAAAAGTACACACCGAAGCATCGCATTTATCTAAGCTTAAGCGCATAGCGTAAACAACCAACTTTTAATTATACAAACACCAAAGGCATCCCTCCCACCATACGCGGGAGAAGACTGGCAGGAAAATAAATGCGCAAGGACGGAATTAAAGGCAGGAAAGCAAGGAAATGCTTGCGAGAGCCAAACCAGTGGTGGTTTTATGTGTCTTCCTTTGATGGAAGGAACAGTTAGTGGGAATGTTTATTCATCTGGTTTCGTGGCGAAAAATTCCTTACCCATGACTTATTGTCAGCGAGCGTAGATGGTGTAGGAGGTGATGATGGTGTGCCAGCGGTATGTGAAGAGGCGAAAGAGAGTGGAATCCATCCAAGGAATCTTGGTGAAAGATGAAATGCGATGTTTTGTGAGGTACATACGTACACAAACACATACACACGCACACACACCCGCATAGGGGTGAGGAGATTATGGCGGTTAGCAGCGGTCTCTACAGTTACAGCCCAGTAACGCCTACCAGTTGGATTTGACGTGCTTGACATTTGAATGGAGGCGATGTTTGTGAAGAGAATTTGAGCAAACCAAGTGCGCCTTTGAGCTAACGGATCCTTTCATAGCTGGGACTGCTAGTACCGTTCGGATATGATCAAAATCATCCAACAGGGAGAAAAGACGTTCCCTCAGAAAAAAAACATATTACTATTGTGATGGTCAACAATCTTATCGGTTAATCCAAATTCATTGTAACAATAATAGTGCAAAATCTTCTGGTCCTGTCGCGCTCACGGCGAATATAGAGGGTGTTCTGGTGTGGAGAGAGCTCCCAAAAAAACGATCCCAACGCGCCCGAAGAAAGGTGGTCCGACCTGGCAAACCGGCTCATGCTGACCCCCAACTTTGTGGCCACCCTGTCAGATACCGCTAGGGCAAAGCACTCCAAACAAACCCCCCCAAATAAAACGTAACGGGGCCGCCCTGGTGCGGCGAACTAGTTTCGCGGAGGTCAGTTTGTTGTTGTTAGCCGGTTTCAATGGGGCGCACTAGCACACACTACGAAGTGAAATGTCATCCCGCATGATTGAGCTCTTGGAGGCGCTGTTGGAGAAGCTTTATGCGCGAACCCTCGCGTATCCCGCGGAACGCGGTGCGCGATCGTAATTACATTTTCACCAACCATAATCAGCACAATTTGATTGATCAATTGAAAAGCATCAGCATAGGGGAGGGAGCGTTTGGGGAATGAGAGGATAGAAAGTGTATGCACGAGTAAGACACATTGGGTCTGGGTGAGGCGATAGAAAAATAAGGCTCCAAGTATCCCGCCGTCACTAGCGGCACACGTGTTTTTTGCGCCTCAAAGCTTCTGCAATTGACCGATCGAATGTCTCGAACTTACCGCCAATGTGTGATACATATCGCTCAAACTTTCCCAATTTCTTTCCAGCAATGTCCCTTGACTGAATAACTTTGGTTTCGCACGAATGTGTTTGTTTGTGTCGGTTTGGGACTTTTATTTTCGAATAAATTGTACAAGGGGTAAGTATTTTTTGCTGATAACACAATTGTAGAGTGATATGGGAATGTAGGGGCAATAGGGACATACTTTATTTCGGAATTTTGTTTTGAAGCTTACAAATTAACGAAATTATTCTACATGTTTTTCCACAAAGATAAGATAAAATATCTTTTACTGCAACCGTCAAAAATGAAAAATTGGCTAAATATTATCTGCAAAAATGCAAACCATGGAACACGATGAATGGGAGGCTTTAAACATAAATTCAATTGCTGTGATTAATTGCTGTGCGTCTTAAGCACTTTTATCTTCAGAAAAAATATTCCACCAATAAAATTTTATTATTTCATTGTACAACTTCAATCAGTTACCTGTGCGCGAGAACCGGGGATAACCTAAGCGCTATTTAATTAAAAATACTTAAACTAAACAATTTAAGGGGCTAATTCCCGATTAATTTAAAAAGCGAAAATCCAGTTTTGATCAAATGTATCATTTATTCAAAAGAAGAAAATCGAGCTTGCAAAAATATATTTTATAATTCCCATTTTCAATAAGGAGTCCAATTTTTAGCAATGTGACCTGACCATTTCAACCGAAAACGAATAATAAATTGTTCATTCCTGCTTCTCAACATAATATACTCTAGCTGACAAATTTTATTTCAATAAATTTCTGACCCTAATATTTTATTATGTGATGTTAGAAACCATTACACATTTTTTAAATGTTTATTTTTTCTCATTTTCGCAATAACGGTCGGAAAGCAAGAAAGCATATAAGTTTTTTGCCCCACGATTCCATACATGTACACTCCTTGCACGAAATGTGCTTCAGACGTGTCTAACCAAGATGGCGAGCAAGTTTGCTGAAATTAGATCCAAATGAATCAGACGCTGTGAACGGGTAACGAGTAGAAAAATGTCTTGTTACGTGCTCAATGACATCAGCGATACATGTTTCTAGAATCGCTCTAAACAAGTTTCGTGGGTTGCGTTTCAAGAAATTGAGATCTTTTCGATAGCCAAAAGCTGTGCCAGCTGTGACAGGATACGTTGTTCTTAGATTGCTAAAACAATTGCTTTTTCTATGACAAAGCTCTTTGCAGAGTATTCATATGATGTTTAAAAAAATTCAAGAGCTCTTTTTACTAACCAGTTATTAACGAAATTTCTGCTGCTAAATTTGTGAGCGATTACAGCATAATACAAACAAAAACCCATCGAAAATGCAATATCTTTACCCAAATAGCATCCATTCGCATAAATCTATAAACCAATTCTGCACCGATTTCGTATCCTTTTTTATTTTGTTTGGCACCTTTGCTGCAATAATCGGTAAAACCATAAATTGTACCACCAAATCAGCTTGCTGCACCACCAACAGGACGTGAAATGCTTCACTTCAAGTGCACTGATAATTTACCACAATTGTATGAACCACCGTGTGCGCCGTGGTGCGCGTGTTTCGCTTCGTTGTTCACCGTTGGGGTGGGCTTTAAGCGATTGCAACCTGGCTGGTTCGTGAAACGGGAGGATACAGCACAAATTTATTTCCCAGTGTGCATCGAGCACGTTTATTAATTACCCAGCAATAATCGTTTATTCCATGAGGGTTTATTCAATTTTGCCAGTTGGCTTTTTGGAATAGTTGTGTGATTTTTTTTATAGTTCGTTGGTTGATTCTGAAACGGAATGAATACATTTGCGCCTATGATATCATTTTCATTCAGGAAGGAAAACGATACGAAGATGATACTTTATGTAATGTGATTTTTTGCATAATTTTGCTTGGTTAAACTGTTAAACGAACGTAATGGTGCGTAGAAGATTCGTTTTAGAACAATCGCGCACATAAACTCAAATATACGAGCTAATGCACTTTTGAAAGTTGATCGCAATAAACACCCAGTGTACGGAATTCCGAAACCACCAAAACCATCTAAATCCTACAGCTACTAGTACGTCCTTGCCGGTCCTGACGCCTGCAGACATTGTGTTCCTTCCTTAGCCCTCCATAACGCTAACTAATGAAGTTTGCCATACCGCCACACTCTATCGATTCGTCACAGCGTAAACTTCTTACATGCAAATGGGTAGTGACGCCCATATTAAACACGCCCGCTACGAACCCATTCATAACATGTCGTTCACGCCTTTTACCTTCCACATGGGGCCAGTTTCTGGTTCTTAACCCTTTGGCACGCCGGAAGAACACCGTGCGGTTGATGTGTGAACGCAATCCCAACCTTTACGGAAACCACACACTCACAAACACATGGTTGTCAGAGCCACAGGTCGATGGGTCGTATGAAAATCGGCTGCCGAGCCGCGGTTCCTTGCGACTGTTGGAGACGTTGATTAAAAATGTCCCGCCCGTCATCCGTCAACGTGGTTTGCCACATGTGGATGTGGCGGATGTTGCCGTCTGCCGGGTTATGGTCGGGTGGGCTCCTTGTTTACGTAATGAAATGTTGTTGTCGATGACAAAGTAAATACGACAGTGCATACTGATCCTCTTAGCCCTCAGCCCCAGAAAGCACAAGGATCGTAATTGCCCATAAGCCGGAGTATCGCACTCCCGAACGGGGATTGTGTGTCGAGAGTCGTCGAAACCGCACAACACGTGCCAATAATACTGATGAGGAAGGGGATCGTGTATGAGCGCAAACGAAGAGTGCAGATGAATAATAAATTGCATAGGAATTTTTCATTTGAGCTGCTGCATGTGCAGCATATTGCAAGATCGTTTGTGAGCGGTTATTTGTCTTACTTCTTGTACCGGTTTTGGATAGTTTCATTTGTTGATGTGTTGTTTCATTTACTTGTTAATACTCGATTAAAAAATCTATTGGGCTTGCATTTCGTAACAAGGCTGTTTTGTAATGTAATATGTAATAAAACTTAATCTGTAAATGTTACTGCCGATTGTTTAAATCACAGTCTGTCGAACATTTTTATGAAAATCGTAGTCCTTAAACGTCCAACAACCGTCTATTTGTATGAAAAACTGTTCTTGAAGATTTTGCGAAGCATTAAAAAAATATAAGGGCACATTTGCACGAGCTTATAGCTTGTTTTAAAGCTTCTTTCCATCAATACGCGCTATTCGTTTCAGCAGAATAAAAGTTAAATCAACACTGATGAACAACATCCTTTGTTGAATGTACGCGTTATTAAATTACAGTTTTCCTCAGCAAATTATTACACATTGAATGATCACCTCAATTTATTAAAAATCGAGTTTCATAAATTCGGTAAAATAAATCAAGTAGCTATGACATTCATGTTAAGCTGCAAAAGAGCATGTCGGCATAATAATGAAGTTATTACAACAGCTCTCCAACAAGTTGTTTGCCCCGGTCCTAGTAACGTGCAAATCCTCCTGATGATTGATCTTCTTGTACAAAAAAAAAACAAACAAACAGTAACTTGCTTCGTAACTAATTTAACACACCCGACGTGATGCTAATTCAAGTAGTAATAAGATTTTCTGCGCCAATTAATATGCACCCATGGGCGAGGAAAGTTGCTGGCGAGAATTTTGTAAACTCTATTAACCGGCAGCCCTAACTCATCCCACCGAGGGTGGTACAAAGTGTGTGTTGGGCCTGCGTGGGCACGCCTGTTCCAGCTTGATCTACCATAGAACTTTCGTCTAACCACGATAATCCACTGCCCCAAACGCAATAGACAGCAGCGTGTTGCCCAGTGTAGCGCGCAGTGTGTTGGCGCAGTGTATGGTGATTTACTTACAATAATAACAAAAAACAACTTTTATTTTGCCTTTGCTCTCGCTTCTCCGGGGACGAGCGGTGGAACTTTGCGAACCTATTACCGGCCCAACAGCAGGCCAGGGTATGCGCTGCTGGTTGCTGCTTGTTCCAGATGCCCATCGTGCGGGTATCGATGGAAGGGTAATTTCGCTTCACAATGTAGCTTCCGGGCCCGGTAATCGAGTGGCTTTCACCCGCAAAGGGTTCACTATTTCACCGCACATTACCATAAAAGGGATGCTGCGTTCGATCAGAGTGTTTTGCGAGGAGGGAGGGTAGGAGAGGTGGTAGTGGCTTATCCCGTAGCTCCACCGATATCCTGACCAAAAGCCATTAATTAAGCAATTCATTGGCGTTCGGCTAATAGTTCGTTCCCGCAGGGTTACAGGTGGTGGAAACGGTATGCCGCATGCATACACACAAAAAGGCACACCTAAGCGATCCAATAAAAGTCAGATGTTGCTAACTGGCACTGGTCGGACCCATACGATAATGCTAGGAGCAAGTGGGGGTGGTCCCAGAAATTTACCACCATAGATGCATACAAAATTATTCATCGCTAGCCAGCCCCACATGCCGGAGGGAAGATGGAAAATTCAATTATAACTTTCTTCGGCCAACGGTGGAAAGAAGTCGGTGGCAGAAAAACAAATACACAAAGGCATACGGATTGCACGGTCTAACCGGGCGGAGATCCGCACGGAGAGAAGCTTATAAGCATCATCTTTCTTCCACTAGGCCGTACCTTTTCCCGACCGGTGATGCTGCTGTAATTAACTTTCACAGATGATTAGAGCTAGGAGGTGAGAAGATATTTTTCCTTTCGGTGGTTCATTCGTTGCCCGGCGTCCAAAAGACATCGTCACACAACAACAGCTCTGCCAAATGTTCAAGTTCGGCGATAGTTTCATCGCTTGGGTAGAAGCGCCCCCAAGCGTCACCTGGACGAGTTTGGTGGCCCGGCATCAAAAGGATGACTAACGAGATCTGGAAATTGGACGGGATTGTGCGACAATTTACCATCCGCCCGCCGTCTCTACGTTCGATAGTGTATGTGCTTGGTCGTGTGGTGCCAAGACGGAGCAAGACGGTAAATCCATTTTAATCTGATTAGCGACCAGCGAGAGGATATGCTCACAGACTGTGTTCTCTCGTCTGTAATGCAGCGCGATCGGAAAACTGATTGGTTCGCGAGCACAAAGGCGCGTTCATAAAGTGTAGCGCCTTGAAGCCGCAGGGTGTATCCACAATTTTCCCTTTTTTTCTCGTTGCAGCAGTGGGGAGTTACGGTGGATTATCTTTATTGTTTCCACTCATTAACGGTTGCGGGGCCAAACAAAAATGAGCAAGCGAAAAGGCAAAAGCAGGGCGAAAAAAGTTGGACACCAAAATTAAGGCACATACAGGGGGAGCAACTTCTGGCCATTACCCAGACGATAAAGAGCGTTTTTTGTTCCTGGTTGCCGTGTTGCGGCGATGAGATGGAAAGATTCGCCTTGAAAAGGAATGAAAATCATGCTCAAAGATGTCTTATTAAAGTGCTCCCGCGATCGATAAATGGAAAAAAAGCAAACGTGAATTGTTTTATTCTTAAAATAGCAGCGCCGTCACCGTTACGGGGGAACGACAAATGCTCGCAGAAGGTCGCGTCTCTTGGCTCTGCTTTTTCCTTTTGGCCGGTTGCAATCAAATCTCCTCGAGTGGGTGTTTTGCAGGTTGTATCTTAGAAAAGAAAATGAATGATTGATCAAGCATAATGAAAGAAATGTAAAATATAAACGCACTGGTTTCATTCATGATTCGATTTGCGGGAGAAGTTTTGCGGAGGAAATGGAAATGAAATTCAGAATACATTCGCTTCGCTGAAATTATGCTCCTGGGATCTGCGGACGCAGCTGCTGCCTTCTGCAAACGTTAGTTATGCCTTGGGTTCGAATGCGCTGGTTGAAGGTATACGGGTGAGCGAAATAAGCCGCCAATCAATGATTTGATTGAATCTTCCTTGGTGCGGTACGGATTTACGGAAACAGGAATAGAATCACTTCCTTTGCCATCGATTCACAATGAAACGTCCGAGGGAGCATCAGAAAGCAAAAATTCTGAACACAGTAAAGCAGCAGAGGAAACAAGATAAATGAATCTGCGCTGAACGTGGCCATGCAGTGCACGAAAAAATATTACTCCCATTGTCGTAGCGTCTAATTCTTGCTGTGGTTCACCTGCCCGTACAGGTAAGGTATCAGCGTTTCGGCAACAGCAGATCAACCACGCCAACGCAAAATGAACCACTGGCCAGGTGCGGAACACCGGAACCAACCGAACCCAAGCCAGGGAAAAGCAAAAAATTGCTCAATTTCTTTCGATACCCAACGGGCGAAGTAGTGGCCACTTGACTTTGGATGTGGTCGAAACGATCTAGCGAAATTGAGAACACTGTCTTACCCCATTCAGGTCGGCGTGATCGTTCCGTTTTCCGGCCAAAACCCTATCAATAAACCCATTACAGCCGTGGGGGCGATCCGAAACGGAAGCTCAATTGAACGGAACTGGTTAAGCTTCCGAAAAAGGGGGAAAAGAACAAGGCATACGGTGCTCAATGTACCAAGCATGAACACTGATAACAGACATCGGCTTCCATTTTGGACGGTATCGGTGAAAAGAAGCTCAGGGATTAGTCGGTGGAATGTGTATGAAAATAAGCAATTATAATTATTCTTCTTCTCCAGTGTGGTGTACCGCACAAGCGAAGAAAGGACGTCACATTTTGTACTCGGTTCGGGAGCAAATCCCTCCGGACTGATGGAAGGAAAGGGGCAAAATTTTATGCGTGGTACGATTAGAAATTGCCCTTTGCTTCCGATTCTTGCACACCAACCATACAGCAGCCGAAAAGCCATTTCTGAACGTACTTTTATTTTACAGCTACCGAAAGCATTTGGTGAGTGTCTTTTACTGCCCGACCGGCCGGTTCGCCCCTAGGATGGCTGACTGAAGAATATGCGAACAGAAAAGCACTTTAAGGACGCGGCTTCACACCGGTGCCTCGCCACATTCCACGCCACGACACGCTGTTGAGGATTGGATTATGAGAGCTGGTGATTCGCCGAAATTACTGCCACAACCGTCCATTAACAGGGCTTCGAGAGTCGACCCGCCGACCGGCGAGTGTCGGAGATTTATCTCGTCTTCCAACCCGTGGGCATATGTGCATATGGTAAGAGCCTGCAGAATATTACTCTACTTGCTCATCACTACAACGCCTCCGGCATGGAGTGATGGATTCACCACACAAAGGGTAGCACTGCACGTGAAGGATTTAAGCGTTTTCACAAGCGCCGAAGCTCACCCTTGTCGTACGGGGGGTTTGCTATAACTTAATTATGATACGTTGAGCTAAATACTTTGTCCAGAAATGGGCGAACAACCAGATAGATTAACGGTGCCTTTTTCTGCTACGAATAAGCTTCCCAAATACTGTATGAGTTTCATGGCTCCGAAATTGCCAAAAACCGCACATCATCTCCTTCTAAATGGTGTCATCCATGCGCATAATTTCATAAGGTCTTTCAGGATTAGGGACATTGGAATGTTAAAAGCGCGCCTGAGTGTAGTGAGTATTATTGGATGGGTTTTGTTTCTTTAGATAACACATTTACAATGATGTTCGTGTGTTTCATAGTTTTTTGCTTAGTGTGTAACACAGAGCACAGAATCCAACATTGTCCGTGCAGGAATATTTGAAGCAAAACAGTAGAACAAGGCTAATAGTGAGTAATATCTGAAAGTTAACCCAGCGGACAGCCAAAAATTATTCGCTATTTTTTGTTTTTAATAAAATCAACTTCAAACAGATAAAAAAGGGCATGCTTCCTTAAATAAAATATTTCCTCGAATATTTAGATTGAAATTCGCATTTTAATGTTTACTTATTATGTTTGTCTATCCTCATCGGAAGCGAAAAGTAAAACACGGACCCGAAATGAAAGTACAATGCTGACACACGCACTCTCTCGGTAGGGACTGGGGCAGGAAGGGACATTTTTACAGAATCTTTCGCCAACTTCCGGCCGGCCGTCTTCGGTGCGTCCGCCTAACTCGCTCATGAATAAATTCATAAGAAAATGAGCAAATAATATCACAAGATCCGTATCTTGCCGTTCGCCCGGGCTCGTGTGCCGATTTGTGTGTAAGCGGCCGTGAATTGCGTCGAAAAAATGCAGTTACCGTAATTTAGTAACCGAGAGCGATATCTCATATTTGCTGCGGCGAAACGTGGGCACATTCTCCCTTGCAACGGAAACGACTGTGTGTACGGGCACGGCACGTGAAGAAAACGCAGAAAAAGAACACAGCATACACTATAAAGCAAGTTCGCCTTGATTAGATCAAGCTAAAAAGGTTCATAAACAGGGGCTTACTGCCCTCACTATCCAGTGGGGGCACGTCACAAATTTTGGTACACTTCTAGGGGAGCGTGGGCCAAGCGAACGAACTGGTCGTCTCGTTTGATTACAGACATTAGCACCGTACCGAAATCGGCCTGTATTGTTTGATGAAGGCTTTGATGTAGAAGGACTTCTGCCGTCAAGCCAGTGGTATCGATCTTATTATTTCGCGACGGTGTGATAAGGGTTTAGCGAACGACCCCGAACGCCCTGATTGACACTTATTAATTTATGTACGAGCGCGTGGCGTACACGGAGCCTCGGGCACAAGCGAACGAAACAATTTGATGGCCAAATTAAACAAAAAAGACAGAATGCTTGAAATGACACCATAAGCTCATGGGCGTGTTCATATAATTAAGTGCTTATCTGTAGGTTTTCAAAATTGCATGATAAGAAACAAAAACAGTAGATTAACAACGATTCATCGGCTAAGTGTCTCCCGCTAGGCGTGTGGTCGTTAATTTGCTGTCACCTAATTGCCAGAAACAATGGCCCAATCCGAGTTCCCGCTCCGCTGGAAGCCGGTGGTTACTATCATGGTATTTTGGTGGTCCTGTCTACACTTAATAGACACAACGTGCTGGCGAACGTCCTCAGTTCATTACCGCCAGCCGACGGGAGCTCTCGTCCAGGAGAAGAGATCATAACGCGATAACCTTAGGAGTTGTTGTAGTTGCATCCTACTGATTGATTTGACAAGTGCCATGAAAATTAATATAAATTCTTGCAAGATTTCCCATGTTGTCTGGAGCCGGACGAAGACACAGGGAAGAAAATTCCTGCGAAGCAGATGTATATTTTTCAACCTACCGAGAAAGACATAAGGGTGACTTTTCAATCAAACAGATAAGAGCAGGACCGTTTAGTGAAATGTTCTCACAAAACAACTAGGCAATGGACATGGAAATGAACACAAGGATAAGGAATTTGCGAGAAATTGAAAGGGCATCCGCATCAAGCATTCGGCAGTTGAGTATGGCCACCATGGGAGGAATGTTTCTGAGTTGGGGATCTGTCTTTCCAAAGGATGTACGGATGTTTTGTACATTTTTTGTGTGCGTTGAATTGTTTCAGGGTTTTACTGTGGTTTTGTTTTTTGTTGTTGTTAGATTTGGCATCTTCATTCTTGATCATCCTTGTACAACATGCGACTACAACGCACAAAAGGGAAAGCAGCAAAATTGGTAAAAATCTCATTAAAAGTCGGATGAAATTTCTGGTCGTCCCTGTTACCGGGTTCACCATTATCCAAAGACATCCAAAGGACGGTTACGGCCCCTAAACACAAAGCAAAGAAAAGGGTAACACGCCTTTTTTCCTTGGTTTGCCTTAGGTAAAGCTCTCTTTAATCGTTGTTTGAATCTTAAGCAATTTACGACCCACGATACGAGCATTGATTTTCTCCAACCTAGTTATGGGTGTGAAAATCCAATATCAATTGAGCGTTGCTTTTGTTTTGAAATTGTTTGTTCAATCGGTATGTTTGCGGGAGTCTATTATAGTGAAGCTCTACCGTCATTATTGAGCTGATACGGCAAATCCTAGCCCTGGTGATAAATTCGTCAGGATTTATACGGCCATGCTGCTGCGTGGAGTCAAAGCATCAGGGCAGATAGATTGCGAGGGCTTGGCTTGCTTTGTGCGTAGAACAACACGCTGTTTTCACGCCCTTACTCACTATTCACTGTGTTTTGCTGAATAAATGATGACAGTTCATCAATAGCGGGCTTATTGGATGTGCTTTGTATCCAGGCAGCACCGGAACGGTGACACCCTCCACCGTGGGGAAGGCTGATAATTAATCCAATAGCCCTCGTACTGCTTTATGCTTCACCGTCTCCATGGATGCTGGCGTTAGCTTTGAACATGATAATATACAAACGCACCAGAGTGGAGCGAAATTAGAACAGGGAGGGAGTGGCTGTGCAGTGATAAACGTTAGCAGTGAATCGATATCAAAGGAACATAACAACCTTGGTGAGATTCAAGGGAACGGTGGAATGCAAAATTAGGCACCGTGGTGTCGCAGGATTAATAAGATATCCTTACTACATAGCTTCGGTGTTGCAAATGACCGGGTGTTTGATAAGAAGATTCGAAAATTGATTTAAATTTATCCCCGATTAACCTTACAAGAAGGACTTTATTCACCATTTATACGACTTTAAGATTGAATTGATTAATTTGCCATGAAACTGTACATTACGGGATGTACCCGAGATACACGGAAGAATTGCGGGAAGAATTTGCGTATCTCAAATTTCCATACGATAGTAAAATTTCGCTAATTCCAGCAACAAAACATCCTGAATCTGTTTGTTTTTGTGAATAATTGTTTTCCCCACGTTAATTTTTCATTTCATTGGACTTGATAGGAACATCAAAGTAGTTTGCATTTTTATAATTTTATAACTTGGTCACAAATGAAAATTACTTTACGTTTGCCAATTGATGTGTCCAAATCAGTACCATTTGACAATGAATCTGTCAAATTTCTTACATCTAATATCGCCGAATCCGCGTCTATCGGACCTGTAATTGTTTTCGTTGTGTAACACTGAAAGGTAAATAAGAGGGGATTTTTAAATTTTGAAAAATCATTATCATTAAAATTTTCCCAGTATTTCGTTTCGTTTTCTAGTGAAACTGAGCTTTAAAGAATAATGATGCTCATTACAATAATTCCCGAAAGCCATAATCAAAGGTACGATGGTAAATTTCTGTTGCAAAACTCATCGATGTTGCCTTCCAAATTCCAAATGGTTCGTTTTGAATTGACGATGACGTGGGCGGAAAACTGGCAGAAAGTATCTCCCGGAAGAAATATTTTGCCTGACAGTATTCCTTAAACAAACTTGCAGAGAGTAGTTTTCGTATTGTGAAAACATATTTGAGCAGTTAGCAATACGGCCTGACCGTTACTACAGAATAAAAAAAAAATATTTGAGCAGTAAGAACTGTATCGAAACATGTTGACATTTTTCTTCTGACACCATGCTTTTCATTGATACGTACCAAACAACAGTAAAAAAATCCAATATTTTTTATCTCACACACGTGGCCATCCTTACTCTGCGCGGCAATCGGTTGGAACGTTACGGAATCCAGCAGAATGAAACCCATACCCTTACATGAATACCAGAAATTCCGGGAAGTTTACTAACAGCTCAGGAGCGAAAATATTGTCCAAATGGCACCAACAGCAGAGCAGCAACTTCACCATCGGTCCATTGCCGTAGGTGTCTACTTGCGTGCAATTTGTTAATGGACTGTGAGGGAAGGGTGCCATCGGTTGGCTTTAAAAAAGGGCCTAGTAACGAGGAACGCTATGCGTGCGAAGAAAGGGAGCGTACCGGCACAATGTGGTGTACAAATGTCGTTCGGATCGGAAAATTTTGAAATGCCATTCCGGATAGCAGACGGACGAATCAAAACGATTTGACACAAGCAAACAGGAATCCGACGACGGGATGCTGCCACCTGTGGCAGAGGGAATATCATCGGTCGGAGACTTTTCGGAGTATTGTAGCAGCAGGGGGAACAACAGCAAAAAAGGGACCAGCAGCATCTACCTTGCCTTTACACGAGGATGAGGCAGGTGAGTTGCAAAACGGATTACGTTTGAGCGGTGCGCATGGAAGCGTCGTAATGCGTAGAGCGTGACATCGTTATTTGGGATGATACCAAGAATTTATGGTTATCCTTGGATGGTTGCTTTATCTTTCTTTACAACACGCTGTACAATAGGAAGCGAGCTAACTGTCATAGATTAAGTAGAAACATAGAGGGCAGCCAAATTGGTATTGAAAAGGAAGTAAGAGTTATAGGTGTATGGATGGTACCAGTTCAGATAAACAGTATACTATTAGCCATTGTTTTACAACAGCAAGTTTAATGGAACGATACATAATGGAATTTTGCAAACGATAACTATTACTCATTGGCTTTTGCAGCAAATTTCCTCTGAATTAAAAATCCATTGTTTTGTTCAGTTTTAGCACTAAAATTTGATGCATTTTTAGACGGATGAAATATGATGCATATGATGCAGTATCGACGGAGCGTTCTAATTTTACCGCTTTTACATCTTTCTATAAGCCGTTGTGTTTTTTGAATGAATAAAACCAACCTTTTAGATAGCTAACCCTTTACGGATGGGAGTCGGAATTTGCATTAGCTAATTGTTTTCTATCATAAATATTGAAAAGTAACTTTTGATAACGAAATCTTTAAATAATGCCAAGCATAACAATTATTTTAGTAGAATTTAATAGATTTAAAAAATATTTTTATCCTTATTATCTTGGTATTATTAAAATTTAATCATGTGTTTCAATACCACATATTTGTGATTTGATATTGGCACAAATTAATTCAGAGATATTTTAAACCTTTCTTTTTTTTTTTTTATTCGGTAGTAACGGTAACGGCGTATAGCTTTTTTAAACCTTTCTTACATTAACAAAATTTCAGAGAAGTTTCTTGTCACCGACAGGCAAAAACTATCTTCATTATTGAAATACCTTGATGAAGCCTTTAGTTGTTGGAGTAGTATGTTCCGAATATTTTCTTCAACCGTATCAACAAAACTGAATGGAATGTGAATCTGCAAAATTAAAATTTTATTTTCATTACTTTACAGAAATTTGCTGTAAAATGTCAATAGAGACAGAGTTTAAAAAGTTTTCAAAAGATTTAAAAGATTTTTATGGCCATCTATTATTCATATCGAGACTATTAATATCTTGTCACAGGTAGTTACGGTTATTATATGAACAGAGTTTAATAAACACAATACTATGAAGGCGATGTTCTAAAAGCATTACAGTTAAACGTTAATAGAACAATTTATTTCAAATGAAATATTTGAATACGAATCGTTACAGTCGTTACAGTCGTACGATCGTAAGAATTTTATGAATTTCAAAATTCATAAGCAAAATAAAAGAGGAGCAAAACGATATTGCCGTTCACTTAGAAGTAAATACAAAATATGAATCAATCTTACTTACACAACCTTATGCAGCCGTATCACGTATTCAATAGCTGGAACGCATTAAATGGTTTTGAAGATTACAGGAACTTAAATTGTTATCAATTCATTGATAACTTGTATCCTTACACACTTTTGTTATTTTAAAAATGTAAATGAAATCCAGGATATCAGTGAGCAGAGCTGTCTTCCATTCTTCGGATTGGCAGCTTCGAATTAGCACAACAAATTGAAAAGCATTCCAATAATAAAAAAAAAAACTGTGGCAGTACACACTCCATACAACTTTCTGCTCTCTTACGGTAGATTCGAAAGAGCTGGGTGTAACTGCAACACTCGAAGTTTAATATATGGATTAAATGTTAATAGAAGAGCGCAAAACCGTAGGACAAGGAAGCTTACCCAATAAGCGATGACCGTCGTGTGTGGTGAATTCATGCGGATTACAACTTCTCCGCACCTCAGCTATCGCGTCCGGTGTGCAACCAACGTCCGGTACGCTTTATTGTTTGGACCACCGAACGAATGTCAACTGAACGCATGCATGGGTGCAACAGTGTTCGTCCCTATTTACCAGCGCTACAAGACAATGCTTTACAATTTATCATTTAACTAAGTTTAAAGCAGCTTCAACACTGTAAGCCTCCCAACGTAATTCGGTTCAGTGGTGCATCTGAAAAGAACGGTAGTGCATTGCGGGTGCTGAATGCACTTTTCACGCTGCAAAGTCGAGAGCAGCTCTAGGGTGTAGCACTATTGTGAGACAGATAAAGACGGGTAAATTATGGCATGGTTTGTCGAAAGCTCACCTAAAAGCGCTAACGAATTCCGACGAAAGAAAGAAACTTTATTTCACAACGGTGTGCATTCATGCAGCACGCTTCTCTCCGGTCGTAATAGTTACCGTAGATTATGCAGGTGGCAGGGGGATCGTTGTCATTGGGCGCGTGCCAAGCACCTTTGTTACGATCCGATCTGGCTAGCTACACTTTATGTTCGCAGCAGCAAGATGAACTGCACACTTTTTAGGGGGGGGGGTGCAATGGAATAGTATTACCCGATAAGAAACCGTTGCGGGATGGTTGCTGGAAGAATGAATGCCGTCAAGAAGCAGGGTCCTGGCACAGGTTCAATTAGTAACGATGGTAACTTTGTTAGTCGTCTTCGCGTTTCGCGCGCCCGGGACGAGTTAAATATAACCACTTCTTGGAGGAGTATCGTATTACCAGGTCCGGACGCAACAATGAATGGACCAGCCATTTAGAATGTTGTTGAGCATAACTTGTTTGACGAGCAAATGTTACCCCGAAAAAGCTCATTACTCCTTCTGTTCGTCGAAAGATGCTGCAAAGTTTTGGAAAAATTATAAATAAACGATGCGTTTGGTAGGAGTGTGTCTTTACCACAACTTTGTAATGACTGAAATGAATAATGAAGTGATCAACATACAAACAACCACTCCGTGCGAGGGGTAAGCTGCTTGCGGTCGGGGTTTTTTTTTTTACTATGGGGTGGTATAGATAGAACTCATTTAGCTCGCTTTGAGTATGCGACGCTCGTTGAGTGTTTATCCAAACCAAGTTGTTTATCCTTCCAGCTTAAACGTATTCACCAACAGCACGCCCTTTTGGTGTGGGTAACCATTTTTAGCACACAGCAAAAAAGATGAAATTATCGCGAAATATGCCAGCACTTTCGACGGAATGTGTGAGACCGTGAAATGATTATCACCAAACATTATGCTTTCTTTGGCGTCACTGACACGGAGAAGAAAATCGCCTACCAACCATTCCAAGTACAGCCTAATGCCTGTCACACCATGCGGATGTGGGTGCGCTGATGAATGTGGTTAATTCTAGCAAGGAGCAACCGTTCCGTTCGGATTTTCGATCCCACGCATCAATCGGTTGTTAATGGCATTATCGGGTTGGGTGGACGAAACTTCTAATACACAGTTGGATATTACTTACCACCCAGCCACGAATTGATGAGCTCGGTCAAAGTTTGTCACTAAGGTTCTTAGGAGTCTCTGCGTTCCAAGACGGATCTCGGCGTTGAGTTCAGCAAAACCTCCAATATTATATTTTACCACAGTTTACCGCTGTCACGCATATCAGCGATGGTGGGATTTTCTTTCGCTTTGCATGTCACAACACTGTTAGGTATCTTAAAGCCTGCTCGCCTCACAAACACCCTGCGTGCACTATTTTCAAAGTATTTCACAGACACATTTAAACACCAGTGAGACACGCAGCTTCCCAACAACATTAAATTTGCTCTTGGACGTATCGTACTAATCGTATTCCCACTCGTATCACTAGCAATATTTTTCACTTGACATTTATCACATGCCGGCTGGCTGGCACTTTATCATTCGGCGTGAAAATGAATGGCACTACGAAATACGGGCAGGAAAAAAAAATAGAAGAAGAAGAAAAAACGGACCCATTTAATATTCCATCAGCACGAGCTGCTCAGGCAAAACGATTTTACTAACAAGAAACCCCCCTCACCGACCAAAGTGAAGAATAATTTTCCACTCAATTTCCACCGATTCCACTGTCTCGTTCGGAGAGTAAGTAATTAATGGCCACCAGTAGCTGGCGCTGCCACGTACAAACACTCGCGAAGACGAACCCTCACCGTAATGATTTGGGCAACTTTTTCGCTCACATTTGACCGATTGATGCTCGGAAAAGGAAGTGGTTGTTCCTCACTACAAAGAAAAATAGCGACAGCACTCAATCACTTCCCAATTTATCACGAAAAAAGACGTTCAGTACACTAACTCCTAGTCAGAGTGATAAATTCTTTCACTTGTGGCATTTTACCCGACCAATGGTCTAGAAGAGGAACGCTCTATGCACGATGAATGAAACGATTTGCCAAACAACAGACATTAAGTAGAGGCATTGGCATTGAGTAACCAGAGGGAGAAAAACCGTTACTGCAGGTGGTACGACACAGTTACACTTTTCACACTACTTCTTTGGACGCACCAGGCGGCTCCATCAGATCAAATGGATAACGAGCGAGGAAAGCACTGCCGTTAACTTGCACGATGAATCATACCACAGAGGAATGACAGCCGCTTGGTTGACAAGATTCGAGGCGATGCCGCTACTTACGATGTGCTTTCTGGAGAATAAATCACGTTATCACTGGTGGGACACTGTTCAGCGGCTGCGGCTCGAATGAGGCTTCTAACGTACACTAGCCTATCACTTTCACTTTGTCACTTTGCCCCGATAGTATCGAGCATTGACTGCGAGAGCTCGGCAGAGTGGAACCTGGACAGAGATTCAGGCACGTTCCGTTCTCGACGACGGTTTGTTTGAAACAGGTCGCGATGCCGTCGGCGTTAGGGTGGCGAAACATGGAGCTTAGTCGTGCAACATGTGTATGACACACAGTGGTTCAATTCGCTAGCGTTAAGTGGACATAAGTTAAGGAGGTGTTAAAATCTTCGTATGAAATAATAACTGCTTAGAAATGCGAATTGAATGTTTACATCTGCTAATGTTTTTACCCAAAGAGTTTGATGGATTTACGTCAGAACAATCGCAACATACTTTTATATTAGCTTACTTATTTCATTGAAGACATATTTTTTTCATTATGTTTCAGAATAATGTTTAGAAAAATCTTATCAAATAAATGTTTTTTTTTTAGGAAAACATAAAAGTTTTTCAAATCTTACTTCTTCGATAGGTACGACCAGCTAAATGAATTTTATTTGTCCAGAGCACATTTTTGGGGGAGAAAACAATATGATAATTACCCTTAGAAATTAAAAAAAATTTAACCAAACTATTTTACTTACAGCATTAACACCATTTGTTACGTCAATGTTTTAAAGTGTTTATAATCAAGCCAAGTTTTTTAACAGGTGAATTCTAAAACAATTTCAAACCAATTTTTTGCAAGTAAAAATACTCCTTAAATTTACGTCTAATCTTCCTTTTTGGAAGCATAACAAAAACAATCGTTATTTGCTCATAATAATCAACAAAAAATGTAAATCAATAGTAAAATTAAGTTTATTATGTGAATATTTCTGGACCACTAGAGAATTTATTAATTTGGGTGTTTATTTCATAAAATAGTTTGTATTTTTTTCGTAAAACAAGTTCAAAAATTGTCCCACAGTACAGCACAACGTTATTTGTCACGCGACATTCGGCAAACCGTGGTTGCGTTGTGTTCCACCTTGCCGGCTCGTAACCGGCCATCAACAACCTGACCCGAAGATCATCGTTAGAAACTTATAAACAATGCCTCCTTTACCGCCTCCCATCGAGGAATATTTACAAACCCTGCGGTGTTCATGTGGGTTAGTTTACAAGATGGTGCCCTTTTGGAAGTTTGAAGCTGCCCATTCCCTTCCCCATTCCTGTCTATCGTCCAGTCTATAATTTCCCTACTGCCGTCGCCCTCTTAAGTAAACTCTCAAACGCAGACAGCAGAGGAGCGGAACTCGCACGGCTGGCAAACAACTTGTCGGTCAACTGTCAAATCATGTGCTAATGTGGGCGACAAATCAATCTCGGTAACGGCCCACCGATCGAACTTTCACTGGTGGGATACGACGCGTCGGTTTGGTATAGCGTGGTTCAGTGCCGTTACACGTCGGGGTTAAGATCGATTGTTGATATTTGCGACGAAGGAATCCATGGTTCTTACCGTAAGCACAATCTTCTTGGTGGAAATCAGTTTTCTTGACGCTTTCATTCTCACATAGTCCTTCCGAGTTTTGGGGCGTTTCGGAAGTTTGTTTTCCTTTCAAATTATATAAAGTGTATGCGAACGGCGCGTGGTGATGGTGGGCTTTGTTTTCCCCCTTCTCTGTTCCATAGCGTATCCCACCCACATCGGTAACTTGTTTGGAAGATAGTAACCCCAGGCGTTTGTTTATGTATTTATGATACCTCAGTAGTAAATTGCTGAGAAAATAGTTTTTTTTTTATTGCGTAAAATACATGCAGCATCGACAAAATAATTGAAAGCATCACAGTGTGACCGTTTTATAGCATGCCGTATTGCACGGATGGGTAACTATGCGCCTTTAAATAGAAAAGAAAAAAGAAACTCACAAAAACCATTTACTGCACTCGCAGACCGTTGTTCTGGAAAGTCAAAAATTTTGATCGTAATGTTTGATATCTTTCTTGTTGCCAAATTCCTGAGCTTAGGAAGCGTGCAAAAGTTCAATCCCAAACCTACCTCCCGGGACCATTTATTAAGGTTGACTGTGCTGGTACTGCTCCAAACATCCCCCAAGCAGTTCGCTTTCCTGAAATTATCATCCTCCAAACATCTCCATAATGGTCCGGTGAATGTGATATTAATTAGATAATGATATATTATTCCACAATGCGAGGAAGTAGCACCTAGCGAAGCGTCCGTAATGACGATGGCGCAACACCCTACGGAAGATGGGATGCCCTCTTGTACGGATAGAAAAATTTGTTTGTCCGAAACCATTGAGGCAAGATGCTAAACAGCTGTACTGCGCTGTACATAATTTAAGAATTTTGCCAGTTCCGTCGAATATTTATCACAAAGAAATATGTCTTCCCCTAATGCCCTTCTAAGTAATCGATGCCTGTTGAACTGGCAGAAAAGTTTCGCTCATCCACTCATCGTGTTCATGTTAGGCCAACGCACTTTTATTAATGGCAAGCGGCTTTCGGGCCTCGGTAACCACACGGCTCGTAGTGATAGTACTTTAACAATTCGCTTGGCTTCGAATGAATTCGATAAACTTTGCCCTTTGTGGAAGTTTATTTAGTGCGGAAATGATGATGCTTCATGGCACAATGGTTTCCATCTGAATGTGTACTTATCTATTCTTCCTGTTGACAACAAGAAGCAACTTGGCGTTGACTGTGTTGCAAAGCGACTATAAGTTCGCATACACCAGCCGCATTTCCTTCAAGTTTGAGCCTCAAATGAATTTTTTGTTTGCATCGAAAAAAAATGTACATAAAACGATAAAAAAACGATTGCAGAATGTTGCGTTGATTCGACCCTCGCAGATTCGAAGATACTCTCGCCCGCGGCCACCAGCATCACACTTCCTGCTTGCTGCGGAATGGAAACGATCTAATCTGCCGTTTCGAGAACTTTACCGTCCGTTTGCCCGGGTGCGTTCGTCCCGCACGAAATTGGCTGTTGCGTCGTTTGAGCAGTTTTGTTTTAATTCTTAATGCTTCACTGCCGCGACCAATTGGGCGCTTTGGCACAAAGCCAAAGGGAGATTAGCGCTGCCAATAAAGCCCGCTTCCTCTGGAGCATAAACTGAACCGGAAAAATGATTAAAAATATTAGCGAAGAAAAGCTTGTCGCTGGGTGGAGCAGCGTGCACGTTGGCTTATCAGTGTTATGCCTTTTCTATTCCCATTAAGGGAAAGCTTTTTTTTTCTCCTCCACAAACTCGCGATGAGTACGGCGGCCATCAGACAAACAGTTTTCTGTCAACTCCTGTCGTAAAGCCGAGGCTCGATACGGGCGAGAACTTTATTCTGCTGGCTGTGCTTTGTTACATCTGTGGTAAAGCCAAATTGCGGGTGTACCTTACTGTGGTGGTGCGACTCTTATGCGGGAAACGGTCTCACGATCACTGCTGATATCCTGAAGAGGAGCGATTGAACGAAACTAAATTTCCTGCCACAGGATGCGCGAGGTTCCGGATGGTGTCCGTAGCGTTTCGATTAGGTGCTATGCAAACTGACGACACTTTCAACCGCCGTACCTGTGTTTTAATCTACCCCGGGGGGCAATGATGGTGGGAATTCTTCCCTGGAGCAAAATCGTTAGTATGGAGCGTGACATTTGGGTGAAAAATTATCTCTCAACGGTTTTCCCGCTTAATGAAACGTGCATCCCCGAGAATGAGAATAACCGGTGGCCAAAGACTTCGTTACAGCCTGTAAAGATGGTCGTGTTTCAAAGTATTCAGTCAAGCAGTATGATATGACGAGGTTGAAAATCTCACGCCAAGATAAAGACCAGGGCAAGTACGAACAATAGGTTCGCCTGGTTGAAACATCATCATGGTTCAAACGGCTCTCGATAATCGTTCACCAAGAGCAGCACCACAGGGTCCGGCGCGGTCGAAAACCGTCTGAACGGGCGGAAGCTGATAAAAAGTATCGATTTCGGGTGTTTTGCAACATCAAAAACTAATTTTGTGTCTTGCTTACCGAACACAATGGTGGGCAGCAAAAATTGCTTCCCGTGTTCGCGGCGATTGGAGGAAGTGCAAGAAATGTTTTCTCCCATCCGTCTCATCCATCCAATTTCTTTGCAACACACTGCGAAGAAAAGGCCGATAGCACGCAGCACGTTTTTGTGTGTTTTCATCAATATAAGAGGGCATGAAATTTAAATTTGTATTTGTCGAACCAGCTGCGGTGCAACTACGCCGTTCGGCAACGGTTTAGCCGTGTGATCTGTTTCGTTGTTTTTGCAGGGCCGTACGAATTTGCAGCTGTAAGATGGGTGGGAAATGGGAATGATGGAATGTTTTGCGCTTATGTGCGCTGTTGTGTCCACGAGCGGAAGAAAAATTGATGGATGGTTGAAGTTATGCGGAAGTTGATTGAGTAGCTGCTGCTCGCCGTTTACAGTTTAATTTGTGCCAAAGTGGAATGTGTTCCACTGAAGGGATGCGGGTTGGGTGGAGAGATAAGGCAGCCTTAAGCTTGATAAAATCTATGCATATCTTTAAAGCCACGGTTAACGAGTAAAACAAAGTAGATTTGAATGTTTAGAGGGCCTACCGAGATTGCAGAGACATTTCGTATGAAAAAAGAATTTTCCCAAAAATCTTTAAAAAAAAAGGTTGACAAGTGTTAACTGTTAAGTTTATTAGCAAACTAAAATCAAATAATTAAATTTAATAAATTTAATAAGAAAATAGCATTACGGTCATTCTTAGGAAAAATGAAAAAAAGCATTGATTTTTATCTATTAAGTTTATATACAGTGAAGTTTTAACTCATATAACCTTTTGCGAGTTTTCCCTCTTTCAACGAGCAAAATCTCAAATCGGGAGAAAAACATAATTTTAGAAAATTTGTTGGCTTACAAATGCCAGTAAATGTAGATAAAAAGGAGACTAGTTCTATCAGCTTCCACATTGTTTGATTACAATAATTGAAGATTAGAGATTAAAGAAAGAATTAAAGAAAGAAAATCTGATAATTTTCTTTGACTATTGAATAAAAGAGTGAAATGATGAGAATACATATTTGATTTCAAACTAACTAAAAATAATAGCCATATTAAGGATCATTATAATTTGTAGAGAAAAACTGAAAGTTAAATTATGTTTAAATTTAATCAAGAGTACTGGATTATTTTTGTCGCCTTAATGCTCTGTTTTAACAAGAAATTGGGCCTTTGAGAAAAAAAACAGGATTGAACAACAAAAGTAACAACAACTAAAACAACAAAAGTTTTAGAAAGTCTTACTGCTATTAGTTTACTGTTTACTTTAGTTTTTTGACTATTCATAGGAACATACTATCGCAACTTAATTAATATATCATCAGACAATAGATAAAATGTTGATATTTTAAGGTAGATTTTTTAACAACTTGTCTTGGCCGTTACATCTTAATGAAAAAAGAAATATATCTTTTAAATATGAAATAAAAAGGAAAAAGAATATAAAATATAAAATAAATATTTCTTTATAAAAAAAACTGTTAAGGTATTGCATTTAATTAAGAATGGCCATCATGACAAACAAACCATTCCAAGAATGCAATATTACGACTACGAACTAAGTTTTATATCTACAAACAAGATCGGTCGACTCATATAGTGCGAAAAGGAGCTCAATGTTTTTAAACTCACCCTCTTATGCTTATTCCACACGAAACCAAGCATTTCAGTGAAAATTTAAAGTCATATGGGCACTAACACACCATACACCACAGCGACTGCAAAGTGTTCTCGCAACAGAAGGTAATTCAACCACGTAATCGGATAAATTTTCTCAATAATCGCCCGTTTGCTCACGTTAAATATGCATGCAGTTCCGATGCTGTGGGGAAAATGTTTTCCATCGGTCTAGCTAATGCGCAACAGAGTATCCAATATGTAGTTTTTTCAGACCAACTTCACATTCGGAGCCAACCCTCAGTGCAGATGCTGAAAGCGACGATGATGGGTAAATGGCATCGCTGTGGGGATGCACTCATCGCCCGAAGCAATTGAAACTTCAAGCATCGTAGTTAGCGTGGCAAAGAAACAAAAAAAAACGGATTGAGCAGGCGAACATGGGACTGCGGGACATGGTCATGGTCACCGGTTCATGACCTGTACCACAACACCGGACCACCGAGTCTTCGAGTGCCGATAGGTAAAATGGTCATGCTTGACCATCGGGTGAACGGCATGTGACCTATTTGGACACGAGGGTACAGGGTTAGACATAACGGTGACCGACGAGGTTATCGCGTTTCAGGGCGAAGGCCCGAATGATCCCATCCAACACGGCTAAAAAAAGCAAAAAGACACTCACAGCCAAGGCGTACCATTAAAGATCGTGACTTGACAACGACCGGTTGGACGGCCGGTTTCGTAACCGGAGGTGTGTCTTGCTCGCTGCTGCGAACATTCAGCCATGCCAGTGGGTCCGACTAAGTATGAAAAATTCGGCTACAAATGGACGAGGCGCAACCGACCAACCCTCAGAGCGTCCCACCGGCCGCAAAAATTGAGAAAGCAATTAAAAATAACGGATTTGCTAGAATAGGGAGAGGAATGAAGAATTTTTACCCTGCCGGCTTCTAACTTAGAACCGGCCGTAAAGGATATGTTAGCGATAGCCGCAGGGTTCAGCCTTTGCTTACGAGCAAGGGCCCGTGTCTTAATTGATTAATGGTAAGATCGTGGTTCACAGTGATACACGGCGCAGGGTGATTCACGATTTGCAAAGTGCGAGAACAGCTCTCCCTCAGATTACTGCCAACCGGGGCCGGACTGGGAGCCGAAACTCTAATTTCACGAATCGTTGCTTCGGCAATCTTCTCGAGAAAGACGGTTCGCTGCAGTAACGGATCGAAAACAAACAGCAAAAAAAATGCTTCTAATTGGATTTTAGCACCAAAAGTGAGGCATTACGTGTAAAATGGTAAAGGCACAGGTTTTCCCACCAAAAGGCGTATGTTTCACATGGTTTTTGTGAGTTTGTGTGTGTGTGTGTGTGTGTGTGTGTGTGTGTGTGTGTGTGTGTGCTTGAATGCGTAGCGATTTGCACAAGGAAACCAAAACCGGATAGCTTCAACCAAAATGTAATGCGATAAAAAAAAACATACAGAAAAGCTTATGGTTCTGGGTGCTTTTCCTGGGTGCTTGGCGATGGAAAACGCATTAGGCTGCTGGACGAGGAAGCATTTCCCCGCAGGCTAGTAAAAGTGTGTTGAATCGATTTAATGGCTCGCATTTGCACAAACTAGCAATTAGACATCGTCGTCCAGCACACCTCTTTCCTTACCGGGCGGACCATTTTGTAGCAGCGGTTGCAGAGGTTGGCAAAAGAGTAAAAAAAAAGTAAAATGAAACGATCAAAATGATAGAATGAAATTAGAACGCAAAATGTCAGATAAATTCGTACTGCGTTATAGAAGAGAAAACAAAAATTTAAGATCAAGAAGTTGTTCTTTTCCGCTTGGGTTCTTGCATTATAGTTTGCGGTCTGTGGGTAAGTTGAGTTTAAAAATTTAATTTATAACCGCTTTTATTAAAATTTTTCTCACACTGCTTCCAACTGATTTTATTGTTCTTCCTTCAGAAGCGTCTGTGTAATGTTATTGTGTTTTGACTGGTAAACAATTGAACAACTTTTGTAGTCTGTAAGAAAAGCTAGGCCATTAGTAAACTTATTTATCAAAAAAAAAAATAGAGCAGATGAAAAAAGGTTTAAGGTTACCCATTACTTGATACACATATCATGTAATGGTACAATATTGTTAGTTATTTGTTTTTACTTCTTTAATCACCGTAATCGTAATATTAATGATTTGTTTCTTTAATCCGGACCAGCCCTTAAATTCTAAATTCAAATAAAGTATTAGCTCATGAAATGTTGTGATAAGACATAATAATATAATAATTTAACAGAAGCAATACGGCTTGGCCGTTACTACCGAATAAAACAAAAAATACTTCAAAAGCTATGATAGAGTTAAATGAATAACATTTTTGCGTAGGTATTTATTTAACTTATAATAATTAAATATTATATATTAAATATAAATTTAACAGCTTTCTAGTAGCATATTCTAAACCTTTGTATTCTAAAGAAGTATTACCTTATAAACTTTATAAGATGCTCATTTATAGTTTAATTACGATGTAAATATTTTGTATTTTTAATGTTACATTTTTTTGGAAGGATTGAAAAGAGTTTTGATACTCTTTGCAAAACTGTCCTGATTTGACAAAAACAATTTAAGAATCCGAAATGGCATTAAGAGTTTTATACACAATTTGTCCCGAAAAACATATTTAACAAAAGTCAAAAAACTATCTATTAAACTATAAATGATGGAACTCTCATTGCAAAGCGTTTCTCGTAAACCCTGTTCAAAACGGTACTAATTAATTATAATGTACTAATTTTATCCATCTCACGCCATGTGTGCACATTACTAGAGCTGATTCGAAATCAAGCTAAAAACTGTTGATTAGAAGGTGTTAAACAGCACATAAACCATCGTTGGGGCTCATTATGAAGCAAACAAAATCTTGACACGTGGCAGCTTATGATAATTTTATGATTTGCCCAGACGGAAAGCGCACACAAACATAAAACAAAAAGTTGCTCACCTCTGCCGTAGAACCCTAAATAAACACTCACACCGTTGGACAGGAAATTAAGCCACACTTCTTCGCAGAGAGCTCGAAGCGTAACAGAACCTAGCACACTATTAATTAATAGCAGCTTGATAGTGATCAACAGTCCGACACGATCGTGAAGTAAGATTTCTACACCTTCAACAAAGCTCAGCTTCTGTGGGCATTGCTAAGTGTGTGTGTGTGTGTCAAGGGAAGAACAAACAATAGTAGCAAAGCTTGCGGACGGCTAACTGCCTACTGGCAGCATTTGTTTTACACCCCGGGATCGTAGGGTTTTGGATAATTAATTTAAACATGCCCATGCTCACGAAAATAATGGAGCAGCGTGATCATCTGGTGCGATCGGGGAATGGGATGTGGTAGCAATGCTCTGCACTTTCCAAGAACGGGTTACTGCTGATCGGTGTCTGATTCCAATCGACACGTGACGACTGCCAACGGTTCAACGAACCGCCGAACGAACACATACACGAGAAGGTCAATGAATGTTAGCTTCCCTTTTCCACGGTGCTGGTTGGGGCAGACGGTTTCTACCGCTCTTTCCCAACCAACCAGATGGACGAAACGTGTGGTAGGAAGCAGAAAGAGAGCAACCGCACATATTAATGGTATAAAAATCAGTGATGATAATTATAATAACACCATTTATCTGATAATTGTGGGCTTCGATGCGGCGCGGAATGCAGAGCCCCACGGACGGCTGTTGGCAAAACATGGCAGAATAAATTCCATTTCATTTCCCAGATGGAAACGCGACCCCATACGGACGCTTCGATCCGATCCAGATGAAGGTGTGACGGTGGTATTAGTTTTTCAAGCTGGCGCCACCCTTATGCGGGCTGGGTTGGTAAATGGTCGCCAACAGTGGGCCGATTCGCTGTACCGGCTTTGGTTCATCTCCATCCGGCATTGCCTCCATCGTTCTCTTCCACGACGCGTTCTTTCTTTGGGAAAAGCTCTTCTCATGAAATTGAATCCGAAGCTCATTTCAAGCCACACCATCACCAAAATGGTTGTGGACGCGGCAGGATAGGCAAGAGCTGGGATGGAGGGAGTGAATTATTTTGCAATTTTCCTCTACTTACCCATTCGGGTTCACAGTGCTTTTTGAGTGTGTAAAGCTGCAAAAAAAAAAAAAAACCCGAAGGCAGCAGCAGCAGCAGCGACCATAGCCACGTCTGTTCTTTTGCGGCCTTGTTTTGTCTGGTTTTCGATTTTCTTTTTCGAGAGCACCCCCACCGCGGCCGGGGGTTGTGGCCTTCCGTTTGCAAACGGGTCAATTTCAGCATGTTCGTTTGTTCACCCACGCGATGGATGGGGCTGCCCACAAGTGGGTGGAAAAGTGTGGGCATAGACAGTGGGCGCCCAACAGCTTCTAGCGATTGGCCACGCATTCGGTGTGCGGCTCATCGCTCTCGCCTTTCGAAATTGCACGCGTAAATGGTGGCAGTAAAATTATTTCTTTGCATTTCATGATTCTTTTCGCGTGTTACTTGAGCATCGTCGTCGTTGTTAGCGTTGCGAACCGGCCTTTGGGTTCGCGTATAAAGCATCCGGTCTGGCCGACGGACTGGAGGTGTATGTTTGGATCGTGCCCGATGGAGATTGAATTTGGATTGAATGTGAGAGAAAAACCTTTCCCGGAGGATCCACCCGAAAGGCTCGATTGGATTCGTTCAGTTTCTCAGTGTTGGCGCTGCGCCGTTTGCAGTGTTGATTTGATTTCTGAAGAACGATTGGCATGGTACACGCAGACAGACACCAAAGCGTTAATTGAAAACATTCATTGCAGTGGAATTTCACATGCAGAATTACGTCAAGAGGAAAAAGATTTGTGGCAATGGTTGATTTTTTCTCAGTTGATTTAAGCAAGGGTCAACGAAAAATAATCATTGCCAGCAAATCTTTTCTTGGACTTTTCCATTTCTGATATCTTTTTAACCAATCCCGTTCAGATCCAACGGAGTATTTCGGAGAACTCTCCTTTTCAAAATCTGTAAACATATTTTGACAGACGTAAGCTAAACTTTGAAATAATGTAAGATAATTTTCAAAAGCAGAAGCAACATAAGGTACTTTGTGTTTAGCAGAAAACCGAGACAACTATTCATTGCAGTACAGAACTGATGATGGACCTTCGATCGATTGGTAATGAAGATGTCTTCGATGTTTTTCGAAGGTCATACAACGCCAAACACATTTCAACCATATTGTGTGCCTTATTAGCTATGTCCAATGAGCAATAGAAAAGACAATACAGAGCCATTACAATTTACAACATTTCAAGATTAGTTAATCTAGCTTTTCTCCACACATATTCCAAATACACAAAACGAAATAGATATTTATTCAATAGAGAACTCGTTGTATAAAAAGGAAAATACAAAATAATTAGAAATGATGTTTCGTACTTATTTTATTATCCAAACGAAAAAAAGTGAAGCTTGGATATATAAAGCTTAATGGTAGAAACAAAAATTGTGATTTGTAGAGACCATTTTGTTTATAATTTTATTTCAGCTATATAACTGTTGTACATAAAAAATCTAGTGCAATGAGATTTTCAATATGCTAGAGCATTGAATTGAATCAAAATAACTCTCTGGAAGGCAAGAACAAGTGATCAAGAAAAAAAATATCACATAATGAACAAAAGCAAAGTTCTCCTGAAATCATTTTAGCTAGCACAACAAAATGTACCATGAAATGAAGCGTAAAAATGGTGCAGATGTTTTGATTTCACTTTTCCGAATTTTACACCGTTACACCGGGCTGCGCGAACAAAGCATTTCTGCAACAGTTGCACTTTGCTGCTGCTGGTGCTCAAACTTATCCCGCTAACACCTCGGCCCGGTCGGAGTCGCGCTTATTATTGCACAAAAACTTTCCCCACAGCCCGGCAAGTTACGGAATCGAATAATGCGATTGTAGCGTTAGTATTTTGTACTGCTGCAGAATATTTCCGCACCTCGCACCGCTTGGCATTTCGTCTGCTCGCTAGCGGTGAAGATTTCTCAACAGTAAAGAACATTTAATTAACGAGCAAAAGTTGATTCGACATTCGACATTGCGACAGCAGCAAACAAGCAGGTTCAGAAAATAGTTAGCCAAACCAAAAAAAAAAAAATACTATCTCATCGATATCATCGACTTGTTTGGGGGTTCGGGTGTACGTGTGATAAAATGCAAGGGTAAATTGTTGGCAGTGAAAAGAGCTGTGGCACCATTATCAAGCTCCGGGCTGGGATTTAGCATGGATAAACGAGGTAACAATTTTTCACCTTCCCATCTCTCGGGGAGGTTTGAATGTCAAATTGGCAAAAGATTAACCGAAGAAGCAGAACAGCTGATACACCGGTCTAGTATTATGGATATAGCAGTCAGCCGCCGTAGTTGGAACGTTTTTTTTTTATTTTGCTTTTCGAAACGATAGCAACCTGTAACTCATCAATCATCGTTGGCAATAATGCTATTCCCTGTTGCGAGAGGGAATCACATCGGTTTGGTTCCTACCCGCACGGCCGTTTTATACAAAAGGGGCATTTGTGGAGGGAGGAAACACGGGTGCTAAAAGAATGGTGCCCCGATTCCCATCTTGAGCCGGGACCATCTTTCATGACTTTCAGCTCGCAATGATGATAATGAGGCCCGACTGTTGCTTAAAGTTTTGTGGCACACACAGTCCAGGTACCGGCGACGGGTGGGTAAATTAATCAAAACGTTAATGAATGTGTTTCAGCCGGTCTCACGGACCAAACGCACCGCTTGCCGGTGGCGGAAATTTGGAAAAGTGGCCAATGGCGGATTGCTTGTAGCAAAAGTTGCAGCAAGACCCGGCACCCTGGGTAACGAGCGTCGTCCCGAGCGCGGCTGACAAAATAATAGATTCTAATTAATACCTCTATCGCACGGCGAACGATTTAGACTCGATCTAGGCCGTGGCTTTAATATCTTGCGGCCAGGCCGATTGAATTGTTTCGGCATCATTAGTTGCTGCCCGTTGGGCCGTCGTTGTTGCGTGTTCCGCTGGTGCGAGAAGAAAAGATCAATTAGATAGCACAAGATATTTAGGCACTTCCAGCTCATCTTGGTCATACGGTCACTCGTCTTAGATTTTCTCTGTTGCCTTCCAAGAAGTGTTGCAAATTCATCTCAGCATATTGGAAGATTCTTTGTTCTGTAAATTGTCGCAGCGCGCAAACAGAAGTAAGAGGCGATGAGTAGACGCCAAATTAACAAAACAATGCCTCACTTTCGGATGGCAAAGTAAAGGCACGGCCAATGGGTTGCAATGTTTTTGTTATCCTTTTGTCGCCTGAAAAGGATAAGCGCAGCAACCACTCTGCCTCGTGTCTCGGTGTGTTTGGGGAATTTGTTTTGCATGTAAATTAGTTCAAACTAGCGAGCGACTTATGACTTTTCGGCCACACTTTCCGGTTGATGGCGATTGGGTTGTGATGACGAAAAAGTTCGAAAAGACAAAAGTACCATTGTTTCGAGGAATTACCCGTTCAGTTTGGAATATTGATGTTTTAACGGCTGGGTTGTGTTAAGCTGACGGGTTTTGTTGTGAAATTGTTCTTGTGAAATTGTTCTTTTAACTTTATCGTTGGGAAATTGTTCTTTTATCTTTATTTCGCACAGTTTCGAGGAAACGTACGAAGGCCAGGTTTGACAGGAATTTTATTTTCTTAAATGACTTTCTAGTTTAAGATTGAAACATGAAACATAGCCAAAATCATTTGGTTCAATAACAGCGTAATAGAAATATGAAATTATTAGCAAATTTATATCAATTTTCCAGCTTGAAGTACGGTTGGAGCTGAAATTTCAATCAATGACTGTTGGGGAAACATTTACTGGAGCTCTGTATTCAAATAGAATGTGTATAAGGCTCCTTGCAAAAAAACTGCCATGGAAAATGATCTGGTTGTTAACTATATCCTGCACTACAATCAACTGGTTCATATAACTTCTGCGCTCATCGTCAACTTCAGCTAAGTTATGACAGTATTATGTGAATTGGTTTGGATTTTTCGAGACGTTACGTTCACACGATATGCATCGAAAAAACAAAGAGATTTGAAAACACCGATGTTCTGTTACCAACATAAGGTCATAGGAAGTTTTACCATGTATAAGGAGATATTCGAAGTTTTCTCGGTGAGGTTGTCCCACAATATGTCTTTTTTATGTTGTTACATATCATTAGGTCTTGAAAATGAGATTACTTGTGATTTGTAAAAGCTTGTACGATCATTGTTATGCATTTTGTGCGATGTACCTAATTAAGGAATATTCCCAAAAAATGTACATGAGGTTTGCTTACTAGCTTACTCATCTAGCGCAACAATTGCTTTACGGTCTTCACCTGCACCAAAAAACTCCAAAACCACTCACGTCTGCCAATCCGTTATCCCAGTCTTGATGGCAGCTAGCTGTGTCCCATCCTGACGTGGTTTACCACACATTTCCTGTATACGAAATTTAAAACGTTTCTCTTTGCCGCTGGCTCTACTTTTAGCTTTAATGAAACATAAAATGATCTTGATTATTGATCTTGATGGTTTTGTGCAATTAAGCAATATGGCCTAGCCGTTTATACTGAACACAAAACATATTTTGTGCAATTTTTGCGTCAGTAAATAGTACCAAAATGTTATGAGTTGTCATTCCTAACTGTTAAAAATAAAAAAAAACTAATAATTAAATAAGTACATTAAAGAAGTACACGAGCACATATTTTTTGTTATTTGTAGATAAAAATAAATAAGATAAGCAGAACAGCAGAACAGCAGCTGAACACGTTCCATCTCTTCAAAGATTTTAAAGCCACATATGACAGCATAGCCAGGGCAAAACTTTACGACGCAATGAGCTCTTTAGGCATCCCGGCCAAACTGATCAGGCTATCAAGAATGACCATGACCACATGCCAAGTGAAGGTGGATGGAAAACACATGCCAAGTGAAGGTGCATGGAAAACTCTCAGGATCCTTT
>KB669925.1:132161-143657 GCA_000349105.1 Anopheles epiroticus
GCGGATTAAGCTCGCCCGGCTCCCGTGGGTTGGCCATGTTATACGCATGGTCCCGCACGACACAGCCCGTAAAGTCCTCTTAGTCCGTCCACATGTACCGAGGAGCCGTGGTAGGCCCAAGCTGAGGCGGGAAGATGGCGTTGAGGCGTCCGCCATGAAGGCCGGGATAATGGATTGGCAGACGACGGCGCGAGACCGTGAGCGGTTTCGGAGTTTGTTGCAGCAGGCCAAGACCGCGAAGCGGTTGTAGCACCCGATAAGTAAGTAAGTAGATATAAATATTCCATAAAATAACTAAAAACTGACAATACATAACATCCATTTCCTATAGGAAAGTCTGCTAAAATACTGTATGTATTTTACATTCTGTACATTCTGTACGGAATTATTTCACTTTGTTCCTTTCGGCGCAAAGCTACCAAAATATTAAGATGAGTAATAATACACCAATTAATTTACTAGTGTTCATGTTCAACCAAACATTGAACGGAACATCTATTAAAGGACTTTAAGAGACAAAATGGAATAGAATTCATTAATTGTTTTTCTCCTCTTCGTTTACATGCAATTTACAAGAGGTTCAGAAATTAATTAAATCATACGAAGGAAAAAGAGGATTCATCCATAAACTCCACACCTACCAAAGAATTGCCAAATAATTCTCACTTTTTAACCAGCATCGGTGAAGCGATAAGATAATTCATCCCTGCAGTGAAACAGTTTCCAGGGAATGTATCCCCATTACCCTAACGCTCTCTTGTTCATCTATTCGCTCTCTAGCTCACCGAATGCCCGGCAGGGCCAAAACATCAAACGATATCAACTTTTCGCACAACCCCAAAAGTAAAGTAAAGTTCCCGCAAAGTAAAAAAAAACACGGTTCAGTTTGCTGAACTGGTTGTGAAAGCACACTTGCACTAAAGAGAACTCGCCTTTTCGAAGCTCCACAACGTCCACGGATATGGATTTTGTGAGAACAACTTCATCATGTAGTCTATGCACGGTGTGCTTCCTACTCTTGTGTGCGTCGGTTTAACCATAGAACGTACCTTCATCGTAACGAACCCGTGGGCAGATGGTATAGATGGAACGTTAGCTGAGAGCTTAAGGAAGTGGGCATTTTTATGCTTCTTATAGCTCTAGCTCCCATCGAACCGAACATTGCATGAAAGTCCGGCAGTGAAAGTTAGGTGTGCGATAACAACCTGTCCTGTGTGAGCCGAGCCGCCTGGGCTGACATAAACGACCTCGGGACACAACATTTAACGGTCGCAAGAAACTGGCTGTTGGTAGGAGGGAATGTAGCACAGCAAGCCACTTCGCTCGGTGCTTTCCACAATGAAGGATCTTGTCAATGCCCTGAATCTAGTTGTGAACCACAGCCCTGTTGTTGCTTCCGGACCTTGGTAGAGCAGAGAATCGATCGAGCAGTACGGTATCGGGAATTGATAGCCCATATTATTTATTTTTTCCTGTGAATTTGACACCACATCCCACGGATAATTCCTGCATTCCGTCCAATGGCAGAATATCAGCAGCGTGAGTCTGCATGGACGGAGCAGACTCCTCCAGATGCTCGCATTTCCGTTACAGCAAAAACCAGAAAAAAGATCCAATGCATGGATAAAGGATTTGAGCATACAGAGAACACGACAGCACATCTTCATCGCCGCTGCTGGTGTGCTATACTCTGCGCCCGGTTGTTGGAGCCGGTTGTTGAGTGAATGCTTCGCTTACTTCAGTGCCGTCACCGTTTGATGCGTGCTTGTGAAGGACACTTGTTGATGGATTCTTCGGAAGCCTCTTAATCCCACACACCTGGCACGTGCCCTGCGACGACACTGACCCTACCAGCAATAGTGACAGGTGAAAGACCTGTCAACAGGGAACCCCAAAACAAGATTTGATTGTCACTTTCCCAACAGCAAACAGTGACGAACTGTTGTCAGAAGCTGTCCGCAGGTTTTTTAATTGCCCGCAGGGAGCAATGTCACCAAAGAACGCTCGGGCAGAGTTTACAGGTAAGCAAAGTCGTTGATCGCTGAATTATGCACCACGGTTCAAGAATTTTGGCAACACTTTGCAAATGTCCGCTCTCTCTCTCTCTCTCTCTCTCTCTCTCTCTCTCTCTGTTGGTCTAGGATTGTTTATCGACTTCCAGCTAACCGGGTAAAGAGGTTGGTGTAATGTTGCGTTATTTTTGGTACTAGCTGAGCGTGCTGCTATACGTAGGGCGAAGAAACAGATCAAAGTGTCACGTATATTTGACTTCAGTTGTGAAATATTGTTGAAAACGATGGTTAAAGGGGTTTAACTTTTTAATTACTTGGTCTTCCGTACCCCCCTGGATGAATGCAATCGAAAATCGTAGAAATAAGCCTAGGGAAAGAGTGGAGAAAGTGCAGGCAAACATGTTGTTATTACATTCTCGGCAAAACCTTAACCTCTGGTTAAGGCAATATAGAAGACAAGCAACACTTGTCCATGTCGGCAAAGAAAAATTCCACAATTCATCTAACTTCCCATCTCCAATATATCCTGAATGTAAAAAGAATGGTACATTGTTTGTGCGTTAACCACACCGCACGGTCGGGCTTTAAAGGTTCGGTGCACTAAGTTCGATGGAGGAAGTTCGCCAACGAGACAGACAGAGATAAAAGCTACCTTCAAGGTCCTGATGACATTCTTACATTTTTAAAAAGCAATCAAATTTATTTATTTGACAAGGATGCTCCATTATCAGGTTCTGTTTCGCTTTCGCACTATATGGGTTTGCACTGAGTGAAACGATTCCCTCAGCTTGATAGCAATTATTAAAAGAATAGGAATAGATGAGTTGAAAAGGTTATTGGTAGTAAAGTATGAAGATAAAAGTTTCTTCAACGAAGTTCATGTTTTATAAAGTCCCTGGAGTGTTATCTTCACAACTTGCGAGGTACCTTAAACCCGAAGCAGCATTTCGCTTTATTTCATGCTTATGAGTGTTGTGCGGCATTTACGAAACCGTTTTACCGTCAAGGGACATTAAAACACTGACTCTTCCCGACCTTTTCAAACACCGTGTGTTGAAGCCAAGATGCTCCTTCGCCACAGCATGTTTCCTAATTAATAAGCAATAAAACCGTTTCTTTACAATCATACCGCACGCGATGAAGCTGCCGTCAATCGAAAGGGCAACGAAAGCGCACGTGCCACGTGCCGAAAACCCCGTACAAACGGGCTCTACCATCGAAACCAGATCTCTGTGGGACGATGGTGCAGAAATTAAATTTAAAACACGACCCCTACTTTTCGCCGAACATTACCGCCATTACTAGAGGGAAGCGCAGGATGGTGCTGAGTTTCGCGTTACGCGCACACGAAGAAACGTCACAATCTGGCTCGCTTTTACTGGCGAGGTTTTTCTTTAAAAAAATCCCGGAAAGCGCATTGTAACGTTTCCGGGAAGAAAAACGAAAAGGAAACGAGAGGCGTAGTGCCGTCTGCAGCCCGCGGTAGCGAAAGTGAATTGCAATGAAAAGTGACAAAAATATCTATATCCCTCACGGTTCCGTAGCCTCGCACAAACGGCTTTGAAATGAGAGTGGAAAGTCTGGAATTTATATGAGAAAAAAAGCAAACTGTCCTTGTTGCCATCCCTGGGGGACAATTTATTATGACATTAAGAGCACTGATAATCATATTTTATAGCTTAACTGTTTCTTTTCTTTTCGAGCTTTTTAAGAGAGAACTGAAACCTAATGTTCCAGTAGCAGGACCAGAAACGCATTCACGCCACAGTATGGTCTAGTCCCGATGGGACGTATCAAGTATGGCTATGAACGATTGGTCACTCTGACGGGTGGGAACGCTCTGTTATTCAAGTTCATTGACTGTTTTGCACTGCTTAGCCATACCGGTATCATCTCTGCCGCCTGCCTAATGTACTCATCTATATCAATAAGTGTTTTCAAGGGCAATCGATCGATTTTACCTACATCGGTTTATTATTCAACACATGGGCGGCGTAGCGTTGGAGGACAGAATGCAGAAATTGATTTACCTTTTTTCCGACTATATTTTATCTCATTGGCGGAACGGCCAGGACTGGAAGGTTGAGCACACTTGAACAAGACGCTCCGAAAGGGGGGGAAAGAAAATGGTGTCCATTCTGTTTGGAAAGTAAGATTTATGCCGCTATTAGGAAGCAAACATCAAACAGCGGTTGAGATAAGTAGGTTTTGTCGTTTTTGCTGTTTGTTTCTCTTTTCTCCATTTCGTACACCCTAGCAAGCTTCACTAGCAGCCAGTCGGCCACTTGAAGTAGTCGAGAGCCGAAGTAGCAAAGAGTTCTTGAGGTCGAGACATCTGCTCTACGTAAGTCATTACGGACCGGTTCGGACAAGTCGGTTAACAATTCGATAAATTGAATTACTTCGTTCATTTGGGAAAGTGTTTCGGAAACTGCACAGACAAAGGGACGAGGGTGGTAGACGTTTGTGAGGTGTTTTCCATGGTTTCCAAAGAATAATAAAAAGGTACGATTGGAGAAAGCAGCACTGACAGCTATTAACTCATTTAAAGAGGAGTTTCGAGTTCTGAACTTTTGGAAATTAAAGGCATTGTAGAAAAAAAAAAGAAACGGAAAATTAAAGCGAGATGTTCGGATGACCATTCGTACCTAAAGCAACTTTTTTCGGGTGGAATTCTGGGTAGAATTGCACATCACGTTTGCTGATTATCCCTTGGTGTGAATTGTTCTTCGGCTGGCGGTAGGTCACTGAGCATTGCTAGATGTTAATGAATTACCCACAATACATCATTAATCAACACATTTGCCCATGTCTGGATGGTTAATTTTTCTGGGAACCGGTAGATCGACCTAGCTCCTGAATCTCTTTTGGCTCTTTCTGATGATTTCTGGTACCGAAGGCAATACAGTCTCTAATTCGCGCTTACACAGCTACACCGATTTTACCACGAAAGAAAACACTCTTCTAAGTCACTCATAAATAATCGGTCCATAACGCTTCGACTTCCAATCCGCGGGCAGTAGGTAGAAAATATAAGGGTAAAGAAAGCGAGGGCCTCTCAAAGGAATCGTTTTTTTAGTGCGAATTGTTAAAAAATCTCACTCAGAAGAGCTAGTGAAGTGCCATCCAAACACTAAAAATAGCCTAGGAAAAAAGGAAATCAAATTCATTCTCCTTTTCTTGCTGGTGCTATCGTGTTCAAGCTTCTTGACATACATTTTGGGCAAGATTCGGACAGGCTCGTTATAACGCCTCCACGATGCTTTCTTGGACTTGTTATTCACCCACTGCGAATTTGATTACAAGGGTTTTGCGATGGAAAGCGGGCTGTTTATTTGTTGTTGTAGAATGAACCTCCACTGCTTCAGATAAAGAATAAATTAAAGCATGGGAGAATGTATAAAAATACTAAGTTTATAACTCACAAAGTAGATTGTTTTTATTTTTTTTAGAACGGCCAGGCCGTACAAAAAGGACATTACTCAGAGAACAATGGTAACAAAATCAAAATTTCTTGCTATTGAGAAGCTAACAATGGGGGCACTTGCATGCATTAAAATATCCAAAACATATCTTATTTTCATTCAATCTAAGTAACATTGCCATTGTTTACTGTATAGAGCGTAGAAACACTCTAATTATTAGACTGCTACACCCTTTCGTTGGTGAGCTATGGGTAGTAAAAGTTCAAAACGACACTAAACCATAGTGATGTCTAAATTTCGACACTTTGTATTTTGCTGATCGTGTTTTTATGTTTATTCATTATTAAAAATGGTATTTAGGAGGGCTTGCTTTTAATTCACTTTTAATCTTTATATATTATCGTATCAGCAAAAGTAACATACTGTTTAGAGCAAAAAGTAAAAAAAAACTGTGTTTCTCATTAGAATAGAAGTTGGAGTAGAATTGAGAAAGGTGAGAGGAAATTAGAATAAAAGTTAGAATATCGACGAGAACAAAGACAGGATGGAAAACAATATTTTTCCATTTCACCTTTAGCTTAAATCAAAAGTCTAGAAAATGTAAATCTTTTTGGGGTACCGTGTTAATTTGTTCGATTGATTCATTAAAAGAAGAAGAAAATCTCTAAAGTTTAATCCTTCTCTTGGACCAGAAATAACGAACTGTATTATTTGATTAAAACATAGTTTTCTATGAAAATGATTCAGATTCATGATGTTACATGATAATTACAAATACAATGAATGATTATCTTATTTTAAGTTTGTTTTAAAATAACACTGTATATCCTGTCCTTTGGTTTAAAGTATCCATTGTGCACTGTTAAAAGTATCACAAACAATATTTGACTTTTAATGCTGTTTTTTGGAAACCATGCCGATGTTGCTCAAACAATTGAGGCAATGAATTTGGCGATTTGAATAAAACAATACTGGAAGCTGCCATAATTCAGCCAGTTGTTCCTTTCCTTCTCGATGGCAACGCATTGTGCCGGTTCTACCATTCCGTAATTGTAAGCGGCGGGACGATAATGTGGTTTTTGCAAACATTCACCCAGACACACATAAGCATTTCGTTTTGCTTTGGATATGCTTCGAAATGCTGATAAGACAGTATAGCTGTGTGCTAGAAAGGGAGTGCCTTTTGCGTTGAAAACATGGCACACATTGGGCACTGGCACAGTTAACCAAACATGCATCACACCGCACAAACGAATAACAAACCGTTAAAAGTATGCTTTCATTCGCATGTTAGTCAGCAGGCACAGATACTCTTTTCTTGTCCCAAACAAGCCGATCTTCTGGTGAATCTACTCAGATTCATTACAATACTCCAGGGCAGAGGAGAACCGGTGTGTACCGGTTTTCCGGGCCGGTCGCCAACGGTATCGCCGGGTGAGGTTTGCAAGGTGACGAAAGGATGTTTTCTTCATTTGTGCGAATGCAAAGCATGCCGAAAATCCCTGACAACGGGTTGTACCAACGCCAGCGGCACGTTTTCGGCACAAACGATCGTTTTTTTTTTTTTTTGCTGCGTTGGTTTGGTTCGTTTTCATCTTGATATTGAGCTGTTTTTTTTTTGCGAAGTGCGTTAGAAAATGGCTGGAGGCTTTAAGACGTCTACCCTCATCTTCCATTTTCATATCATTTTTCTCTCTCTCTCTCACACATACACACCCGATAAGCGTGAGTAAGACGGCAGAGATGGAGGAGATATGTAGGACAAGAAAATGATGGTTCATTTATTCCTTCCTGCAACACTTGAAGCTTTGGGAGGATGAAAAGCTGCATGCACGTTGTCAGAAATTTCGTATCGCACAGAAGCGGCGACTCACAAGGGGCGCAAACAAGTAGAGCGAAACGATTATGAAGATTTTTCAACCACGAAAATAATGAAAGGATCAGTTACGCGTGCGAATCGACCAGACCAGGAGTGAGGTTGGAAAGGAATCAAAAGAGTGTTCGTTTCTTTGAGCATATAGAAAGACTTGTGTTGTCCAATCCTATCTAACGCGTACACCGAATATTACCTTCGGACTGAGATTAAGAATCTGCGTAAATAATCAATTAGTATGCACAGCCGAGCGCCTTCCACCGAGCCGGGGCAGCGTGGTGTGTATGCCGAAAGTCAGCTTAGCACTCCATTCTAGGCGGAGGAGAACTTTTTAACAATATCTTCCCCAGATCAGACTCAAGTGCAAGTAAAAATTGAATAAAAGTGTGCGAGTGGAGCGAAACGAATGAGTTTTTAAGTGAAGATACATAAAAACATAACTTAATGAAAAGTGCCCTCGCTTTCTTTTTGCGAAAAGAGGAGTCTAAAAGGAGTATGCAATTAATATAGACCTTTAGAGCGAATCCTTAATCTCCATCAGGTGTGTGTGATGGATAAATGTTGTAGCTGTTCAACACAATTAGTCGCAGATTTTACGGTTGTTGAACAAGGTGAATGGCGTAGACGGCGTATACTTGGGACAGGATTAGTGATAAAAAGAATGTTTAAAACGTTCTTACCGGGCCAGTATGTGTTATTGAAACGTAACAGGAGCTTTGAGGTAAAGTGGGTTCAACTAAAAACGATGTCGACAATCAGCAATCTTGTGCGTAGATCCATCTATTTTTTCGGTAATTTTTCTTAGATAAAAAGAGGTGCTTATCTAACTTTTTAAGTTGAGTAGTGAAAAAATTCAACAGTCTAGAAATTATTTAATATTTTTGCATCAAGTCTGCAACAGTAGTTGTTTCAATAGTAATTGAACTGGCGATTGATTTTTTGTAGTATCAGAAAGGAAAATGTTAATGCTTTTATATTTATAAATAAAAATAATATAAAAATATTAACCAGTAAAGATGGCGTACATCAAAATAATCCCTCCTAAACCTTTCAAAAGTACTGTTTTATGTTTCGTATGTATAGATCATGTTTCGTATTACCTAGTACTGAATATTGTTTTGTCTGCTCAAATCTAGTTGAAAAACAATTGCGTCAATTTTCTGTCCCTCCATTAGCGGTTAGCGGTAACATAGTTTACAAAAAATTAAAAAGCTGTAGTGAAAAGCATAGATTAAAACTAGACATAATTAACATTAACTGAACAAGTCAAAATCATTACATATGTGAACTTTAACGGACATAACAGATCATAACAGTTCTATGATTTGCTATGTTATCAACAAAATCGTACGAATTAAAATACTGAAACTCATAAACGTAAAATATATACCAAATTGTATGATAAACCCTTTTCATTTATAATTTTATGTTTTAACAAAAATGTTACAAAGTAGAGCGATGGGAAAATATAGGATGAAATTATGCGATGGGAAAAAATAGGATGAAATTGTGGGTGGGAAGAAATGGGAGTTCCAACTAAAACACCAGGAAACGTGTTAAATGAATTTTATGTGTAATTTGAGATATTTTTGTTTTTTTTTTGTGTTGTGAAATAAGACATATAACACAATTTTTACATAATCTGTAGATGCAATTTACAACTTGACCGGGAAAAAGCATCCGCAAAAAAAAAAAAACATATTGCAGAGAAGAAGTAAAGGCGAATAAATAATTGTATGACATGAATATTAAATTCAATCAAACTGGAATTATGCACAACTCCCATTTAAACTGCATTGTTTAACGAACCCTTTTCTCCTATAGCTTTGCGTAGTGAATGAGACACATTCATCATACCGATTAAAGTGTACCAAAAATAGCTCCCCACAAACGTTCTCACCGTTGTAGTTATTAATGACAGTTTTCAACCGCACAGTTTCTGTGGTATGTAAAAAGGGATACATCCTTCCACATTTCACTCCTCTCCGCCCGTCCATCCTGCTAAAAAACGAAGGGACAAAGTTGCCCATTTATTTAAAGGCACATTCGACGAGCCATGAATCACGGCAGGGCACACAGAAACAGCAACTAGCTCCAGTATCCTCCATCAATCAACTTTAAACTCGACACAAGATTGAAAATTTGGCTTTGTTGCTCCGAGTTTTCAAACTCTTTTGTTGCCACTTTCAACAATACCCGTTGTAGTATGTGTGGGCTACATTGAAGGCAAGCGTTCGAAGGAGAGTGAACATACTTAAAAGTATCGAAATGCACAAAGAACGGTGTAATACGCTAAGTACTTGATTATTGGAAACCGTACCCGTTACGCACACACACACTTTTACTTCACAGTTTAATGCGAAGGGAGCTTGTTGATTTTATTTTTACGATTTTATAAACTTGCCCCGCGTTAAACAATCTCGTGACCCTGCATCCGTTTCGTCTTCTGTTTTCTTTTGCTCAACATAAAAATGCGATCAATGTTGTGCCATTCGTTTCCATTACGATCATTCATTATGGAAGTAAAATTTATTGCGGCAGTGGCACATTTCTTTGCTGGCTCCGTGTGTAAAATCGAAAGCGGAAACGCACCCGTAGATGTACCGTTGCCCATGCACCGACGTAACTTGATTGTGGGTGCCCCGAGAAAAGGGGTAAAGTAAAGCCACCGCGGTTCAAGGAGAAAGAAAAGCAGCGGCACCCTCGAACGATGGGAAAATGAAGAACCGGCGCGGTCCGGAACAGAACGATTTTTATTGTCTTCCTCCGGCAATCCGGACTGCGTGAAATGTCACTGAATAATCAATATGTGCGCTCTCGGTGACGCATCCGTAGCGAAAGAGGAAACGCTGGCAAAGGAAATTCTTCAATAAAGACATTGGCTCAAGCTTGCTAGAGTCCAATACAGTCTGGTGCAGAATGCAGAAAGAAGGATAAATCGCTCGATGGGGTAGGGTTTGTCGGTCCACTGAACATACAGGTGGAAAATCAAACTCGAGCGATGGTGCAAGAGTAACGATAAAAATGGTCGATTTATCGCTTCACCACCGTCGACGGCCCGGTACGCCGGTTGACCTAATCAAGCGCAATATGGTGCGTTGATAACGAACGAACCAGCACGTGACCCTCGTAACATAGGACTTCCGCCGGTCGCCCGTGTGGAGACCGAGAGCACGTGAATGATGGGACGGTTATACAAGCGGAGAAAATTGATTTCCCATGCAGCGCATAATTGAGGCTAAGTAATGCTAAGCTGCATGTGGAAATGATAAATGCATGCTTACAGTGCCACCCACCAATCCAATCGGCGCAGGGAAAATTAACATTTTGCATTTCACCGGCTGCGGCTATTGAAAGGAATTGGTGTCCTTTGCTAAATGGAGTTTTAATTAAAATCATTAATTACATTTTAATTTCATACCACACTCTACAACATATCAAACAGGTGTAAGTGTTCGTAGCAGCAGAACATTTATGAAAGTGAATTAATAATGTCCTCTGCATTGGATTTGGAATAGGTGCAGTTTCAATTGGAATATGGGGTCAATGAGCAATTACTTAGCTTTCTAGGAATTTTTTACTAATTATTTTACATCCCAGTTGTTGCGACCTGGGATTGGATTATTAATAATTTATAGTTTGAGGCAGGGAAGACAGAGGAGACAGGGAAGTCCGGAGCGCTACCTACATCTATCTGGCCCGTGTGTACATTTACTTTGAATTTTTTACGTTCACAGCTTATTTTGAATCATAGCGCGTTTGTGGGCATAAAACATGGTTGTATTTCTAATTTACTTGCTTATTCGTGTATAATTGAGAACATATCGTAAGTCTGTAAAAACAGTTTTTTTTGCTAATTTTCACATCCGGTTTTGACGTTTTTATTTTTTTTTCACAGTTACCTTTATTAACACGAGATTTAAAAACATATACTGAACATTCATGCTTAACAATATAAGAATGGATCTTTTATGTTTTAAGCCAGTTTTTTTTTATATAAATGAAATAATAACAACACTCCATACAAAACCACACACAAAACTAGCTTAAGATTTTCAGCTTAAGTTTTTTTCAGCCTGAAAGCTAGAATGAGTTTCGAGTACCTGCTCGAGAAGATGTCAAATCTAAGGATCAGCAGTCTTTCTCTTTTTAACTTGTTGTTTTAAAATGACCGTTAGTCAAGCTG
>KB669925.1:162688-248595 GCA_000349105.1 Anopheles epiroticus
TTCAATGAATAAATAATTTTGGAATAGTTTGTATGTCGTACATACATAATATTTTAATATTATTATTATTAATATTTAATATTTAATATTTATAATATTAATTATTATTATTAAATTATTTTTATTTTTATTATTATTATTATTATTATTTTATTATTAGTATTATTATTATTATTATTATTATTATTATTATTATTATTATTATTATTATTATAATTATTATTATTATATTTTTATTATTATTATTATTATAATTATTTACCATTCAGTGCCCCAACTGTCTCCTCAATTTCTACCTCATCAGATCAGATACTTTCAAGTAATTAAAGAAAAAGTCCTTTCCCGCATGAAAACATAGTAAAGTATGAATATACCGTATAAACGGTAACACCCGTAGAAATAATCGTAAGAAATTTTGAGTTAGCAATACGGCCTGGCCGTTACTACCAAATAAAAAAAAATTTTTTGAGTAAAAAAAATCCAGCTATAAAATTTTATTTTTATTTTCTTCAAGTATATGCGAAGAATTTTCTTCCGTGCCTGCTCAAACATACCGCTCACATGAAACTCTGTGTCAGACACACTGCAACAAACACTACGCTGACTCCATTCCACCTGCTCTATCCTTCGCGCCTTGTCAACTCTTCTGCCCGATTAGCACTCGTTTAACGCAACGCAACGCAAAAAAACCCCACCAAAGCAAGATCCCGCCCATACGCTCATGTCAATATTTAGTTTAATGTGAAACACGCTCCCCACATTCATCAAATCGGATCACCCTCCTCACCCTCGCCAGCCGTTTTCCACGTCCCGATCTGCCATGTACCCCATTTTTCACCCCGCTTTAAGGCAGGTTTCACCCCCCTTAACCGCTGTCTGTTTGGCGTTTGCCGGTGGCCCGCGGTATGTTTAAGAACCGACCCCACCACACACACACACGCACACATAACGCCGGCGCGCGCTGTTTATACGGACGAATTTTGACAGAGTTATGGCAGTGGCACTCGGACTCGCAGTGTCGGCTCGATTTCCATCTGGCTTTGAGCGGTGCCGTGCGTCGACCGCACCGCCGACCGGTGTCGGTTTAATTGCCGCCAGTTCGCTCGCTCGGTGGGTTTGCTAAAGCCGGGTGATGGAATGCGGTCAGCACGGAAATTGAAAACCTTGTAAACACATTTTCCAGCCCCCCTGAAAGTCCCGTGCATGTAGCGGGACGGAACGCATCGCGCACGAGAAGGTTGGTGGGTGGAGGACGTTGACGAGGTTTTTTGCCACTTCCGTGGTTCACTGAAACACTGAGGCAAAATATGGCGCCACCAGACCTAGGGGATGCAACCGCCCGCCCGACGAGTACGAATGCAATTGAAACGACCCCATAATGACCGTCAACGATCCATTCCAAAGCGAATCGATGGATGCACGGGTGTTAAAATTGCAACGGGCAGCGAGCGAGCAGGTTGTAATTACCATCACTGGAGGGCGTCGGGACGGCCCATTCCGGAGGACATTTGAGTAAACGGTTCACACTAAACACTCGCCACCCTTCCAGTCATCGCAATAATAAATTACCCTTTGCTTTATCGGCGAAAGGCAGGATTCAAACCGTGGCACGTGTTATGAGTCCATCCTCCAGCCTTCAGCCTCCAGCCTACTCACACAAGCACACTCTTTAACTACCCATTTACCCTTATGAGGTTTATGTTTATCGTTCAGCAATGGTTCCACCAAACTCGCTCCTTGGCGGTGGTGGAAAAATAAGCTAATGCCCGGCCACGTGGCCCAGGAGTCCGCTGTGCCCCCGACCGGGGACGGGAAGAAGGACTATTTCCCGCGTGTATCACGCCCAGGGCAGGCGCTTTTGGCACACAGCTAAGTAAACCTCATCCATCACTAACCGCCAACCAGCACGACTGTTGATTTTGACGAGGTTTTGACGTTTATTTAAAGTGTTTCTGTTTCGTGCCGAAGGTAAATAAAGATGGCCCACCGAGCGATTGTGACGGCGGGTCTCGTTTACGCTCAATTGAGCACCGGGATGGGATACGATTCGTGCTGGGTTCCCGGGCGTGTTTGCAGCGAGTTCGATAAATATCGGCATTCGGGGTGGCGGGACGATAGAGGGCCCACTTGAATTGTGAGCCGATTTGTATCGGAAGTCGTGAACGTGCAGCAAGTGTTTAGGGGAGCAAAAGTTAATAAATCAAATTAGAATTTTAAATCATGCTTCTCTACAGTAGGCTGGTCCGTTTGTTTGGCATTTGTTATCCTTTTCTTTCGGTTGTGATTTTTAAAGTGACCCACTTTAGGCCGCCCCGTGAAGAAGAGGATGTCCCGAAACGTTTTTACACGTACAAACACGTATAGTTTTAGTGTATCATAGATAGTGTTCCACACAAAAAAAATGAACAACCTTGTTTCTCTTTTTTTCGGCGTGTAGAACACCATTTTTGGTCCCCGTGAGACAACAGTAAATGGCCAATAGCTTGGGGGAAGGATGGGTTTGGCAGCAGCTTTTGTTTCCCACTGAAATCGATTTACTCAATCTTCTCGGTGTCCAACACGATGGTGAGGGGCGTTTCGTTCCGAACCTGTTGGTAGACCGGGACGGGACTGTTTAAGGATTTTAGAGACTCAAATCACATTATGATTTAAATTAGGATCAATAAAACAAATGTTGACGTTGTTCTATAAATCTTAATTTAATGTAGGGATCCGCCGAATAGTTTTATAAAAACTCATAAAGTCATCATTATATAATTATCATGTTTTTAATGCTATTAAATGAGTATAGCAGAGCTTCTATGATTCCTTCTATGATACCAAAAAAAAGCATCATTAAACTTTAGCTGCATAAGGCAAACAGTACAGTTAAAATTCATTATGATTGAACTCATAACATACCGACTTTAAAATAGTTTTAATATAAAATAAAACTCTACGCATTAAATAAATGTCCTTTAATAGATGTATGCACAAATGATTTCTGTGAAACGAGTTAAGTATGTACAAAGTTTGGTAACCACTTGCCACGAAACCTAGATAAGTATGACACGATTCCTTTCAAAAGCCGTAATACGGCTGAAACTTCTGCTACACATGTGTTTCCAAAATATCATACCGTCTATACTACTTGCTTTTTTTTTAATTTAAGATATTTTACAACATCTTTGTCCAACTTAAAATTCTAAGGTACTCAATTTTGATAAGCAAATTCCAACACTTTATTTATATTAACCGCAAAGAATAAACTTTGCATTACCTGCATTCAGCTTTATATTCAGTTCATAATTCATATTATTACCAATAATCGTTATAAGCCAACAGAAAAAGGTTTTTTTTCTTTTTAATGTTTGGTTGAAGTAGGTTTAGCAAAGCTATTAGGTTCGTTTTGTTCCTTTCTATAAAACATTGGTTCTGTTCCGTTCCTGAAGCATGGAGCGTCCCATCACTATTACACAAGTAACGTAAAGAAGTTTCACACGGTCGAGTCGACAGTGACCCTCGGGCAAGGCACTGCCAGATCTGATTGGGACGGATTGTATCGATTTACGGATGGCGTTTCCTTCCCCAGTGAGTAGACGACGGATACACATCACTCAACTGGGTCGCCCTATTGGAAGCGTCGACAAGAAAAAAAAAATTGTAAAGGGCAAGGGAATAAAAAATGATGTATCCGCTGGGAAAAGCTTGAACATTGGAGCAAAAGTTAAAACCTCTCGACGACCGGAGCAGCGACGACGACGACGACGACGACAATATTGATCGCATGTTACGTCAGCTTAACCGTACCCGGAAGGAACCAGCGGTCCAGGCTTAGTACAAAAAAGCCGTTCAACATCACAATGGAAAAAGTCTGACTTCAGACAGGCGGGGGGAATGATGTTTCGATCGAGTGAGGGCTTTATCAATCTTACGTCTTCGTGTCACTGTCATTCCATCCCCTCGACGGCGTTGCTGGGAAAGGGTCCCCCCTGATCCGGCTTTGCCAGCTGCGGAACCCAAGCAAACCCTTAAAAACTATACTCCGAGACATGATACGGATAAAGTTTGTCCACGGGTACATGCATCTTGCGCGGCTAAATGGCACAAGTACACCCGGCATCTGATTACGTTCCGTTCTGCTCGTCGTGTGTCGTCGTGCCGAACCGCCGAACAATTGCATTTGATTGGCCCCTGTTTGCCAATTTAGACGTAATTTGCCTTTCCTGCCGGTAACAGTGTTATGTTGGCAAGGGGTGGCTCTTAGCAAAAAACAAACTTCTTGTTCCCCTCGGCCAACACTTTAATGTGCGTGTGACTATAAATAAACAGAGGCAAAAACGACAGTTGGTGGTGCGATGCGGCGCGTGCATCATTTATCATTACAGTTAATAGCACGGACGGTTCGTATTTTTTAGTGTGATGACATTCAGGATTGATAAATGATTCAAATTTGCAAAAGAAAAAAAAAAAGGCCGCTTCAGCTAACGATTTGGGAATGAAGAAGTCATCATGTGCGTGGTGCACAACACAACAAAGGGATGGTTTGGCATATGGTTTTTGCTCTCGCTACAAACATCAAGCTGCGACAGGCTTCTGCCAGCTGGCAAACAAAAAGCACACACTGCTGTTGTTATGACAACCGACAAAAACTGTGTTCCTCCTTCTAAGGCAAAAACAAAGTTTATCAACTTTATGAATTGCTCTTACCGATTCAAGCTACTGCAGGAAACGTCAAGTCACGTTATCACTTTGTCAAATAATGTTTTCCCTTTTCCATTAATGTCTTCCATCTATCGACACGGGCTGACAAACAGAGATCCCCCTTCCGTTGGTACAACATAACCTTATTTTCCTGTCCGTTTGAGTTCCTTCGAGAGCTTTTCCTACGATTGGTGCGCGGTAAATCCCATTCCACCATCCCTGTCGATTGAACGGAAATTCCTGATGATTTCCTGATTAAATTATGCGGTGCGTGCATTCGCGGTACGAAGGTGAGGGCTACGGCGCGCGAGCAACTTCGATTCGATTTGTGGCGCGAGTTCGTAATCAACGCCAACACGTTGAACGATTTGTGCTATGTTAGCAACAGCCAGTAAGAGACTGGTTTTGCGTACGGAAAAAAATCTTTTTGCTAATCTGCTCAAACAAAACAAACACACATGGCACAGTCACATTCCACGATGGTTCAGAGGCGGACATAAAGGGCACAATTTTCACGACGACAAAGTTGAAGAACACATTTTTTTTTCAAAGTTATTTCAATACTTAGCCTATACCAAGAAATTCAGTTCAATTCAGCTTTCATTCAGGTTAGAATAAGTTCGAATGTAAACTACAAGGTAAATCCAAATGTTATTAAATATATGTTCATTAAAATGACTTCGTATGAGTTCGAATACATATTTTATAAAATGAATGTTTAATCTATAGAGGCCTCGCTTTTAGATTTTTTTTAGAACATTTTCATGCCAGAGAATTCTAAAGACATGACACAAGTCAACCGCAAATGAGATTGATCGCGTAGAAAAATTTAAAACTTTTATTGAAGTAAAGCCTCTAAGAGGTATTATCTAAGAGATATAAAAAAGAAGAATTGGACGATGGATTAAACAATTATCATTTATGTTAAACCATAACTTTACTCAACCGTACGGAAATTCATTGCCCAAAGAAAAGTGATCGATTAAATTGTTAGCTAAGCTTAAGGTGAGCTAATAAAAGTTCTTAATCGTGCAACGATTTTTTTTAATCTTTGTTATCACCAAATATGTTAAATAATCAAGAATGCGCTTGATCAAATCCAAACGCGGTCTAATGTTAGTCACATGTAGACCAATGTGCAATCCCTCCAACGGCAGATAGCGGCAGAAGAGTCAACCACAGATTACACAGCGAGCTGCAAAAAAGTAAATAATGGTGCCACTTTGGTGTTTGGCGTCCCAGTTCGGTTGGAATCGGTTACGCACGCAAGCACAAAACTCACTCAAGTCAAATAATCGAAATATCACGATCCGGAAGAAGATTTAGTGCTTTTATTTCTTTTGCTCCATCTGTGGCCGTGCAGCAAGCGCTTCTCTTTTGTTTTGGAGGAGGCTTTTTGATCCCAGGAGCAGGCGAAAAAGAGGACAGCAATAAAAATCAATATCCCTACCGGAGGGGCAGGGCAAGGAGTGACACAAATTGGCCAGCTATAGAGATGGAGAGAAAGCCCTAAGTTCCACACTAATCTGGGAAAGATGGAAAGGGAATAGGGGGGACTGCCCTGGGTGGCATTCCATCTGGATCAGCGGGCTGATCGATAAGCGAAAATCGATGTTTAAATGAAAGCGTGCCGGACTTAGTGCGTCGTAAAACCGGCGCGCGTAAAGCAGGTCTTGGTCCTGCTAAATGATTATTTTACCTCTTTTTCTCTCTCTCTTTCTCCCGCACAAAAACCGACTTCGGGATGGACGTAAAATGGATCCTCCATTCTCATACCCGGAAGAAAATCTTGCCACACAACGAATACGATAACTTAAGAATGAGGTCGTCGTACGGATTGCGAGTTAAAGCTGATGTTTGGACTTGTACCGGGTACGTTCGCGATTGGGTTTTAATGATGAGGAAAGGGCAAGTGGTGCGATTTACGGGTTCGTGATGGCTTTCGGAAGGATCATCCTTGAAAGGGGCGACGTAAGGAATTTTTACGCGACTGTCCGTGACAAGGAGGATGGGAGCGTAATAATCCTAGAAAAGGGAAAAGGAAAAAACGGCAACATTTAACGAAGGTCGTTGAGTGACGGATTCACCCGGGCGTCAAATGTTTACTTTTTACGAGCTTTACAACATTAAAGGCTAAGCGAAAGCGGTTCCAATGGTGACAAATGCCTAAAGCAATTGAGTTATGTCTCGAGTACTGAGGTAGAGTACAAATAGTCCCGTTTGGTGTCCTTTAGTACAAAGGCGTATGTTTAACGAACTGTTTTCTTTCACTTTATTCTAATTACAAAAAGGTACGAAGATATTTACTATTGACGAATGTTATCGAAACCACTAATGCGTGCTCTGGGTCGATACCGCTGCAATTACTTACTGTTCTGAACGTACACAAAGGACAAACACGCACACAAACATGAGAGCGCCACGTGCAGAACTTAGTTCAACAGTCCCCACCACCGGAAGAGTGCGCACTCCTCATTAACGAGAGGGGCCTGTCAAATGCAGACATTTCAATTGCAGGCGATAAATAAATTCCTAGCTAAACCGATTCGTGTGATTCATTTTGGGAGAGTTTTGGGTTCAAAAAAAAAAAATAAAACCGGAACCATATGAATGAAATATAGCTTGGAGTTATGTCATACGTAAACAGTGAGCCGTCGGAGGATGGGTCCCGTGGGTGGCTTTGCTAGAGTGACAGCAGACAACAGTGACACGGCCAACGACGGAAACACCAAACGACATACCGGGCTCATGAAATATGGCCATAAAAGAAACAGGGTACACACATGGACTGCTGCAAAACCCTCCACGGAATGGTGACCCAGCGGAGATATCTCGTAGCAGGCTCGTCTAGGCTCGTCTTGGCCTTTCGTTACGTTTTGTGGCCCATTTTTCTAGCCATCTTCGTGGTGGGTTTTTTTTTTGGGGATCACGAAGCGGTTGGTGGTCGGTGGAATAGACAGCAAAACACATCATACCGCACCAACGGCGTACAGGCACGACAAACATGAGGAAATGAAACTTTATCTCTGACACGTTTACGGTTGACTTTGTGTGGGATTGTCCTGCCCTTTACCGGAAGAGTGTTTAAAAGACACGTAGAACAGTCTAGGAAAAAAGAGGTTCAAATTATTGAATTGATTGATGGCCACTGCAAACCCTGACATTGAAAGGTTACATCCGCTCCCGAGTAGCGCCATTTTGCGACAGCAAAAGCATGTAAACATGGTCTGTAATTAAAACACAAGTTGTTGACTACTTGTAGCAATGAGTTTTACACCACTCGAGAAGGAGAAAAGATAAACAGAAATTACTTACCGCCGTACTAGTTTCGTTTCGCCGCGGGACGTCGATTGTACTAATATTGTCAGTTGTACATCCTTGCCTGTCCGTCGATCACGTTTTCCTGCGGTGGTCTATACGGTGTGGTTGCCGGTGCCCTTTTCCTACGAGGACTTTCGATGGCGCAACATTACTGCACGACCTTTGCTCCATACCCGTACCCGTAGCAGAGTTTCGGTACGGTATAGGCATCATTAATTTTAATAAATACTGTGTTGTCAAAAAGTGTGATGCCGTGACACAGACGTGTCGTGTTCGTCACGTGATTCGTCAGTGGAATGCAAAAACAAGCGCCGGGGGCGAAACGGTTGCAGTCGGAAGGTTTCTTGGCGCAACAAGAAAGAGGAGGATTTTTTTCTCGCACCACCCTTTAAATGTGAGCCCTTTTACTTGCCCGTATGCTAGCGCCAAACGTACCCCCTGTCCGTATTTGCGAAGGAAATGAATCACGTACGACGTAAACGTCTTGCGGCCGTGGATGAAGCGGGCGCAGAGAAATGCTGGTTCGGGTTCCGGTTGGTAGAGCAATTCGTATCAGTGGTGATAGCACTTTTTTGTGTGTGCCGCAACCTGCTACGAACGAACCGTGCACAGGTTCAACGTACTGGTTTACTGGCAGAGGCAATGAATTTTCTTTCCGTACTTGCTTACATTCTATCTACACATACTTTGAAATATTACCTTTGGCATGACGCCAAAGGTCCCGTTCGATTCGTAAATGCCACGACTGGGTTCATAGATTTTTTATTCCGACCTCTCCCGGCACATAGGTACGTACCAAGCGGTCATGTACTTTGTAGAGCAACGTTTTGGGCGGGTCGCGCAACGTGGATATCAGCGGATAGGCGGACGACTGTTTGCGGTGCACCGTTAAGATACCGTCCAGCTCGTGGAAGCTACCGGACGGGAGTGGCCCCACATCAACGACAACATCGGCCAGATCGTTCAGGCACGTGCAGAACCGCTCGTAACACTCCGAGGCGTTCACTTTCAGCACGAAATAGCGGTCGGAAGCAAGCGTTTGGAGTAGTAGCCGCTGTTCAACGAAATCGATCACTGAATTTTCACCTCCGACCGGATGCACGGTAGCGTAGAGCGTGAGATCGTCCACGATAATGAGTGTGTTGGGGTTTTGTGCCTCTGCCAACTGGGTGCTGATAAGCTGCAGCAGCTCTGGTCCACCCGTGCTACCTCTGCCGTTGTACAGTTCCGCAAGCACATCGACGATACGCAAATGGCCCGACTGTATGGCGGATGCGGTGTTAAACGTAAGCTTCTGGCATGCCGCCGTATAGTGGGCGGCATTGTGATGACCAGCAAACAGCAGTACACGGTTGTCCACACTTCGCTTAAGATGATTGGTCATCAGCATCGCCAGCAGAAAGCTTCCATCAACACCAGACTGTTCCTGCACGAGCGTGACGCGCGGTGCTTTCGGTGCGTCATCCCGGCTACCGGCGATCGGCCAACCGCAGACTGACAGAATGTCCCAAACCATGCCGCCGGATGTGCGATGAAGTTGGCTGCACCGGTACGATGTACTGCTGGTTCCCCTGCAAAGAAAATAAATTAGTGTCAGCAGTCCAGACTTGGGGAAAAACCGTTTGATCCCAACATGAGAACGGGAGACACCCTCTAACCACTAAACCGCAAACGAAACCGTAACCGAAGAAGGGTGCTGACCATGGGCAAGGATTTCAATAATCTGTAGACCCCGAAAGAGAACCAAAACCAACATAATCCGCACGCATGAAGCAAACAACGGTACAGCACGCGTGTACGCTTTTAAATATTTGCAACAAACTAAGGATCCACGGAAGCGTTTGGGATGAGTTTGTAGTAGAAGCGCAAAGGTTTTTATAAACATTTTGAGCAAATTCAAAAAAGTTCTCTCATTTTTTTTTTTCCACCATGCTATGGTACAAGTTTCACAAGGGATGTCAAGGCTCCATAAACATCTTTAGAAAATAATACGAGTTTTTTAACTCAAAGTGTGTTCAATATCACTATAATCGGCAACACTGTTGAGTTACACAGATATTAGGAATTAAATGACTTTCTTAACTTACTACACATGCACCAACCGGCATAAAGCTCATGACCTTTAAAACGACCTTTTCATGGAATAGTTTTAAGTCGAGAAAATAGCAATGGTTTCAATTGACCACCCATAATTATTGGTACTTCAACGTTAATATCTTCTGTTGAATGTTTTCAAACGAATTTCAAGTTGTCAAGAACATCAATGTTCATTTTTTACATTTTAGTTCAGCAATGGAGTCGCCCAGTGTTTGCAGTAAAATTTCGTTATAAATCTTCGGGAACTTTCTGAATTAATGGAGGCGCATGGTGGTACGCATTTCTGTATCATAACACGGACAGCTTCATATTCGGGATATTTTGCATGTTTTCATGGAATTATTTCATAACCAGTCTGTAGGAAAGCCTTATTAATTTAACACGTTTGTCACAAAAAAAAGAATTAATTAAGAACATTGCTGTTCTTCTTCTTCTTCTTCTTCTTCTGTGGTGGCACAACACAACCCCTGTGGGGTCAAGACCTAACCAGAAATTTGTTTTTTGTTTTGCTTGATCATTTTTCACCGGTGGCTTTCTTGACTTTACTAAAAAAAAAAGGATTGTTGGAAATACCAGGCGCATAGCACATAGAAATGATGGGATTCGTAAAACATAATTATGCTGCTCGTAATGCTGTCATGTTTCAAGTAATATATAGTAATAAATCAAAAGGCTTTTGCTTCACTAAAGCGCATAGAGAATCATTTATAGTAAGTTTATGCCATAATATAAAATCATAATAGTACTAATATACAGGAAAAGTGCAAAAAACGTTAAAGAACTTTACAAAGAAAATTTTAATGTTTCTATTATATTATTTTGATAAATTATTTTTACTTAAAATTTTATAAATGTTTAACGAACGTTAATAAGTTTATTTATAAACATTTGCCCATTTAAAAATTAATTTCGCTCTACTGACTATGTTCACCTTCTGACGAATCTACAGTACGCGGATGACGTTCCGCGTTTTTGTCATAAAAAATAAATTGCCCCCAAACTGCAACGCATCCCTCAAAAAGGACTATGCCACACTTTATTACACTTTGTTTTACGTGCCAGCATTTTAGGTTGATCAGTGCAAAACGAAATCAATATCTTACTAAACTGTGTTTGCTCAACGTTTCCCACACCCGCACACACATACATTGTACTGCTCAATCAATTCAACGTGGGTAAAACTTCCTTTTCGCGCGCTTGTTTGATCTATTTGCGAAAACGAAATCTTACGTGACAAAATAAGCTACACAAATGGCGCTGCTCACCCGTGCTGCTCACCCGCCCGCCGTGGGGGGACGACCGAAAAGGGGACAGGGGCAGCAAAGCACGCAGCAGCAGCAGCAGCAGCAGCAGCAGCTGGAGGATGTATAAAATTCAATTTATTTTCCAGCTCACATTCCACAATCAGCTCGCTAGATCCGCACGAGTGTGTAAGTGAATGGAACGGCACACAGACCTTACTCACCAACGACTGCTCTGCGAATGCATTTCGCTGGCGATTCTTTGTCTTGGCGCGCAAGGGAACGCAGCTTAGGTAGTAAAAAAAAAATATATAGATATCGGATAAAATTTCCTCGTATTTTACTCCATTTTATATCCGTTTCTGCAAAACCCCACACGGATCGATCGCAACCTCGAAACACGCTACACGTGTAGTTAGCAGTCGTTTTGCTTCCTTCTTCTGTGACTTTAATGATTTTCACGCTCCAAATCTTTCTGAATTCTTGGGTGCGCGAGTGCGCTTTCAAGTGCATGATGCGGAAGTGGAAAGAGAGTAAATATTTTCAGTGCGGGGTTCACAAACCGAACGAAGAGTAAACGTTGCGAGTCACGAAGTTGTAATTTAGATGCACGGGTGCATGGAAACAAATCGATCATAACCTTCCCTTCATGTCTGTCTGGCTTATCAAAATATTTTCACGCATCATAATCTAACCGACAACTCCTACCCCTTTGCGAGACCGGGTCGTGGCAGATGAATCGATTCACATGCGGCTTACTGCTACGGTATGTGTGTACGTGAGTATTAGCTTTATTTTGGCATTTTTGTGTTTCGTGAGGTGAAAGGTAGTGTGTCGAAAAACACTAACCGCCGCCGAAAGATAAGATACTGTAGCCGCGAGTTTATTGATCGTAACATTCGGGTGAACATTAGACCATGTGGCTTTCACGGGGCAAGGTTGAGCCTAATCAACCGCCGACGACGTTGGCCCCCATCTCCGGAGGCGCGCTATTGCTATTAGCAATTCAGGGATCTGTGTTTACTGCATTACCTAAAATAAACGACAAAAGCTGTGAACAGTTACTCTGTCAGCCTCTCCCATCAAACCGAGATCCGGGCGGCACACTAAAATCCCTTCCGCTGTCGGGCCGGTGCGGTGGTGGGAAAAAGTTGAAGAATTATTCAGTAGTGAATGCTCCCCTGCGGAGCACGCAACGGACACGTTCAAGTGTGTGAAGGAGCAGAAGTAAACACTTTCCAAAAACTTTCGGATTGCCCCGTTTTCTCGCCACCGCACAATACGCACACGTCCCATTGGGTGCCAAATCTTCCAACCGCACGTTGTAGACAAACTTTCTGCCCAAGGGTTGTTTGATTTTCTTTTGTTCTTAACGAGCCGATAATGTGGAGTCGGCGAAAGGTATGGGAAACATTACACCGGATGCTTTTACTGGGCGGCGGATTGGGTGGTTCACGAGAAGGGTCAAGAAAGCAGCGCCCGGTTTAGCAAAGATAGCAGGATATGTGTGTTTGTGTGTGTGTTTTTCTATTCGACAGCTGGTCAACCGGCCGGTCCATAGATGAAACGCACAAAAATGGAAAGGAGATTATCTCTTAAATCCCTTCCACTTTTTTTGTGCGCTCAAAAAATGAAACTTATTTCCGTTGTACAACGGTACGGAAGATTTTCGACAGAGGCTCATAATATCACGAAGCTCAAGGCGCCACTCATAGCGAAAAGGGACGCAAACGTAACGGGCGATGAAGAGCATCGGAAGGATGGCGATGTTACCCTTGTTGAACGATAACCGGTTCGCTTCCCACGCGCGTTCCGGCGCGTTCAGATGGTTTAATTTTTCGCTCCATTGGAATGCACTTTGTTCTGCGAACGCACAACTACAAGCCGGCAACATTCCCGCTCCGTGAGCCGGTGGGTGTTCATTCGGAAGCAGCTTTCGGTGGCGAAACTTTCTATGGTTTAGAGGCTTTTGTTTGTTGCTGAAGCTTCTCTCATTGTTTGGAACGCTTTCATTATGCGCGCAGGAGGTGAGCTGGTCCAGTTTTTGCTGTTGCAGAAAGATATGCGTATTAAAAATTGTTAGAAAGAAGCGATTTGAGGAGAAGAAAAAGCGACGCACGATTCTAGATGTTTTTTCCTGATTTACGAGGTGCACAAGCCACATAAGTTTGAAAAGTGATTGCACAGTTTTTTATCACGCTTGATCACGAATGCAAACCAATCTACGCTACGGGTACACAATGTCCAAGAATGCAAAATAATAAGTGGCTTTTCTGGCCTTAATAAACGTTGGTTGTCGTGAGAATCAAGGAAACCAAAAATCAACGTTTATTCTATACATGTTAATAGAAACAAAACATACGAAAGCGTGTTCAAACAAGATGTGCACAATATTTCACTTAACAAAAATGGAATGAACATCCTTCTTGGTGCATTTTTTACACAAACTGTTTGGAAAAGATAGTTAAAGCGAAAACACTGTGAGCGACATACCCAAAAATCTGATAAAAAATTAACTAAGTTTTATATTTAATACATGATGTATTATTTTGAGTGTGATCAATATTAGTGATGAGATTTACTCACCATACCTCATAATTAAAATAATTGATTTTTAACACTAATTTAACACTAATTCAATATTTAATAATATAATTTAATAATACATCAATTTAATAATAATTTAATAGGCTTAAATTGATGAAATATAGCCATGTTTGACAAGGTTCGTCTATGTTTGAAAATCTACCAGTTAATGTCCCATGTCCCATGATATTTTGTTTTCTTAGTTTAAACTGGACATAAGAAAGAGAGGACAATTGAGAATTTTCTCAAATATGATGACGTGCCGTTAAACACGGTGCGTCAGGCCAATAACCCTAACCTAACCCTGTTCAAGTTGCATGAGAAATCTTTTCATGTACGAAGAACCCTTGTATAACAAATATTTGTTCCAGTGATACACTCGTTACGCGAAAAACTCGTTTAAAGAGGCAATGCTTATGAGAGGATCCATTGTATTGTGTAGATGATGAGATTGCTTTCGCAAAAATTTTGCTTTACTTAAGACTGTTAAATAAAATCGATCGAATGAGACTCTTTTCATGGCATCAATTGATAGGCAAAATTTGATAAAACCTTCGTATTTAAGCGACCATTAAGGAATTTGGTTCAGAAATGTGTGGAATTTTGGTTCAGAAAACATAACTTTTCCTCCATAGTTATCTCACAGTTAAAAATGTAAAAAAAGAAAACATAAGCGTCCAAATCTTACGTCAGTAAATATTTTCATTCGTTATTTGTAAACTGTTTCAATACAAGTATGTTAACAGTTTTATTAAAATAGAAAATACATTTGGAAATAGAACCGAATTTAAGCAATACGGCCTGGCCGTTACAGCCGAACGAAAAATTAGAAGAGAATGGCAAATAAAATGTGAATTAAATGCAAAAATGTGTAAACCATTTCAATACACAGTTTCTTCTTCTTTGGCCCGTTCATCACAGAGCACGTCCCAGAGACATGGCCAGGTCGCCAATCCGTTTCCAGGAAACTCGGTCCAGGGCTGCAGCCCTGCAGTCACGGTTGCATCCGATCTCCGACAGGTTGAGCTCCACTTGATCCAGCCAACGAGCTCGTTGTGCTCCTCTACGCCTCGTGCCGAACGGGTCGCTGACGAGCACCTTTCTGGTGGGGCATAGTTCTGTAAAAGGGTTGGATCCGACGCCCCTAGAAGGCTACTATAGGCTCACCTTCTCATCTCCTACTCAATACGTCCACGACGCGCAGAACGGTAACTTGTCGCCTAGATCCAAGCTTGGGTACACGGGGAAACCCAACCCCTTGGGCGGATGGGCGGCAAGGCTGAATTGAGACGTTGAATGGACTGCTACTCGCTAGCAGTTCATCTCTGAGCGTCTGTTCTCCATGTTAGGAGCGGCTCGAACCAGCTTCTGTTCCCCAGGTTAGGGACGGCTGTACCATGCGTCCTGGCATCCTACGGGACGTAAATCGGCTAGGATGCGTTGTTCCACCGACGAGATAGGAGGCGGGGGGAGAGGCCTTGCAAGCCACCCCCTGTATCATTGCAACGAATAGTCACCAAAAATACACAGTTTACAGTTGGTAAAATTATCATACAAAGCTGCCTACACGAAGTAACCAAAAGCATGACAATTCGTTCGCCTTCTCCAGAATAAAATATCGCACGTGGTAGTATCAAACCATTTACAAGAAGCTTTCAACACACGGGTTAACGCGTGCATGGGTAAACAAATTCTGGCTAGGGGCTTAATGATTTGGTACCGTGTTGCTTTTAATCCACGATTTGTGGGTTCGTCACAAAGCACGACCCGGCTCTATCATCCTTTCTTAAAAGGTCTTTTTTATTGAAGTTGAAATGGAAGGTGTTTAAATTAGACATAATAATGGAACGTTTCGTAAACAAGCATGCCTCATTTTCATTCACGGAATGCCAATACTGCTTGGGAAGTAGCAAGAATGAGCAAACAGGCAAGAAACCCGCCAAGTGTTTTCCATCTCTTATCACGTCTTCTCATACCATAAACTGAGACAGGATATTTTTTCTTTCTGTTTTGCATCGTTCAGGGGGGGGCCGGAAAATGCTTACGTCAGCGTCAACGTTCACGCAATTCGTCGGCTTCTCACTGTGACTAACCACATGACTACCATACCGGCCGGGTCGCGACCGATTGACGTTATCTTAGCAGTATGGCTACAACAAAAAAAACAGAGAATGCTCACCTTAGGCAAAGGTCACAGGAAAATCACACCAGAGAGAAAAAAGGAAAGATAAAGGGGCATATTTTCTAATGCAGATTTAATCCTTTCCAGTGTCATCATCATATCTTACCGGTCGCGCTATGAGATGGGCATGGTAGGTTCGGTCGTTGGCCGTTTTTCAAACTGACTAAAGTCATAATGATGATGATGATGATGATTCATTCTGAACTCAGTCTGCTAGAGCCAGCATCCGTCGCCGACATCATAATCTGTCATCAATCAACCGATGTGGTACCGCATTCTGCACACTCTCTCCCCCTTAAAGCCGATGGAGGGTAATGGGACAGTGAAACATTACCGAAAATCGAAAATGAAACACTCTACATGGTAACCGTGCAACGAGTGCGATCGCGTATAGAACGATCTACCATCACATCGCACCGTACAGCACGTGCGTCAGAGACGGAGGGGATGCGAATAAGTAGCAAAACCCGGGACCGGTCCATTCCAACATATTGTCACTGACAGAAGTCGTGAAGTGATGATAAATTTAGCTGAACCGGTGACCGGACCGCTGATAAACGTTCACTTCATCGCCGTGAGCCGTGCTGAGTGGGTGTGCGCCTGGCGCGATTAGACCCGAAATCGGAAGCGCATCGGAAAAAGTAACTTCCTGTGCCATCTCGCACTGATCTTCAAACGAGGTGAGTAAGAAACGTGCACAACCACAGAGCAAATTAAGAGAGAAAAGTAGAATTCGGTGAGTGATTACCCATTCGGTTCCCCAGCTGCTTACTTGATCGAAAAACGGCGCATCGATTGGACTGCGTACAGCGTGATTTGTTCGAACAGTTAGTAACACATTACTGCCCCAGGGGGTTGTAGCGTTATATTGTAATGAAAACAACCCCCTGCACCTTCTGCTGCCGGGCATTCAAGGCAACGCGTTACTGCTCCTAGCAACAGCAGCCGGGTGGAGGTATACAACAACCGGTCAATGCTAATGTGGTCGGCAAACAGGCCAACGCGCTTGAGCACGGTGGTTCAACAGTGTGTAGCTCAATAAAATCGCGTTTATAGAGCGATTAACAGGGTTCACTTACCGAAAAGGTCAAATTATCAGCTGCCCGCTAAACGGTAGTTATCCTGGGAACGTTAAAAATTGAAGGCAAATATTAGAGGGCAAACGAGAGCGAGCGCGCGCGCACTAAATTACGTCCGTGTTGTTTTGATATGCTTGTGCTCGTGGTTGTTTTTGCGAGTTTGTTTTGATTTTGCGTTTTGACATTCCATTGCAAGGTTGGATCAAAATGATGTTCGAAGTGATTTCATTCCGCCATCTTGAAACTGTGGGGTGAGCCAGATGTTTGATGTGATCGTTAAAATCATTTTTAGTGAGCTTTCTTTTTTATTAATTTCAGTAGTGACGGCTAAACCGTATTGCTTGAAGCTTTCTTTTTTTTAATATTTTAATAACAAATAGTTGGCTTTGCTGTTCTAGAAACTTTTATGCACTTTGATAAATTATTTTCATTAATGAAATGAAATGATAAATATGCCAAACCGCTTCATTTGACAAACAACGAGATTCATGCGTTCCAGAAAATAAAACAAGTTGCACAAATATTCACGTAACTGGAATAAAGAATGACACAAGCTTTACATATTCAATTCGAGGGTCCACCATGCATGAGTACGTAGCAAAGACATTTAAAAAGAAAAAAAATACAATCCAGCTTTCGTTTTCAATGTTTCACATCTGATATTTTTCAATCAGCTTTGTTATTCAATTCAAACAAAAAAGTTCATTTAATTCATAGTGTGAGTACAAAAGAGAAAAAAGTTTCTTAAAATAATGCACTACGCTTGGCAATAAATTTGTTGCGAACTTTCGCAAATCTTCAAATGTAGGTGCACCCTTATGTCATTAGCGCAGGAATTTGTTAGTTGGGTCGGTCCCTGACAATTACGTCACGTTCCCTTTCGGTCATTCATTGAAAAACAGTCAAGTGCTCGTCACCGTTGTTGCCGTCGCTTGTCGCCATCGTCGCCGCCGTTCGTGGTCGCCGTGGTCGTCGTCGTTGTCGTATTTTTGGCCTTAAACCTTCCCTGCCTATGCCCGCCCCCTGGGCAACCACACCTGGTACCTGGTAAGCTTAACTTGCACTCGGTTGCTGATGCATCCCCATTATCTTCCGCAAACAAATCCGGCGTCGTGGTTTTATCTAAAAATAACGTCTCGCCACTTGCGCTCGCGTAATGGTAGAAATAGCTCTGTCGCTTCTATCGCCACCGTTCGGTGGTCATGACCTACCGAAAAAAGCTAACTTTGTAGCAACTTAGAAAAGGGGGCCCGAACCTATGGCATAACCTTTGGCGGCGTGTTTTTTGCACTTTGTTTACTGCTCCCTTTCTCCTTCCGCTTTATGCAAACAGTGACACAATTGTCAGCTGATTTCGGTCGATGCCAGAGCATTCCCCCTAGACTTCACACTATATTTGATTAGAGCCACAGATGTGCACAAACAAACTGATATGAAATGTTTCCTATTTCTATCTTTTTTTTTCTATTTTCAGTCACACAATGTCCGGCGACAAGAAAAAACGTGTTTCGTACTGGTACTTCGGAGGTTTGGCCAGTGCCGGTGCGGCATGCTGTACCCATCCGCTGGATCTGCTCAAGGTTACACTGCAGACGCAGCAAGAAGGCAAAATATCGCTGCTCCAGCTTACGGGCAAGGTCGTACGCACGCAGGGCGTTTTGGCATTGTACAATGGACTTTCCGCGTCACTCCTGCGTCAACTGACGTACTCGACGACCCGGTTCGGTATCTACGAGGTTGGCAAACAAGCGATGGGCAACGATTCTGGCTTTCTGGGCAAGGCAGCCTTGGCAGGCGCGGCAGGAGCGGCCGGCGGTTTCGTCGGCACACCGGCGGACATGGTGAATGTGCGAATGCAGAACGACATTAAGCTTCCGGCTGAGCAGCGAAGAAAGTAAGCATTTTATCAATCCTTTGCAACATAGTTTCTGCAATAGCCAATGAATGGAAAATACTTGACCCATTTCTTTCTAGCTACAAGAACGCCGTAGACGGACTGTTCCGAGTGTATCGCGAGGAGGGATTCGCACGGCTCTTCTCTGGTGCGTCCACTGCAACGTCCCGCGCTGTGTTCATGACGATCGGGCAGCTCTCGTTCTACGATCTGGTGAAGGATCTGTTGCTAAAATCTGGCCATTTCGGTGATAATCTCACCACTCACTTCCTGTCGTCGCTGACCGCGGGTGCAATTGCCACCACGCTCACCCAGCCGCTGGACGTGCTGAAGACCCGTGCTATGAACGCTAAGCCGGGCGAGTTTAGCGGTATCTGGGATATCGTTCGCTTCACTGCCCGGCTCGGTCCGCTCGGGTTCTTCAAGGGTTACGTGCCAGCGTTTGTGCGCCTGGGACCACACACCATCCTTACGTTCGTCTTCCTGGAGCAGTTGCGCATGAACTTTGGCTACCTGAAGCCGGAAGCGAAGGCATCCAACTAGTAGTGCGTTTGCAGCAAAACGGCCGCAAGCACAAACATGCACACCCACAGAGCCACTCATATCCTACCAATTACTAACAATTTACCGGTTACGGGTTACCGTGAGCTTTTAGAGCAATGTTGACACATTCCACTAACGAACAAGCAGCACGAGACACGCTCAGCGTACGGGTTGGCAGGCATTGATCGTAATACCGTGAAACGGGCGGTAACAAACTTGTTACGGGGTTTATAGTTTTTTTTTTGTTTTTCTTTTAATTTGCAAAAACTAGGACTTTGCGATTCTGCAATATATACTCATAAAGAGACGAGCGAACAGGGTACAGTGGGGCATACATAGATACATCCAAACAAATCGCAATAAATATTTATCAATGTTAGCTGAGCATTTCAAACAACGTGTGGTGTCCTATGTGCGGCACGCATTGTCACTGTTTACCTAACCGTTGTTTACGTCAGTTCTGAGATAAAGTTAGTTTGACGTAGGTGATGCTGTGCACGTTGTTCGTACCTTTTTAATCGCTTCTTCAGTGCAAAAGTAAGTGAAACGCCGTCGCCATCCACTCGCCGCTAACTTCCTGCAGCTGTGCAAGGTTTGATGCTGCAGGACCGCCGGTTTTACTGACGAAAACAACACAGACAGAACGTAAAGTTAGATAAAATTTTGCGATAACAACACGATATTGACAGACGATCAGGTGATTGTTGGTTGTCAAAAAATCGGCACACAGTGGTCGTCGGTTGTAAAATTTTCGGTAATATTATTTGTTTGTTTACTATGCAGAACTTTCAAAAGTGCAATTTATAGGGACAGATTTAAAATTATGATGTTTTGAAATGAACCCGATTATTTACTAAAGGACATTGTTACAGATTTTTCTGTAAGTACGAGTCGTGTTATACACTATTTGTTGTCCTAGAACATACCACAGTGCACTGATTGCACAAGTTCGATGACATGAAACCATTCATAGATGGCGCTTTTTATTTCGCCTCAGCTTAACGGTAATTTTCCAACAACAACAATGAAATTCAAAAATGCTTGAAAATTTTAAAATTCGATTGAAACTTTTCAAATCAACCGTTTAAATAGTGCTCGCATGGCGCGTAGTTAGTATTTTATGTGTTATTTTTTTCGGATGAATGTGACGCTATTGGCAATTGCATAAACAAATTAGAAAACTAAAGATTTAAAAACCTCGTTTTTCTACCTGTATAAATTCTCATGTTTTTTGCAGTTCTTTTTGTATTTTCAACTCCTGATGGCATCAAAAAGGCCCGAGAAAACGTCCCGATGGTACTTCGGAGGTTTGGCCAGTGCTGGTGCGGCCTACTGCACTCACCCACTGGACTTGCTGAAAGTCCTGTACCAAACGGACGTCCGCAACAATGTGTCGATGCTACAGCTTTCACGTGAAATCATTCGGGACGATGGAGTTACGGCACTGTACAACGGAGTGACGGCAGCGGTATTGCGGCAGCTTACATATTCAACGACACGCTTTGCGATTTACGAAATTGGCAAACAGTCCGAGTTTGGCAAGGATTCCGGTTTCTTCGGAAGAATTGTGATGGCTGCGATCGGTGGAACGGTGGGTGGGTTTGTAGGCTCGCCGGCAGATCTGATCAACGTGCGTATGCAGAATGACGTGAAATTGCCACCAGAAAGACGTCGAAAGTATGTACAGACTTGGTTGTATGGATCAAATCGCTTACTATTACTTGGCGCATTTCAGCTACAAAAACGCAATCGATGGCATTATGCGAGTGTGGCGTGAGGAAGGCTTTCGGAGACTGTTTGCTGGCGCGAGCTCAGCCACTGCCCGGTCCGTCTTTATGACGATCGGACAGCTAACGTTCTACGATCAGGCAAAGTTGACGCTGTTCGAAACGGGCTACTTTACCGATAACATCGGTACGCATTTCCTTGCCTCGGTCATTGCTGGTGGTATTGCGACCACGATGACGCAGCCGATCGATGTGGTGAAGACGGTGATGATGAATGCGAAACCGGGCGAGTTTAACAACATCGGGGCGATCCTGCGGCACATCAGCAAGCTGGGACCGATTGGCTTTTTCAAAGGATTCGTACCACGTTTTATCCGGCTTGGGCCGCACACCGTGCTGACGTTTATATTTTTAGAGCAGCTGCGCATCAACTTCGGTGTGCTGAAGGACTCACAGTAAGAAGTGATTTTCCTTAACCAAATCTCACCGCGAGTGAAATCCTTTGGTGGTTGCTCGGTATTTGAAGTAGAACCAAATAGAAAATGTGATTATTAGTTGGTAGTAGTGAAAGAATGACTGATATGGAAACATATTGAAAGAGTTTTTGATAAATAAAACTTTAAACTCTCAATCTTTGTGATTTTTTGTTTCTGTTGGAACAGCTAGACGGCAATACTTTTTAAAAAATGGTATTCGTAACAGATATTCAGTAAAAATATAATCTTTGTTTAGGTGCTTGGCTATTTTGAAAGTTTTTTATTCGGTTTATATGCGTAGTGAAGATTTAGAACCAACAAAATATTTTTTAGAAGCAAGAACTGGCATAAATAACTGTCCTCTAGAAATAATTTATCATTCTTAACAGGAAATGAGTTCGAAGGAAATTATATAGGTGCGCTCCGAATTCCTTCGCCTGTTAAAAACTAAACTCTTATCATACAGCAACGATCCTTTTCCAGTTCTCAACAGAATGATTCAACAATGACTGGTGACTAAACATAATTCAAAGAGGCTGCAATAGTATTTTACGGGGCTCTTTAAAACTTCGATGTAGGGCTCTAAATGAATTTGATGAAATATTTTATTTTGTAAAATGTTAAAATCACTGTTCGTAAACATTATCTGCAAGCATTATTAGCATCTTCAAGCATCACTATTCGCAAGCATTATTTTTTCTTAGCACAATCACCTTAAATAATATTTAATCTAATTTTTCATATATAGCAGTTACAACTGTAACTGTAGATCGATTAAACAACAAAATGCAACAAATTTTAATCTCTTTAAATTTACTGATTATAACATCAAAAGGAACTGAAACATCAGGAGCCCTAAGGCTTGAACGATATAGACCCTAGCTACGATCTGATGCCTCTACATGGAACCGGCCTTTAGCTCATTTTTATATTTTTGTACTAAATTTTTAAGGTTTCAATTTGATTGATTTATCAATGAAAATTCATATAAATGAATCTTTGTAAAAGAATCACGCTAAACTAATGCAAATAAAAAAATATAGTCAAGTGTTCAGGGATGTTGGTGTAAGCTGAATGATTGACTAGAGATGATAAGCTAGCAAGAAAATGGATACCATTAGGAGACGAGCAAGAGCGATTAAGCTTCTAATCAGTGCAGACGAGATGTTACAGAGATAATAAGATACTTTCTCTGTTTCTAATATATTGTTTTCTTAACAAGCGTTTAGTTACCATTTACGTACAGATAATTTTGTTTTAATTTGTAAAAAAAAAATATTTCAAGTGGAGTGGATATTAAACCAATCTGTTCCAGCCCCCCTTAACACCCATACAACACACCGTTTCGAAACCTGTTTTCTCAACACTGCCTCAGCAGTACCACTGTGTGCGTTTTTGGTACTGCGTTCACCCTCTCAGCCGAAAGCTTCGGAAAACCAGTTTTCCCTTCCCGAGCGTACGGGTGTGTACAATCGCGCGCGTGTATGCGTGCACGGTTGCGCGGGGCGCCCGCCGTTGTAAACAGGTGAGCATGTGGTTGCCGTGTATGGTTGCTACGGTTCGGTTGTGTGCGCTCGGTATTGCTCCATCTCGTTCACGACCAAACGTACCGTCACTGCACGTGCGCAAGGGATGGAAAGCTTGCCGTAGCAGTGTGTGTGTGTGTGTGTGTATGTGTGACAGAGCTAAAGGGATGAAAAGGGGGCTGTCGTCGGAACAGAGTAAGCGGGTGGTTCTGTTCGGCATAGCGTTTCGAAAGTGCAGCTCCACACGACACGAGATGGGAAGCGTTGCTTTAGTAGTAGTTGAACCGTAGATTCGAAAGGACGTGTCGTGTTCGCGACGGCCAGACGGGTCGCACTGTTGTCATCGTCGACGTCGTCGCCTCCGTTGTGTTGTGTGTGGTGTGTGGTGCCCCGGAAAAGACACCGTTTTCTGAGCAGGTTCGGGCACTGTCGGGGAATTTTAAGTGTGCATTTAGTGTGACCAAAGTTTTGTCCCAACGTTGCACTAAAACCTTCGCGTCGCCTCTCCAAACAGTGGTGGGTTTGTGGAGGGCAGAAAATGGAAGGCTGTGGAAGCATTCGTTCGTTCGAATGTACTTTCATCTCGTGCAGAGCATGAGAGCGCGCAGTACGTGTGTGTTTGGGGGCAAGCTTTCGTGCGTTCTCGGGAGGGTGTGTGTTTGTGTTTGCGTGTGCGTGTGTGAGTGCGGCTTGGAGAGTCTATTACCACTACATCCAGCCGGTCGATGGGGCAAAGCCGTACCAGCAGCAGTAGCAGCGCTAGCGTGTTCGACATACCAAAACAAGCTCCCCTCACTGACAGCCCACGGGTAGAGCTTACGTTCTATGCTGGCCTGACTGGCTGGTTGGTTGAGAACAAGAGCGGCAACAAAAGCCAGCTGGTATCACTTGACCAGTGCTGTGATGCGTTGTGGTGGTGCTGCGGTGTTGTGTCTCGTGCAAACTGTGCCGGAAGCCGGATTCCAGCGGATTTCCCACCGTCGGTTTGACCCGTTCGTTTCCACGGTAGCCCGCTGCTGGGAAAACCGGCCTCCAAAGTGACGTAATTTTGGTGGTTTAAATTCTGCAAAGAAGTGCTGCTGGGAGTGTTTCAGGGTCGGCAGCAGATCAATCTGCCGTTGTTTTCTGCGACCGGGGCGAAAGTCGTGCCGAATGAGGATGAGGTGCACTCAAGTGTGCTAAAGGTAAATTTATTGGGGGGGGGTGAATCTGCTGGGACTCAATCTGGGACTGGATTTCACCCCGCTGCGTCTGCGGCTGCCGTTTATCGGCGGGGGGGGGGGGGGTAATTTTTATTTTGAGTTGTCTTGGAATGGCTCCGCAACGAAACAGAAATTGTGTGCCTCACAGCACAACAAGTCGCACTGCACGGTAAACAGCAGGAGCGTTAATGCAAGCGTGTGTGAGTGTAGTGGTTGTGTGTAGTGGTTTCCCGTTTCCCAGCGTCACCATCTTCATCCCCAATGGTTACTTTGACTTCTCATCGGGTCGTGTCAAGCAAATGAGTTCGAGAGAAAGAGAAAGCGAGAGGGATGGAGTGAGCTAGCAAAGACTAGCGGAGTGGTGCGAAGGAAAAGCAAGATGGAGTTTCCTCTAACACCACTCCTCCTGCTACCGGAAAATCCTGTTGTATGTGCTACGCTCTTTGCAGCTTCCAGTAGCCGAAAGGGAAGTAGCGTCGTTGTTCGGCGGCCGTCGTGCTCATAGTATCGAACATCTGGTTGCCTGACGTTTTGTTCTGGCCGCTCTCCACCCCCTTCCCTTACGCGTACCGTACAACGGTGGAAAAGCGTGAAACAAGAGGAAAAATCTCATTTTATCTTTGGCAACGATTGTTGTTTTGCAGCAGAAAGAAGGCACGAACACAGGGAGCCGGAGCGAGAATGGGCTCATGCCGGATTGCGGCCTTAAAGCTTCTTTGCGAAGATTACAAGCGGCTTTCTGTGTGCATGTGTGTGTGTGTGTGTGTGTGTCGGGGAGGAAAATCTGTTCCCCGTGTGCTGGGTGTGGAGTGTTATGTGCTCGATGGTTGCACTTTGTCCGGCAAGGCATTGGGCGTTTGGGCGGTGCATTTTGTATTTTGGTGGATTTTATTTAGTTTTGTTTTCCTAAAGGATTTTCTTTGCTTGAAACGTAAACTTATGCTTTTAAGCAGGGCTATATCTTGCCACCCTAAACTCAGACAGTGTGTGTTTTTTATGGCCTTATCAAACCGCCTTGAAAGAAATAGAAGTCAAGAAGTCAAGAAGAAATACAATTTTATTGTCTTTTCTCAAATTATGAAAAATAATCTTCTCGTTCAATACAAACACAATACTCTCCTTCCGTTTGTTTATTATTATTTCCCTCTAATTCGCTTGATTTGGGTGTCGTTTGAGTGACACAAGTGCGTTAGAGCGCAAATGCTGAAAACACACAACAGCGAAACTGTAAACAATCTAATTCACTTGACGATACCGAGCGCTAGAAAATTTCCCAGCGCAGCATGACATTTTTTCCGAAACAAAAGTTTGTTTCCCTCCCTTCCCTGTCTCGCTGCCTCGGTACCCTTTCCATGCTGCGTTTGCTGAACCTCCGACCAACGCTGGGCCTCAAAAACAGGGCAACACAGTCTTCTGCAGCATCCTCGGCCTTTTCATAGATAAGTTACCAACGGGAAGACGCCACCATTGCGCTGGTGGTAAGAAGTTTATGGAAATGTGCTTTCCCTGCTTGTCGCTCACTTTTCCATATGGCGCTCGGTGTGAGCGTACAAGCCACGATAGGGAGAAGGGGAGCAAAACGGGAAAAGCGTGCTGCCGAAGAAAAAAAAAAGTATGACCGATGGTACGCCGCCGGACGCCATTATGACGAAGGATTTTGATTGGACTGTGAGGGAAAGCCGGGACCGCATCTCTATGCCCATCTTTGGGTTGGTGTCTCTTGGCGTCCTGCAATGCGCAGGAAGAAAGCAAACCGAAACCAAAACAACGCCACGACACAACAACAGTCCGCCAGTGTTCGGTACTGTGTGTGTGGAAACAGGGGTGGGACTTGAAAATGTGTCAGAAACTTGGATAGGAAAATCCCACCAGACGCGTGGGCCGTGGCGCTGTTCGCCCAATTGCCCGCTGCCGGCCCGTTCCCTCGAGTGCGGCAAACTGTTGGGCACTTTTATTAAATTTATTCACATCAACCATGTCCTTTTTCGCATTTTGTTTACGGCCGCCGCTGTCCCGCTTTGCCCCTGCGCCGAATGGTTCACCCATTTTCCGTGGAGGAACGCGAAGGAAATTGTATTAACCTCGTTGCATTTGTGCGGCCACAGTGCGACAGGCGAGAATGCTGATTTCGCTTGATTTTTGGCAAAGCAATTGACGTTTATTACATTTTTAACAGTCGTGTGTTTACTGCTGTTTGTTAGGTGGACGCGTTGCTCAAATTTGGAAGTATCGTTGGAAGCTTTATTCTTTATTAGCTTGCATGTAATATTTTTAATATTGTGCTAGGAATGTAAATCATTTCATCGCTATTATCGTGCCATGCTTTTGAATTTTGATTTAATCTGCCCAAGATAAGGTGATCAATACATTTGTTACATGAATACATGAATACTGTTTGTTACATGAATGAATGTTACATGTTAGCCGTAATGTAAGGAAATGTGTTCTAGTATGAATTGCTGGGTAATCCGTTGCGCTGTGCTTAAAAGATATGCAATCGTGTAACGTGGTTATAAAAGTATATTTGTTTGCAAAATGTTTCAATCGTGCGAACCTCTTGGTCGGTTCTAGTTTCCATAGTATTTTTATTCTTAACGGTCTCATTATTATATACGTATTCTCAAAACATGTTTAATCGTAGATAGCTAAGCAATCAGTATCAATACATACATGTATTTTATATAATGCTTCCTTTTCAATCTTTTAAATTATTACCAAATCCTTCTATTCTGCAACGCTGTAGGACATTAAACGTAACAAAAAAAAATAATTGAAATGAAATTTAGTTGGATTTCCTTTCAGCAATGCCTAACTGATTTACAAAACAAAACATTCTTACAAAAATCTACATTCTGTACAAAGCTCAGAAGATTCTTAACTTACTAACAAACTACTATTGTCGTAAACTTGTTGTAAGCAAACAAAATGTTTTGTTGACTTGATTGTACACTTTTAATTTTATTTTCCATTAGTCTTGGTATTGTAATGCATTGTCAACTGGAAAACACAGAAAACATGGAAAATATGTTAATTGTGTGGTGCAGGTTTGTCGTTACTAGCGAATATCTTTTGGTCTTCTTTCTGGAACTTGCTGCTACGTCTTTATTTGACAACTTTAATTTAAACACCTCCCTATTTTAAATTATTGAAAACATTTTTTTTAAGTTAAACCCGCTTAAGAGATTGGCTTTTATAATAAATTCATGTATAATAATATACATTCAGCACCAACCAGTACACGTTTTCTACTTCTACGATAGAAAACACTAAATGCGTTTAAGAGAAATGCAAATGTGAGAAGTTTTTTTTTTCGAATAAAAGATACAAATATGTAAATGAAGGGACTGTCAGATTGCAGAGAGAGTTTACTGTTTTGGAGGGCAACTCTGGCAACATAGCTGTTTTGTTTGAATAACTTTTTTTCATTCCATAGTAACGGTCACGTCCACCTCTTATTTAAAGTTTATTGTTTACCATAATCAATCAAAAATGAAATTTTATCAATCATGTTGTAGTAAAGAGCAAAGCTAAGAGTTCAGACATGAGCCGATATATTGTTACATTATTTATGAGGTTACTTAGGAAAATAATATTATCGTCCTTTCTAAATGATGAATTTTAACCATTTATTTTGTATGGTAATAATCCATTTCTGATGGTCTCTTTTAACGCTAGGATGTAAGTCACTGCGTAGTAAAGTAAGTGAACTGTAATTTCATAGCGCCATTCGGCCCAAACAGTAATGCTAAACCGTAATCAACTGCTATGTGCAGTAGTTTTGGATTCCAATTGAATTCTCGCAATAAGCGAACATAGAGTATCAAAAGGATCATTCAACCCTGCGCTCTGCACAGGGACTCGTTGCTGATGTTATCACTTAATTAAGTAAAGCAACGACCCGGCGTTACCGATGTTGGTATCACTCGCCCTGTGCGGATTAAATCCGCCGGAAGAGCATATGTGTGGAGCAGGACCCCGTCGGTCCCTTTGTGATACTTTTGCTTTTTCCGTTTAGCGATAAGATAGATACAAGCGCAGCATCCTCCGGGCAGGAAATCGATCCTCTTTCAAAGCCCGTCCGCTTTCAAATGTGATGGACAGTTTATAGAAATCCTTTTAGGTTGGGTGGGAAGGATGCGCGAGCGGCGAAAGCAAACCCATACAGCTGTACGAATACGGGAGCCCTTTGAAGTTTGGAGTACGCCGTTCCCATTTCAACCCCATCTCACTGTGGGAAGGCGTGCTTGCGTTGTTGGGGATTCCTTCGCTGGAGTTGCCTCGCTTATCGTCGCCCTATAATTTGCTCTAATTCGAATTAGTTAATCCGCGTGAGGGCGGGTAGGTTGGTGGTGGCGGGAGAAGGTGGTTGAAATATTGAAGCGATCTCTTCCAACCTGTGCCTGTGTGCGATAGTATTGAACTTCCATCGGTTTCGATTTTCCCTGGAAGGACCGGGGTCGAGACACAGGGATTCGTTTTCCATCCTTTCCGGTGTTGCCATGTGCCTGACCCGCCAGGGGGGTTTCCCCTCTCTCATTCGTTTGTTTTGCCATTACGCGCTGTTAAATTTTCGGCGAATGGAATAGCATAAACCTGACGCTAAAGTACCGACGGAAACCTGCCGTCGGCGCGACCACAGAAACCGCACACGCATGGAGAGCGAAAATGCCACACCGAGGGAGAGAAAATTCGTTCGGGGTTGTCTGTTTTTTATGACCGCTTCCTTTCGACGTATGTCTCTCGACCTTTCCCCCTTTTGCTTTGGTTTCCGTTGAACGAGATATGCTTTGCTTGTTAAAAACGTCCTTCCCGACGGCGACCGGCGGTAGGGCGTACGCGGAAGTACGCGGGTGGCATTTGATACTATTTTCAAGTTCGGCTTTTTATTACTATCAAACAAACACCTTGCGCGTGGTGCGTGGTGTGGCTGCCGGAAATGGAAAGTCCTTTACCCGGTAGGGACACTGTCGTTTTTACCCTTACCAGTTTTGTAACAGATTTGCCGCTTCCGGTGCTTCTCAACACCCTCTTTCTCTCTCTCTCTCTCTCTCTCTATCTTTGTTCGTGCGTGTGTGTTTATCATCTATTTTTGTGCTTCTTGTTGCCGTTTTCCTTGCGCAGGATACGCTTTTCGCCCCATTTTTTCCGAGCATTTCCATGCGTGAACACACAACGGCTGGGGACGGGAACTCGTCTTTGTCTTCGCCGCACGAGCGGTGTACGGTGTCTTGAGCAGTGGGTGAGAAAGAAAAATCGACCAAACCATTTCCCATAATCCTGCGGGGCCAAGCCAAAACCAAAGCGACTGCCGAACCGTGCGGAACCGAACAGCACAAACCACCTTCTAATTCTTTTGCTTGTATGTGTGTGTGTGTGTGTGTGTGTGTACGTGTGCGAGGGAGGGTGTCAGCAGTCGTCATAAACCCCACGGTATCGAACTAAATTGCATGCTGTGTGCAAGGGCACACGTGTGTGCAGGGGTGTCTGGGGCAAAACGGTCATGTTAAGTAGTTTCCCTTCATTCTGATGGCGTACTGATTATCTAAATTTGCGATAAATTTGTGTATTAAACATATTTTTTTTTACACAAAAGGACTAAATCGACACAACGATAACACTTATAATGCATGAAACTTTAAATACATTAAGCCATGAATGTGTATTTTTGTGAGTTTTTAAGAATTGTTTTTATTTTATCTTTATAACAGTACTGCTAAGCCAATATATTTATAAGATGTTGAGCATAAGAATAATGAGTAGGCAATTTAATTTTGGCAATATTGCTGGTAACCGTCGTGCCGCCAGCACCCGTACGTGTGTACGGCCGTGCGCGGTCGAGAAACGTTTGTGGTGGAAAACCGCATTTTTGCTTGCGTAAGGGACCGGCGTACGCATTTTATAGTCAGCAGCACGTGTGAGATAGAAGAGGTGGGTTGGGTAGATCGTGTACTGCTCGTGCCAAAGTCAAGTGCGTGAATGGTAGCAGGGAAACCACCGATGTCCTTAAGAAAGATGGCAAGACGACGGTTTGGTTTTTTTTTTCTTTTTTAGGGTGGAGACGTGCTGAAGACGGAGAACTATATACAAGAAAGAAAGGAAATGGGCGAAGGGAGGGAGGGGTGATGGAAATTGGGTACGCCAGGACGTGAACATGAAAATCGCGTGAAAATGATAAAAAAGATGGAAAAGCCAACCAAGCAAGGAAAGAAGGCAGCCCGGGAAAAAGAAAACCGTTTGGGAGATATTAAATTTCCACTCCCGTGGCATTATCTCGGACATGCTGAAGAAAGCGATGGAAATGCTGCTAGCAACGGTAGGGAAAATAATACGAACATAATACACGGAAACGGTCGAACGCGGCACAACTTTCTGGGACCAAACACGAAGATATGAACGTCAGCTAAAACAAGGGTCAAATGGTGAGAAGTGATAGAGTGATAAAGAGGGCGACTAAGACACTTCGCAGTGGAAGTGTATATATGCGCAGACACACACACACACATACGTATATCTGGTGTGCTTGTGTCAAACCAAATGCCTTGAAGGGAATCGTACATTTCCTTTTGCCTCGCCTAACCGCCGGTCGATCAGTAGTTTTATCGATTTTTCACCCGGTTTCCCGCAGAAACGTGCTGTGAAAGATGCTGTGGAAGATTGTGCCGACCGTAAGGACTGCCTACTGGTTCACTCCAATACTTAACCGCTCGTGTGCGGCGAATGGTGCTTGAAACTAGCCTAGAGATAGTGTGTAGCGAAACGAAAAAAGGCTAATCTGTTTGCTTTGCTACCCTGCAACGAATTTTCCGGTTGACCCGGAACAGTGATTACATCGGATGCAAATTTAATTAGAATGGTTCAGTAAAGATTACAAATCGGTAAACAAAACGAGTGGCAGGGCTTATTTACGGTGGCCTGTTTTGTGGCTGCCAAGTACGCTTGCGAGGTACTTTTGATAATATGTATGTTGTTTTGGGAGTGAAGTGTTGGTGTGTGGCAATGTATTGTGACAGTTTTGTGCTGTGTCGATTAATACTGATTATCGATTGTGAATACCTGACCTTTGCAATGTGAAAATGTAAAGATAAGGGCCATTGTGGTCATGCATTGGTTTTCATACGAAATGTTCTACAGTAAAGCTTTCAATGTTATAGTGAAGTTCATGTCTACGTTTGCTTTAAATGCATTGCAATAGTGTGTATATGCTATTTTAATTGTACATGTAAACTAATAAGTGTATAACTGATGATCTAGTAAATTGAGATAATTTTACACATTTCTTGTTATCATTCTAAAATCAATCTCAAAGCTTAAATTATCTAATACGTGGTTTGTAACGCTTATCTTAACTTCTGTTACCAGATTTGTTTCGAATTGTAAAATCCAAAATTTAGATTTTGAAATACCATAGTTTATGTTTAGTTAGAAATGTTTCACACGTCTCGTATTGTGCTAGGTTCAGGCATGTGCAGACAACCTTTGACATGGTATCAAATGCACAGCTTCTTCTTCATCTTTATCCCAGATGGGACTATAACTCTTGTAGGGCCTACCACCAAAAGCACTATTGCGCTTTGGTTGTTGTTCTGTGATATGAGTGTATCCATAGTATATAGGTCAATCCTTCATATGGGAGCCGGCAGCAGTCCGAATGGGATTCGATAGAACGTAGTCTCTTATGACAGGCATACGCCGCTACCTTTAAACCACTGAACCGACCCATACATGAGCAACTAGAGAGGTTTAAATCAAATGAAATGTGCCTTTACATGTACGTTTAGGACACTGTCTGTCTAGAAATAGTCAAAGCATATGAAAAGGAAAAGACGTTCAATTTCAATTTTAAATGCTTTTTGCATAAATACACTATTTACTAACCTTCCAATCATGTAACCTTTCAACCATGTAAGGAAATAATTCGATTAACTCTTCGAACAAACTTAAAAACAACTTAGCCAATAAAGCGCTAGGGAGAGAGGGAAGGAATTCTTCAGGGAAATATGGATTCGTTCTCGTTGTAGTGTTGTGCTTTGTTTAACGATGAGGTAATACTTATGAAGAACACATTAAAATTACTAGAGCTACTTTGGCTGCATACAAACATGATGAAATGTGCTACAAAACGTATACTTAGTACAAAAATGTATTATCACAAAACTCCAAATAATTTTTGTATTCATGTTAATAAATGTATTTATAAATGACATTTTCATTACTTTGCCCCTTCAACGATGCTCTCATTCCCTTCCGCTGTATCGTGCTCGAACCATCGCCAAACAAAATTAACGCTCGAACGCATGCACCGAACAAGAGTAATTAATAAAATTAACCCTGAAAATGCAATCCCTTTCGCGTATGTGCTTGTGCATGGGTCCACACACTTTGCTACTTCATAAAAATTCTGGCACACAGACACATACACACACACACGTACGACCGCGGGCAACCGTGCACTGACCGTAAAGTAATTCAAATTTTCATCCCCTTTTGCTAAAAGCTCCAATGCGCAGCTCGGTACAAACTATGTGGCAAGTGAATGAACCCCCCTCCTGGCCGGGGAAAATTAAACGAGATGAAAGCAAGTGCAAAGCGTCAGTATGGAAAAGAGGGATAGAGGGAAAGCAGTAGAAAGAAAACATACATCAATTTAGAAGAGAGAAAAAACGAACCAACCGACAGCAGAAAAGTTCTCCCAGCTAAGCATATCCTTACCTAGCGGCTAGCAGAACGCTCTAGCCCACGCCGTGAAGGCAACGTACTAATAATAATTAATATTTATTTGTTCTTCTGCTCGTTTCAGCTGCTGGCGTGTGCTGCGGATCGCAGCATAAGTGGCTCCCGGTGTGGCTCGATTTGCGTTTTCCGGTGCGCGAGAAACGAACCCAACCTGCCACCCCTTTAATGGCGCAGACGCTTTCCATCCAGTCCGGCCGGGCCGGGAGAACAATCTCGCGCTGAGCGTTGGTCAATCTTGGTCAATCACGAGCAGGTCTAGCCACCAGAACGCCCGGTGTGCGTGTGTGTTAAGCGATGTGTTTAAAACAGAGAAGAAAACCAAAAAGCTATTTGCACATCAAATAGCTCCCATGTGTGTGTTTTTTTTCTGTGGTATTTATAAGAAGAATGGTTTATGTGAGTTTTTGTTTTTGTTGTATTCAGTATTTATTTACTTCTCTTTTCTGGTTGTAATTTATCTGGTGTTGTAGCAGAGCAGTCCACAGTGTAGCTTTACAATTAGCTAGTTAGTAACGAATGAAAAGTGTGTGTCTATATGAGTGGGTGAAGTTCTGCCTGGAGCTCTTGCAGTTGAATTGGTCAATCGTTTGATGAAGAGTGAAATGGTTTTCACTGTGAGCGCAGTGAGCAGCGGAGGCGCACTCTGAGTCCGACGAGTAAGTGAGTGAGTCAGTCAGTTGCGTGTGAGCATTTCAATTGGTTCGGGGGAAAATCTTCGATCCTGGTGAGATATTCGAGAGTACGGAGAGTGCTTGTGTGCGTGCATGTGGTGGGAGATGAAACGGGAGGCAAGTGAAATGGGCTCCGGGAAGCATCTCCAGCCGCATTCAAGATGAAGCACTCGTCAGTGATCATCTCGCACATTCGACCGGTGGCGTCGTAATGGTCCCTAGTGAAGTGTGAAATAGTGCAAAATTGCGGTGTGTTAGGATACCCGGTCGTAGCAATTAGTAGTAGTAGCAGCAGCAGCAGCAGCATCAGCAGGCAACCTACCTCTCTCTCTCTCTCCTTCCCTCTCTTTCACGCCCCCGAAATCGTCCATCCCTCCCGTGCTTAGGTCATGGTTATCCGATGTGCATTCAATTAAAATTTAAATGAGCATTTGGTGATGTCATTACGTTCGGATGATAATGAACAGGATTATATTCGGGGTGTTTCTCATCCTTACGTGTCGGCCCCCGTCCGCACTACGGGCCCCGCTAGCAGACCACCACCAACGGCAGCAGCAACAGCCGGCGTCGGGCTACGGTTCTGCGACAGCACCGGGAGGAACGGGTGGCATCGTCGCCGTCCAGGCGACACCACTTGCACAAGGTTAGTAAGCATATGGGGGAAAAATTGGGATGCCGCTCATTTTGCTGGCTGCAGTCGGTTTAGATTCCGAGGTCAGCGTTCCGACCAACCAAATTGATGCATTTTATTGTACACTCGAACGTCCTGTTACCAGCCGGGTTTCATTCTCATGACTTTTGATTTCGGAGTGTGTGGCAGGACTCTGATTATATTAGGAGTAACAGAGCATTGCACCCGTTGTTAGTATATAGTGTTTGCGGATTGAGAAGTCCCGAAGGTGCTAATCAGTGTTAACTAATTTTCCTGGGACAAACACTACCACCGAACTGAAATTATCTGATAATAGACAAAACAATTGGCCTAGAATTCGATAAAAAGATCGTAATTTCCATGCGAGTAGAGTAATTGAAATACTTTTGCTTCAGTATTATTATCAGTTTTATCTACCATTCAACTTTTTATAAATATGAACGGTGTACTTGGTGTTTTATAAATATTTTTTTTTTAAATACGTATGACAGCATTTTCTCTTTTTAATGTTTTAGTTGATTTCAAACTCAATACGGCCTCAATTAGATGCCTCAATGCCGACTCAATTAGCAATCAAACTTAGCAATACGGCGTGGCCATTATTATCAAAATAAAAAATAAAAAATCTACCCTAAATTTTTAGCTAAGGTTGGGTTTGAAACGTTAATTTGAAACCATTCAGCAACTACCAGTGAGAATCTGTTTGTGCTTTAGCTGAAGCGCCTTTATGGGCGCACGTCAAATTCTAGTTTGGGTTTCAATTTATTCTAGTTAATATAAATTTTATTTGATTATCAAACGCTAGCTGCAATGTGAGTCGTTGTTATCTTTTCTGCCACAAAATGCAAAACTTTGCGCAAAAAAAATGATTGAAATAGTGTAAAAAGCCATTGTACAAGAAACTTTCATAAAGAGCAGAGTGTTTGTTCTGAAGGCTCCTTAGTATTTTCAAACAAATTGCATTTCTTTCTAATCCGTAGTTACGGCCAAACTGCGTATTGCTTTAATTTTTATAAAAGGTTGCATAGTGTTCCAATAACTGTTGTTGGCTTTCAAATTTCGTTATTTCGTTAAAAGCTGTAGCGTAGCGGATTACACCAACAGTTAATATTATCGTTGTTGGTTCTCGCGAGTTTCTTTTCAGAGTTGCAAATAAAATATCATATTTAAAGTGCTGCTACCATTTGTTACAGCTGATGAGTATGCGTGTTTGATTGGCATATTTTTCAAGCACGTTCGTGTCAGAGCAGATTTCCACCGTTCTAGATGATGCATCATCGGTGAAATCATTCAATACTATGCTGCAGTCACGAAGACGAGCGCTCTCAACCACACGGGACAGCATAAGCTAACAGGATAGTGCACGAGCTGGATATGAAATAATTTGCAGTGCGCTGTGTGTTTATACTATTCAGATGTGTTTCGAACGTTTTGCGATAAATAATCTATCGGAAGTGGTACCGATGGATTCAGTCTCCGCGTTAGGGCAAGCCTTGAAATTGCCTCTGTCGTTGAGTTATGCGTTCAATATCCCAAGGGTAGTTGCATGAAAGTAGCTAAAGCTTTGCTCTTATCCTTCATTTCCGCCTTTCTCTTAAAAACAACAACTACCAACAGCGATTTGAATCCCGGCGTGCGCATATGCAGATGAAAGTGGATATATTGAGACAATATTTTCTTTCTCTCGCTGAAATGGCAATTGATGGGATGATGAACTGGCTAATTACAAAGCGAACGATTGCACTCGATCGAACATGATCTAACAAACGTCTTCAACGTCTCCAGAGACGCATTCTGCGTCGGTTTCAAGTTGAGGGAAAACGAGAGAAAGCAAGTGCACCACCACCGCGATGCGAACGAAAGCCATCCAGAGGAAGGTTAAAATTGTAAACAAAAACATAGACTCACGGGCACGGTGAAAACGGGGCAATTCCCACACGGTGTGAATCGGCTTTCAAGAGCATCGATTGTTTAAAAGTGCTCTCTTTCGGTTTGTGTGCATTTGTGACTGTTGAAAAGCATCGCAAGCACCGCTGGAAATAGCAGGTCGGGCAACGTACGAGCTCTTGAGTGTGATATGGGAACGATTTAATTGGCTTACTGATATGGCGCACTGAAGGGGTAGAGTTGCAAGAAGCGTAATATTGGCGGATGCAACTGCCATCAGAAGAACGCTAATTGTAAGCACGTGCTGGCGAATCAGTATGCCTCTGTATGTTTCCAGTGTATTTTCCTATGTAATATTGCGATATGCCCCAGAGGGAAATTTTAATAACGCACTGGTATTAATTGAATGTTAAGGAAGCTGTGGAACGCAACATTTGCACTCCCGAGGGGGAAAAATCGAGCTACCCGATCCGTTTGCAATTGTCACATTGACAGCACACGGGATGCGTAACCGAACTGATTGAATTATGGGCCCGGAAACTCGGTGACCCGCTTTAAATGGGAGTCACACCGCAAACCTGGCGGTGTTCTGCCTCAATCGGCCCCGCTCGCTTCGGTTCGGGTCCTGTCAACTGCGAATGATTTTAATGGTTAATTTTTCTGTCCTACTTTTAACGAGCAGAGAAGTATTCCGGCTTGCTGCCTGTATCCTGGGGAAACGTCAACCGTGGTCACTCAGTACTGATGTTGGTATGAATGCGTTGCTCCGTACCTAGGCAAATGATTTATTGCATTTTCCTGTTCCTGTTTGCTATCGCCATAAGCTATTCATCGATCAGCATGCATTATGGTACGTGATAGACAGTACGGGAAACTGTACTGCTTCATTAGGGAAGTGGAACGTATTGGGAAGTTAATGGTCGAACTGCCTCACGAATCTGCACGAAAGACGATAGAAGGTAAATGACTAATTATTACGTGACAATCGTTTGCTTCGCAGTTTTTAAAATCGGTTTCTCCATGTCAAATATATTTAATGTAAAAACATGTTTAATGCTGATCGTGAAGCACGATTTATCAATAGCTTTGTAGAAACGTCATTCTATTTTCATATTTCGAAGATCGATTGTGGAAAGTTGCATCAACACTAGTGTTATGAAAATATGGCACATGTAGTTTTAAACAACTCTCAGAACATGGTACCGTTCTGCATGCAACCCGAACGCTGCTTCTTTTTGCTAATTTTGCAGTGAAAATTCAATTACCATTCCTGCTTAATAATTCAACATCGATTTTACGGCCGCTGCTCTAGCAGCTGCTACTGACGGAGGCTCACTTCTGCCATACAGCCCGCACTGCAGTTGTTTGCAACCGCCGGTGATGTTTGTTACACTAATCCTATCAGTTTTGCGTGACCGATATTCAATTTGGATTGCCGAGGAACGCAACGCGGTATGTCGAGACTAGATGTGCGTGTGCTCTACGGCTATCCCTCGGTTAGACTTTGCGCCCGAACAATGTTCTATAAAGTGAGTTAATTGAAACATGGTACATGCACCATCCCTCCACCAAGCGATGGTGTAGCACAGGTAGGCACCGAACCGGCCCGGACTCTTGGCCCGGGAGGTATACTGTCCAGCGTGACTACAGCAGATGCAGGGCAGCAACGAGTAACGTGGGAGGATCTCTGCCAAACACGGAAAAGCTCTGGTTGGCAATGGTTCTGTGCGTGATTGTCTTTCCCGAGGGGTTTGATGTGAATGCTGCGAATGACAGAGCGTAAGTGGGTCCTTGATGTGATGGTGATGGTTTACAAGTGGGTCCAGGGCACGGTATAAAGGGGACAGACCTGCAGTCGGTCGGTGTCAGATAAAGGTCGTTCGGTGAGAACCTTGTGTAGGGTGCGGTTGGTGCGTGATTGCGCTGAGATCAATGAGACATTACTGACACTTTTGCCGCTTACTGTACTGAAACGAAAAGTTATTGAATTGTAAACAAATCATGACAGTTTTACATGACACAAAATGAATGGTATTTTTGGTTTCACTGCTTGTAAACGATCCAACAAATTTTGCTACAATGTTCTACGATCTGTTTGTTGATTTAATTTTTTTCTCATGAACTAGTTATAAGCCAGTTAGGCGCAATATGCATCCACTGTAGGTTTATAGATAATTATTTCATTTAAGGAATTTATCTGATTGTTTTATGCATGCATCAACTTGCTGGTATGAATGAAACAAAATGTTTGAAAACATCACTCTAAGCTGACGTGGCAAATGTTAAAGTACAAGTATCCGTAGTGATTTCAAAAGCCTTTTTCGTTAGGGTAACAACCGTCTGCAAAGCTAAACAGTGTTCTTCATTCGTATCATATAAAATGCCTAACACAACAGTTTTGGGATTTGAAGGACATTTGAAATGCATCTTTAGCATACTAAGCTTGCCCATTACAAAGTATGTAAAAAACGGAGGTATATTTATGACTATGAATATTGTATGATTTATGAATATTGTATGACTTAGCATCTCAAGAAAAAAAGACAGATTTTTTCCCTTGTGTTTTCTGTTGCCCTGTTTCACTGTATAAGCGTACTGCGGACAAGATAAATAATTTAAAAAAAGGAAAAGATAAATTATTTATCACAACGTTCTCCGTAATCATATTTCCAGCTCGTGTAGAAAACTATTTCAGCGGGAATTACTCTAAGCAAGAGCGCATTACGAGTAGGCTCATTAAAAATAATAAAAATGCCATTATATGTGGTGCGAATTACATATAACAACTAAATTCATTAGCTCACAAAACAGCCCCCAGTTAGAATGTGTTCTTGCAATGACCCGTGTCTTATTTTTCTTGCGAAATAATCAAAAGTGTTACCAAAGAGAGGTCAATCCTGCACCAATCAATCCTGCTACTTTATAGCTACCCTGTCCCGTTTGCTTAATTATTTCACCGTACTGCCACTTCAATTGTAGCGAGCAAAATAAAGTCTAATATTTTACCGTGTATTGCCCTTCCCCGCGGATTGTATGCATCACCGAACACGTGTGCCGTTTCTAAATTCCCATTTATCTCTAAAACTCCCCCTCAGCGGAATCCTTAATTGCTCGCACTAAAGCACTTCCTGTGCCACTGTCCCATTCAGCCGGATAAACAGTGAACAGGCTGACACTTTTTTCTTTGCGAACTGCCCACTATCGAACAGAACATAAAGCGACAGAAGGCAACGCGCGCACACTATCGCGAACCAATTGACCGCGCGTTGATTTGTTCGCTTCATTGTTTCGATTTGCTCAACACGGTCATCTATTTTAAAGGAGTGCTGCTGCTCACACATTCCCTCGCCCAACGCTATACGTTCGTATAGCATGATGTGTTGTGTCGCGCTATTGCAAATAGTCAGTTGCGTTACCGCTGTAATGGAGTTGTACTTTTTGCCATCCCTTTCTGCAATCAATAGGTAGCGTAGTGAACGCTTCGCTCGAGTTTAAATTGTGTTTGTGTGTGTGTGTGTGTATGTGTGAATACTTTTTTTGTAATTTGCCACCGATTTGTTTTGCGAGGCGAGTTTCGTGAAGGTAATTGTGTTAGTAGTGTTTGGCACGTTGGCGTGTTTGCTCTTTTGTTGCCCACTCTATGAGTCCCGCGACTCCTCTACCATCCATCCAGCGTGGAGCAGCGAGCTGGTAAAACAACAACATAGCCGAGAGGCGAGAGAACTTGCAACAAACCACCTCCCCCCCCCCCGCCCTACCTGGGACCCAACACAATGCCGCTCTGTTGAATGGGTGCTGCTGGGTGGGAGGTATAATGCTAGGAAACAATATATCCCAATGTGAGTTCTTTTACCTCGCGGTTATTGTTTGTAGGTGAGGTGAGCATTTCATGCTGACGAATGGAACTGCCAGGAATGTGTACTGTAGTAAAGGGAAACTTGGTTTTGGTTTTTGTTTTTATCAGTTCTTAACAGCTTTAACGTTAGTGTTTAAATAATGCTACACGCGGGTTTTGTAATTTCAATATTATTTCCTGTCGTTTATTCACGTTCATCGGGCAACAACAGTCTGTTAATTCTATTTTGGAAAGATAAATTTAAAAATATTTGAAATCGATACATCGAAATTGTGGGTTTTACGTTACTTTAAAAATATTTTATTTGTCATAGCGATGCTTAACTGAAGAACTTGATTAAGTTTAATTTTGTGTTGGAACAATTAGTTCTATTATGTAATATTCATATTTTATACCCTTGTTTCCAAATATTAATAAACTTGATCTTGTTTTGGCCCTCACCCATGCCTTACCTGTCTTAATTAATGTTTCTGCTAAGCACTCACTTACATTTTCGATGTTGAAAATTAAATTGGATGCGATTTGTCAAAATTTAATTACTGAAAGTTAACATTTGGTGGCTTAGAGTCCGAAATTGATGCGTTAGATAAATTATAAAAATCGGTAACTTTCTGCAAAAGTTTTATGGCAACAACTGTAAAAAGTATGTTTTGTAAGCGTTATAATTATGAAAGGTGAAAAAAGGAGATCCCTAGGAGTCGATAGAACAGTATAAAGAAATTTAATTCGTCAGTCAAACTGATACAAACAAAAACAAACTCTCTCTTTCTCGCTTCATGTGAAACACCATTTTTCATGATCAATTTACACGTTGTACTGCGTCACACCTTCACGGTTAGCCGCCGGTAAAAGCATTCCCTTCCACTACCCCCACACCAGTTGACCAGTTTCATACCCCATCAGCCCCATTTCATTTCCGTGTTTGGCGTGCATCAGCAATCTCCTGTTGAGCGGAAAATTGAACAGCAATACGTGAACGCTCGAAGCGCAATCATGCGTCCGTACATATTGTTTACGAAAAACAGTTTAAAATACAACACTGGACAGGTACACACCAGCTCCCGCGAAGCTGTCTAGTGTAATGCGCTGTGCTGACGAACCAAAAAAAAAGGAAGAATGTGCAGAATTTGTTAAGCAAAGAATTAAACGCAAAGAAAAAATGGAAGAAGAACAATAAAACATGACGATTTTGTTCACCCCGTCCGGTGCAATGTGCAAATGGGAAAATGCAACATGCAAGTTTTCACTAGGTCAGTGGTCGGCAAAGTCATTCACGTCTCTAGTAGGCTAGTGATGGGATTTTAATTCCTAACCTACTAGGTTCGTACTGTTCCACCTAAGAAACTTATTTAATTTTCCTATACTTTTTCAAAAGCTCGAAAAGTAATTATAATGTGCTTTTTCTTGCTCTTTTGTTATCCTGTTATAAGCTTGCTCTTCAAATGAAACATTTGCGCTTTATACTTCTTTGCATAATTTAAAAGATTTTGTTCATTTATGCGTCATGCATAGTTTCTAAATTTTTCCTACTTAAAAGCTGCAAAATTATACAAAAGATACGAATATTTGTTAATGCAAATGTAGCAATTCATTCAAAAAAAAGGTGGCGAATAGTTAACTGAACGATATTAGTAACACACTAAATTGTAAGACATTTTGTTAAACATAAAGTCTAAACTCCTTTTCTTTGTATAAAAAGCTTAAAACAAATGAAGTCAATATGAACAAATGAAGTCAATATGAACAATGTTGGTTATTACGCAGAGGAGAAACGCTGAAATTGATTGATTCTGCATTTCAGTTGAAAAAGCTTCGTTCCGTTCCTTTTTCGTAATGAAACTGGTTCTGTTCCGTTTCTAAAAATTTAACTTTCCCTTTACTAGTAGTGGCTATGGCGGTATGCAAAGCAACAATTTTCCTTGTATATTAATTTGAACTCTACAACACATTTGAATAAGGTTGGAAAATTTCGTGTACTTCCTTCATTTGTATCAATTGAAACGCGAGTGCATAACATGCAATATTCTAGTTTTACCGTTGTTCCCATTGCTATCGAACTATTGCATTACTTATTTTTATAAGGAATTGTTGAAAAGGCTGCTCAGTTATCAAACCTTACAATTACTTTTTCTGTGCTGTGTCAAAAACGTCCGCAATCTACCTTATTTCTTTCAAACTTTTTTTTTCAGGCATGTATTAAGTTTTGGCTCTTTTTGTCACTAAGTTTGCCAACCACTGGCCTTGGTCTATTTTGTATCCCCGTATTTCCACCAAGTGCCTGAGAGACGCCAATTGTTGGCATACATCCAAGCGGGGGACAGTAATGGCCAACTGCGCTTGCTAACAAAAACTCTACTAGGAGCCTTTCCCTTTCTGTGCATTTCGCTAAATACGGGAAAATGACATGGGTGGTAGGACGATTGGATGAAAAGGATCGCAACACGAAACAACAAAACGGCATAGCATGTATGCCAGGAAAAATAAAAAAAAACGCTGGAGCACCGGTTTAGCATCGGTTTGGTGGAAAAAACAATGAAAAGTGCCGAAAGGGGTGCTGAACAAAAAAAAAAACTGTACTAAGAGCACATAATCACGGTAGGTTTATTTTTCGCAATTTATTAGCATTTCGCTCGTTGTGGGAGCCCCACCAATGTAGTAGCCGGTCGATGGGGAAAATGTACCGTGAAAACGGTACGATCGTCAGCACAAGCGTAAAGGAATCGAGATTGTTTTCCATTTCGGCGCTATGCACGGAACAGTCGGAAGTTTTCGTCGGAATGTCGTCCCATCGCTCCCATCGCCCTACCCTTCCAATCACTCCGCCGTTAATGACGCGTTAAAATGAAGATGAGAGAACGCTAAGGCGTCGCGCAGGGATTAGAACGTTACCAACTTCGAGTCTTCAGTCTGCGTCTGAGCGCGACAGATAAACGGTGTACGAATTTGGCAAAGTTTTGCCACCTCCCGGGGCACTCCGTTGGGGTGGCAAATTTTTATCACCACATCGCACCCCGCACCCCATCACAGCATTTGGAAATTGAAGCGGAAATAGTTGTTAAACTTTGTGTACCGAGCAGTTGCGAGAGTGTTTCGCCACTAATTCGCCCCTCCGTGGAGGTTAAAAGCTTTCGTGAGCCCGGGAGTGAAAGAGTGTGCTGGGAAAGTTTGTCCCAAGTGCTGGTGGGCGTGGTAGACAAAATCTTGATCGCGTCGGGTAAAGGGTCCTTCTAAAGCCGTTCCTCTTTTGCATCTTCCGTTTGCGAACCAATCGTTTGCCCCTCCACGTCTCCACTTGATGCGAATCGCGATGGGGACATCATCAAAACGGTCCGAGCTGGCACTGTGCCAGGCGAGCAAATGGCGATCAATTTTTAATAAACTCCCATTCTCGTCGGATTTCGTTGGGCTTGGTGGCAGGAACGGAGGTAGGAATGTTCGACGCGGGATTTGTACGTATTTCGGAACATTATTAGACACCGGAGTGTGCCCGTTCGCGACCGTTGAGTGAGTGAGAGCAGTTGTTTTGTAATTAAAATTTCCCCCGTCTGCGGCTCCATCCAATAAACTTTGTCCTACTCACCAACGGGAAGCGGGTTGGTTGGAGGCAGGAATGAGATGAGAAGAGCGTTGCGGGTGTCTTTTTCCGGCACTCAATCCCTCCCGCCGCCGGTTGTTGATGGAAGAGTTTAAATATTCGAAGCCTTAAAATGAATAGAAATTGAATTCAATTCCATTGCTGCTTCACCAACCGTGCACGTAGCGTTCTGCCACGTGCCTGCCAGGTGTATAGGTGTGGGTGTGTATGCGTGCGTGTGTATGCTCATCATTTTCGGGTTGGGAAAGGGCAGCGAAGCACTGGAATTAGTTTCGTGCGCTACACGGAGCGTGCCCGGAATTGGCGCATTTTCTTTCGACCGTCCGGTATTACCTTTGGCACACCCAAGGAGTGGTTGGGGGGGTGCTTAGCGGTGCACGATTACGATCAGCAGGGGCTCACCGGGGCCGACCGACATAGGGGTGCTGCTGGGAAGAAGCTTTCTCACGAACGGCAGCATTCCGAACAGCGCCGGTACTGTAGCACTGCCGTTGATGGGAAGTTATAGTTTCCTATCGGAAGTTCCGGCTCTGCATTATTGCCAAACTGCTCATCGTATGTGTGTGTGTTTGTGTCTATCGCAAGGGCAAAATGTACAAGAGAGCTACACTGGCACAGATAGAACGCGGCAGCATTGTTGGGGATGCACCTTGGCGCGGTGGGCGAGTCACTGTGTTGTGAGTAAACTTTGCGATAAATTAAGAAATAATAGCTACAGGATAATTGATTCGGTCCAAAGTTGTGCTACAGGTTCGACGGTTAGTGTCTCGTTTGCATGAATGGAACATTAGAGAAGGTCGGGGATTTGAGAGTTCCCTTTTGGGCGGACGGGAGGGCGAGAGAAGCTGGGATAGATATAAATTGGTCAACGTTTTCATTATAACCCACCCTCTGGCCTGCACGCCCGGAGGGAAGACGCGGCACCAGCAGCAGGCAGGCAGGCAGCTTGATCGATGTAGTCAAATATTATGCTGCCGGGCTACTCTGACCCAGGAGAAACTACATCCGGGGCGCAGAATTAACTGTACCCGGGTTGTGTTATTGTTTGTACTGCTGGTGCTGTTGCTGTCCGATACGCTTGGTGAATGCTCGATTTTTATTGCATAACGTCTCCGTGCGGAACCGTTTGGCAGCGGGATAGGCAGTAGAAAACAATTAGCTTTTTGCTTTAGTGTATACTTTTTTAATAGCACAGTCACCCGGCAGGGGCGAAGAGAGATTCACGTGATATAAATGTTGATACATTTTTTTTATTCGGTAGAAATGGCCAGGCCGTATTGCTTAAACTAAAATTTTTATAGTAATCATAACAAGCGTTAGTTTTACCTGACGCTACCTACAATCCATATTGGCTGGAGGACATTTCTTTTCTCCAGTCATGAAAGGGCACCTTATCCCGGGTGTTACTCGAACATTACGTTCCAATCTAGTCCTCATCCGGAGGTTTAAAAAAAGCAGCGAGGGTTTGTGTCGTTTAATACAAATTTTTATTCGAAATGGAATTAAAGGGTATTCATAAATGTTATCCTTTCAAAAGTTCTGCCAAATCCATTCATGCCGCTTAGCTGTTTCCTGGAATATCATGCGATTGATCGTGTTGAATATAAATGTAAAGCTGATTTGTGTTTTTCTACAATTATCGGCTAGACCAGCGATCGGCATAGTACGGCTCGCGAGCCGCATGCGGCTCTTTACAACTCAGATAGCGGCTCTTTCCCCGTCTGTATACCAGGATAAAGTTCAACGGCATTCGAAGTTTTTTTTCAAATTTAGTGATGATATAATATGGATATCTACTAATACCATAATACCATTTTTTTTGTATTGTATAGATATGCTGAAAATTGAGATACGGTTCTTCCTACAGCGATGGAACAAAAGAATATTTCCTATTTCCAAACCTTACAGCTATGTTTCTTTGCTGTGAAGGAACTGGTTAATTTTCATCATCCAGAAATTAACTAGACTGACTGGTTGTTCCCTTCAGAAATGCAACTTGTAATTCAATGTGAATGACTCGAGATCGTAGTAAATCAACTAGACTGGCTGATTGTTCCCTTTATAAATGAAATTTGTTATTCGATTTGAAAGATTCCAAACATCTTATTAAGAAACGGATGTAAATTGAATGAAGCTTTATTTTTCAATGCTGCGTTGCACATTATTCTATCTAACGCTTAGATCCGTATGGTTGCGTATTTCACTACCTTTATGAGACATGCTTTATGGACCGAACATATCTTGTCACACCTGCCCAGACGCTCGGTGCCATAAAAAGAATCCTTCCGGCGGACGTTAATCTCTCGCTAACGATATACTCATCTTTTTCCGCTCGTTGACAATTGTGGCTTAATGGGATTTCCACACGGTAACACGGACAGACACGGTGTGGAGCTTTTATTGCACACCCAATGAAGTTCTATATTGCCCAAGGAAGAGAAGCTGATGCCACGTTTCCAGGGAGTTTCCTTGAGTGCTGTCTTTAAAATGTTTATGTGCTGTAAATTTTCCTATTTTCACACCGGCACACCGAAATTGCTGCCGGGCTGTAACAGGCAATTGTAAAATGCTTTAATTAAAATTACCCGTTTTCAGCGGGCTGTGCCTTGAATGGTTGTTCAGTGCGTAGTAAAGGCTTTCTAGCGTGTATGTAACTGGCAATGTAACAGGATAGTTTTCGGAAGCGGTTTCCTCTTTTGAACCGCTGTTGCACGGAGCGGGGAGGGTTTTGTAAAATAGAAAACCAACTCTTCTCCCGGCAGAGCAACGGTACGATTCGGTATAACTTCTTTCCCCGGTCTATTTGTATCGTTGTGTGGTAGTGTGTGTGTGTGTGTGTGTGGTCGAGAAAGTGTTCCTGCGAGACGATGGAGCGGTCTCGCTACCGTTTACAACGATTCGCACCAATTTTTGAGTGTTCCCGGACGTTCCATCCCCTGGAAGATCAGACTGGCAGCTGCGAATCGTGTTTACCATTTACCTTACACAAGCTCGTTAAACGGTGTTTACCTTCCATTACCACCGGGACCGAGACGATTGGCGCTGGAATTTACATCCAGCAATGTACTACAAACTCCCGCAGAGTGGCAGGGTGAGCGAGATAGTGCTCGTGTTTGCTTCAAAAAAAAAATTGTCTACCAGCTTCAGCGAACGCAACACCTTCCACTCGGAAGGTGTATCTGGGGTCTATTTTTGCGTTAATTTTGTCTCTCACTACCTAATGCATCACATACTGCTGCGATGTATCCATTTTTCCACATCTTGCAGGAAGCAGGTATGTAGAAAGCTCGAACTTATACCGCGTAATAAAGTGAAGATGCTGTGCATAGGGTTTAATAAAACTCGACATAACCACCCCCGGTGTATTGTTTCCCACCCCACGCCTGCTTTCTTGTTACATTATCACCCAACTAGCAATCAGCAATGCTCCCACAAGAGCAATACATCACATTTTGCTCCCTTATTTCCTATCAATATGGTAGCAAGGAACGGGAAAAGGATCGCCCAGGTCAGATAGTGTGCCCAAGACCTCCAGGCTGAAGCTGCTGCCGCTGACGATTTTATGTTTGCACAGAGACCGGCAAGTGGGCTGATGGGTGGGAAGGAGAAATAATCGTTTCATTTTTCGCATAGCTTGCTCCATTGGTAGAGTAGGAACGGGGAATTACCATGCAGTCAAAGGGCTTCTCTGTGGGGGGCTGGTGTCATGAGGGCACGAGGGAAAAGATGGTGGTTGTTACTCTCGGTCAACAAGGCAAGGTGTTCTTTGCTGTACGAAGCTGCCTACCGCCTGCACAGATTACGAACCCGCTCTGTAAACAATGGATGACGTAAGGCGTCGTTCATTTACCCAGCCGCAGTTTTTCCCTGCTAATCGTTCTCGCCGAGAGTGTCCGTCCGTTCTGCAGATCGTCCGGATCGAAGGAGGTCGCCCCATCTACCGATGGTTTGTACTGTCGCACTTGTGCTGTGCTGCTGGGTCAATCGTAAGAGCAGGTGTTGACGTACGTTTGGCAGTAAAGTGAAATTGCTAGCATTGACACAGCCCGCAATGGGGTGGGGTTGTGTATGTGGGTACCTCTGTCGGCTGGTGGGCATCGAAGGTAAACCGGGACACATCCCATCCCAGCGTTCCAGGAGTTCCGGTACGGTTCGGTTAGGTATGGTTATACGATTTTTCCCTTATTGCTCCCTCTTCTACCAAAGACACGTAACCACGCAGGGCACTCTCCGCGCCGAAGACACACGTTATTATTCCGCCGCAAACGGATCGGGTCATGAATTCTCAATGACCATTCGTTCTTGTTCCGTACCAAGGGGAAAGGATAGGGAATGTGCAGAGCAACCTGACCTAGGTATTCTTCGGGCCAGCAGAGTGGCCTATTTCCAAAGTGCTGATGGCGAAACCTGCCAGTTGACGGTGAACTAAACATGGCTGATTTTGTGTGTGTGTGTGTCGGCTTGTAGAAAAAATGAAAGAAAGAGAGGACAATTTCTTTCGTGCTTTCACGTACGAACACACACACACACACATGCACACAGGTTGATCGCTTTCCATCTTTTCGGAGAAAGGGTGATGCTGTTCTGCTTGGACGAAAAAAGTTTTTATCCTTCGGCGGACGAGGAATTGGCTCTTGCACAAAAAAGGGTCCACACTCTAAGCCAGCTTGTGTGCACTTCAAAAAAAACCCCACTCACTCTCGGTTGGTAAGAGGTTTCCCTTTTAGAAAGGCTTATGCTAGTGCTGCTGTATTTTTTTTCTGTTTCTCTGCCATGTGCTCGTGTGCTAGTAGCGAAAATTCTTAACCTCAAAGCGCTCAAATAAGCTCCGGGGCCGAATGCAGTGTCGAAGGAGCTAGAAGTGGGCTTTTGCAGAGTACGCACGTATGGCTGTATGTACGGCACACCAGTACGGGCGAACCAACTTTGATGATGGTAATTTGCGGTTTTGGGAAGTAGGTTAGCCGTTTGGAAGTAAAAACAAAAAAGATGGCTTAAGCTGAACGCTTCTTTTCGAACCCGTATCGATCTCTGTTCGCCCTTTTGCATTAGAAAACCGTGTGAGGGAAAAGGCTCTTGCAGTTGAAGAGGGTTGCTCTTCTGCCTGAGAAGAAAACATGTGTCAGTGGAAAGCTAGTAGACGTAGCAGAGATTTTGCTGCAAATGTGGTGGAGCACGCGATGACTTGCAGGGAAATTCATACGATGTACAGATCTGTGAACAAGAATGTGAAAATAGTTATCACATTCGGAGAGAGGGAACAACAGTAGTGAAAAGAGAGGATGGTAGTTTTTCGGATAGGAAATCGGTGGCAAATAACACCACTGAAATCAGGTGGCACCGGCCTGGTGACTTAAAACCCGGTCGTGCGGGTAGGTCGACGATTAAAAGACGATTAACCAGTAGTCGTCACCTATATTCATTGGAGTGTTGCTGCTAATCAAGATAGAGGGAGAGTGAGACCGAGAAAGGCGTAGAGAGAGAAAGAAGAAAAGTTAAGAAACTTATAAGTGTATTTCCGCTTCAAGTCACTCTATCTACTCTCTCACGTTTGTCATAGTTATTTTTGATAGCCTGATCAGTTTGTTCGGGGTTCCAAAAGTGCTCATTGCGTCGTTAATTTGCACCCTGGCTATGCTGTCATATACGGCTTTGAAGTCGATGAAGGGATGGAACGTGTTGAGCATGGTGAAGATCTGGTCAGTCCGTTTTGGAATCCCCTTTGATAGAGTCCTTTGATTCGACGTATGGGACAAGTCAATCCTGTAGGATCAGGAAGATCAATTTATAGTCCGTTACACAATGACAAAAAGAAGGAAAAAAAAATATATTATGGGTTTTCTTGCAACAGTGACATTCATTTCGGCCTTCTTATTTACTCTAATGAGGGTATAATTGATTTGGCAGGGCCATATAAAGATCATACCAAATTGTATTGTGTTGTATATATGTGTTTAAAATGTTTGATCAATCACTTGCTCTTGAACAACTTACATGACTCAACTCGATGGCCTATTTAAGCGCGTTCAACATGAACGAATGCGCCCGCCTGTGCCGGCAAATTTTAAATCCTGTATTGGGGATGGTTTTGGTTCATTTTTCCGTATCCCAAAGTCTCCCGGTACGGTCGGCTATGGTTGAACGCGGTTTAACAGTTGATTTGGCGAAAAGAAAAACACAACACACAGTGTGTGTGTGTGTCTATGTATTTGCGCGTGCTAAAAAACAATACAAATAGAAACACCGACAACCATCAAAACCAGCATCGCAGCACCCAGAGACGGCGGCCAACTTTCTTGGTGCGGCTTGCTTCGGTGATAATCTGAAGATGATGACACATCCGGCCAAATAAAGCCGCTCTCCCACGCGCCTGCTTTCCGGCACCTTCACTTCACCGCAAGTTTTTTTTTGGTTGTTTGTTTTGTTGGCGAGTGTTTGTGTACGTGCGGTTTTGGATAGCGAAGGCGTGCGAAGGAGTGGTTGTGGCCAGAAAGTCGGTCGTTAGTTTTGCTCTGGCGTTAACGTGTTGTTGGAGTGTAGTGTTATACCTAGTTTGAAAATCGATAAACGATGCTTTCGTCTAATTCGCACGAAAATGTTAAGCACAGGCGTTAAGTTGCGGTGAAGCTGTAGTTTTGCCGTGGGCTGTAAATGGTTTTCGGAGAACAGGATAGAATTCGAGAGCAATAGGATTCCTGAAACAGTATTCGTTGTGTACCACTAAGATCCTCAACGTATTGCACATTCAATGTAAATTAATGTTAAGGGTATTTGTATTGGTGAATAAATCACGATCTTTGCTGGTCTCATGTGTTCTATAATGTATTAATTACATCTGTACTATTTTTGAAGAAAAGTAAAAAAAGCAGTAGTGCAAGGTTGTGCTAGTTTCGCATTTTTTTCATTGCATAATTTTTAGTTTGGTTTGTTTAGTTATAAAACTAATCTCAATATTTTACTCCGTGGTCCATTTTCGCTCCAATCTCCGCTGCCCTAATGTAACCCCAATGTACGTCTGGGTTTGAACAAACAAACCACCGATACGGGTGCTTGATCAACAAAAGACTTCAACCGGTATCGATCGGGCGAGTTTTGCAGGCGACGAACCCCCGCCCATAACACTTCGACGCACGCCGCCACACTGTTTAAGGAAGTATCATCTGTGGCCTACATTCGAGAAAAGTGAACACCAGTCGGGGGTGGTTTACATTAACACGTGACCTATTTGCATTTTGGCCAACGCTTCCCGGGGAAGGGTTGAAGCGCATTTGCAGTTTCTTTTGGTCAAAAGCCATGATGTCATGCATGCTATCAGACTGTTTGTGTGAATCCAGACCCGGGTCGATGGTGGTATCACTTTTTGTTAGTCGTGTCGGTGGTTGTATGTGTGTAATTGACAACACCTAAGGCGGGAACCCATTTGAGCTGTTGCAGCTTTTGCATTGCTAAAGGCAGCAGCAGCGTTCTGGCAGAGCAGCATCCATTGTGTGGCGTGCAGCATCCTTTCCTATTGCCTTCCGGCAATCAGCAAGACGTCCATTTCACAAAAGCGAAAGATGGTGGTGTCATTTGGAGGAACAGGGGTTTGATGGGGAAAGGTTTTGGAAAAGCAAACGGACAAACGGTTCCTTCTTTTGGTGGGTGAGAAAGGAGGGGGAGGGGGAGAATGGAGAGCAGACGCGCTCGTCCGGAAACTGGCACTCCATTATAAGGACGTCGGCCATCCGGTAGCACTTCCTTCCGAGTACCGTGCCGAAGCGGAAGTGGATACTATTTCGCACGCCCTGGGCGGGTGGTAGTGGGTGCCTTCTTCTGCCACACTGTGCCGGATGTGTACAAATGGTGGAACATCGTTCGGAGCGGATGAAACCCACTGGGTGATGATGGTGATGCGAATAGATGCTTCTAATAATGGAATCAGTTTATCGGAAATGTTGATGGTATGAATTTCGAAGTGCTTGGGGATATATGTATATGCTGTATAGCAGGGTGTATGCTGAGGGTGTATATGTATATGCCACTGTTATGTGTACCACCTATTCTGATCAATTTTGTTTTCTTCTCTACTTGTCTATTGTTGCAGGTAAGCGAGAAATCGTTCATTTCTACCTAAAGTACATCGTCAAAGCATCTGAAAAGGCACACATCAAAAGGCTTGAGCTAGATCGTCGTCGTAGGTAAACCTAGTAGCTCAAGATCTCAATACAATGACTCACAAACACAAACAAAAAAAAACACTAACTCACTCATACACCAGCTACTCATTTGCCGTGTGGTCAGCAGCGCAAAAGGGAAAGGTCATTTGTGGAGTGTGACCAACGTTGATCTGAACGGCGATCCAGCTCCAGCAGCAACATGGCGCTGAGAAACGTGGAGTGTGTCATGACGCTGACGAAGCAAAGGTAAACCCAATGAGCCATTCTGGCAACGACGTTTCGACCACTGGTGGTGGTGAGATGGCGGTTATTGCCCGCTGAACAATCACAGATAAATCTTTAACCTCCTTTTTCGCAGGGCGGTGCGTTCTACGGTAAGATTTCCTTCCGTTGCGCCCGCTTTTCGTTCGCTTCCAGTCCGCCGGACCATGGAGCGTTTCGGGGTGGAGATTTATTACGCTCGTTAGTCGTCCGTCGTCGTCGTTTGGTGGCCGTTCCGTTCGCTACTCGTACTGTCTCGAAGCTCAGGAGGTTGAAAGGGTTGCTGGAGGGAGAAAACAAAAATATAAAACGGAGCACCGAAAAGCACCCTTCAATTAGTCGTACGGAACGGAGCAGTATTGCAAAACGTGTACTGTTGAACTTTTGTAAATCATACACATTCGCGTTTGGGTGAAGCACGGCCGCGAAGTTGCGATTGTGTAAAGAAAAGGGAGAGGAAGTCATTAGCGATCGTGGGAGAGCGAATTGGAAGGTTGGTACTAACACTAGCACAGTTGGTTGGAAGTTTGATCTGTGCCTAATACTTCGGTGGGTAATGCAAGAGATGAGACGAGAACTTGGACATGTACATGGTAGTGAAATACGCGAATAATCGTCTTGCTAGATGGAATACGATCATTTGTCTGCGAAAGATGAACTGGGGAAGTCTGCGGTGCCAATGCCTTACTTAAAAGTTCTTGCACGATCCGCTACAAGTTGAAGGCCTTTTTCTCAGCACCAGAAGGAACGGGCGTGCAAGAACTCAAACTCAACGACCAAGAAACGCGATGGTACATTGTGCTGCTGGTAGATCCATGATCGTGTACGCTTTTTTATTGTTGTGTAAGCCGATCACACCGCACTGGTGGTTGTGTAGCATAACCCTGCGTCGCGGCGCTAGTGGTGTTGGTGGTTATGTTGTTGGAGTTGACCATGTGTATGGCCCCAGTGCCGGGCAGTGGTACGTGTGTCGATGTGTTGGTCACGTTTGGTATTGCGATTAAATAATGCATTGCAGTACACAGCTTCGCCTTAAACGTAAGCGGGGCGAGCTTTTGCCTCTCGAGCGCTAGGCCCACGAATGCTTCTCCCGTGGGTGTCTAGCGCGTGTGGTGGCTCCGCGAGACCTTCTGAAGCCCTCGAATCGACGGGTCTTCCGCGTGGGACGGCGGTGGACTGCCAGTGGTAGAAAACTGGTTTTGCTGGACGGTTTTCGTTGTCATCGTCGCGTCAGTTTCTTCTTCGCCACTTGTGGGGTGTGCATTAATTTTCGTAGACGTATTTGTTAACTCGCTGCTCGGATAGGCATGGCGAAGTGGCGAAGGTTTTGTGCTAGAGCGTGGCACATGAGAAGCTGTGGATGGGGGATTGTTTGCGGTTGCATGCTGGTGGTGGGTTTCGGCTTTGCTCTTGAATGTAGAAACTTTAGGATGACTTTTTTTTGTGCCTCTCTACGACCCTAAAGACTTGCTGGTATTAGTCATCAGTTTGCAATTTACAAAGGCACGACAGTTTATGCAAAGTTTAGTTTTACTACGTGATGGTAGCAAACGGAGTGACGCTTTGCAATGATTTGAATGTTATCGACACTGAAAGCTGTTTGAAAACACCGATAAAATCAACATTTGAAACGCGATCTGGCCTGTGATCCACAAATAAATCAAATATTTCATTCATCATGGCCTTCCAGATCATTTTTATAAACCCTGAAGCTATCGGACCGATATAAAAAATTCTATGTCTTTTGATTGATAAGATCAAAGGCAACTCATTTTCGACAGACTCAACACAGACATTTTCAATATAAGGCTAATGAATATTTGTTAAGATGATAAAATAAACTGAACACAATACGGCCTGGCCGTCACTGTGGAATAAAAAAAATAAAATAAAATGAAGATAATAAAATAAGGTATGCAAAATTTATAGAGTTTGTTGCACATCAGTTTTACATAGTTAAAAAAATCATAGCATAATGTAACTATACATTGACAGTTTTAACCGTTGGATACACACATTGACTTGTTATTATTTGTATGGCTTAGTTCTACAAACAAGCTTCATCGATGTACACCTTAAATGTAAATTTTTGCAGTCGTGATATTATTTATGATTATTGCAGAGTAATTCACGTTCTGTTGAGAGGGAACTCAGAGGACATTACAAGCCTCTACAAACAGTTTGGAGAGTTTCCTCTTCGTGGTATCATCTTAACCTTGCCGCCATTTGCAAAGTGTTGTACTGTAGAGGAATCTCGAACAAAACAGCCGGTAGAACCATCTTCCTCTGAAATCTTAAACTGCGCAACGACTGCAAACTGTGGTAAACTTTTCATGATTTATTCCTTATTTGTCACTCGATAAGCGACGCGGACCGTTGGCCGAGCCGTGGATGCTTGGAAGAACCGTGTGACCGGTTGTTGTCACGGATGTCCTGACCCGGTGCGCTTACGCGTTGGTAAATGCGGCAAAATTGATGTGAAAAGTTTCGGAACCTTCCCCCCTGCTCGGTTTACGTTGGTTTGGAAGGCCTTGGTTGGAGGGTGTCAGTGTGACGGAATCGATGCCGGATGGCATTGTGTAGAGTTAACAGTAAAATTTACGACAGCTGTATAACTTTGTCATAGCAACGTTCACTGCTCATTAAAGTTTTTCTCTTCGATGGATCCAGCTATGGCTTTTGCGAACAAGAGGAGGAACAACACGGAAAGGTGATCCCGGAACGGTGGCCCATCTGATGGTTTAAGATAAAAAGAGAATCAGTTTTTGGCGCTGACCATTACGGAGGAAATATTTTTTAGCAATAGCAATAATAGAGTATAACTATTAGTTCGTGTTCTATTGTGCACGTCAGACAAAAGCTGCGAAATATTGATGTTGTGCAACGTTCGAATCTTCGCTTCGGATATGAAATTATCACTTTTATGAGCTCCTGTTTTAGTAATACCCGATAGAATGGTTCATTGTACGCATTTTGATTTCATGAATAATCTCAATTCCCAATGAATTATAATTATGAAACGTGCCCATATTGTATTAAAGCATGCATTTTATTGAATGCGTGTTTAGTAATAACACATCTCATTTGCTGGAATTTGGTTGAAATAATTCGCTGGCTGGTGAACCGAAACAATTTTATGGAAAACGAAGCAGTGGCTTTTCCAATCTATTGTTTCTTGATGCCCTTTGATGCTAGCTTTGCAAATAGGAATCGATAATTAAACTAATGCAAGTAGGCACGGTGGGGGAAGCTCGATATTTTTTATGATTTGAACGAATATTAAACTTTGGCAGCGTAATAGTTTTGAAATGGCTGTGTATGATAGAGAATTTTCAAATTGTTACGGGTGCAAGCAGTTAAGATAAATTCTTTTTTTTTCCTAATTTATTAAGTACCACGTCGGTGGATAGCTAGTTCTCACTACGGGACAACGGTCTTAACGGGATTAGAGTCCCGGTTATGGTGAGTGTGATGACTGACCGCCCTTGTGTTTTTTATTTGGCATTTTTAATTGAAATCAGTTCAAATCATAAGTTTTTTCTGGTTTAATGTTACCCAAACGGTATTCAAAATATCCATTATTAGTTCATTTTTTTATTTCAGGAGTAACGTCCTGACCGTATTGCTATTAGTTTATAATTTTTAGCTTGAAAAGTAACGTCTCCAATGTAAGGTTGTAAATTTAAAATAAACTTCCAAGAGCTGGCAAACAGGATCGATAGAACTGATTTAATGTGGAGCTAAGGAACATAATCATTTTCACCAATAATCTGCTTATAATAACCAGCTGTGTCTAGCGTGTTGTTGCAAGTACCAAATGTTACAGAAAGCCCTCAATTCTTGCAGTAAGGATCTAGAAAACCTTACTTATAAACCTTGCAGGTTATGCTGGCAAGAAAACAAACAACAAGGGACTTTAGTCATTGCTGATGTTACTTTTTTAAGGTATTTTGTTACAGCTTGTTCATTAGCAAAGAGCGCTCAAACTTGAAACGTACGTCGAGCTTAACTGAAACTTGGTTTTTCATTCGCTCGTGAGCTTTAATTACACTTCATGAAGGATATCCTGTCCCCTAAAGGTCCGAGCAGAAGGAATAGTGCCGAACAAGATGTTGTTTGTTAATCGAGCAATTTCTATCGGACGTAAACAATCGAAATCCGTTCAACCGGTACTGTTACCCAATCAAATACCTCATTCGACTAGTAGCGGAATGGCCAAAAGGCTACAGCCCATTCCGCAAAGAAAACTCATTCCGAACGGCCAACTCGAGCAAACGAAGGCAAGCTAGCGTTCTGGCAAAGTGTTCCATTAACCCCTTTTTTTTCTATCGAAACCCGTTGGTTCTATCGTCTGAATGGTGGTATGAGTTTTTGTTAGGAGTAACACAAAAACCACAACAACAAAAAAAACCGCTAAACGAAAGCAAAACAAACTTTGGGCCAAACGCAAAAAAAAGAGCACACACCACAAACTAAGGTTCACCGCTCATTCACGACCGTTGCATGACAGGAACTCTCGAAAGTCATCCAAAGATGGTTCGGCCGCCGATGACTGTCACCACCTTCGCTGGAGTTATAGCTGGACCGATGTAACTGCGCTCGTGTCCAGTGTACGCCAACACCGTGCGTATGTTTGTGTGTGTGCGTGTGTATGTGTGCGGTGTTGCGTGTCTCCGTTCTTGGTTAGTTTATGTTTTGCCTTTTTGCTTTGCCTCGTGTCCAGAACACACGATGACGCGCCGGAACCGGTCTTTGGGAGGACGGCGGTGGCAGAGGACGAACTCTATTGCGCTCTTGTTGGGCGTGACTGTGGGTTGCGGTTTCAGGTCTCGGCAAGAAGAAGGGAAGTTCATCGACCGTAACAGTACATCGGTGCATCCGTACCGATATTCGCATGCATGAGTGATTGATAGACTAAACATTGGTACAACATATCACCACCATTAGGTGTGGATCACTACAAGTGTTAAGGTGTTCATAGATTTTTTTTTATAAATCTGCTTTAGAAGCAATGTTAGTTGGATCGGATAAAGTTGAAATGATGTTTTTTTAAGGACTCAAATGTAGCTAATGTTGATCCAAATTTGGAAAATAGTCCGCGATTCCTATCATCGTATTTCATTAGTATGAGTGGCAAACAAAAATCAATACTTACCCAACTTTGCAAAATCGTACTCCTCTTAATCATGAATGAGTGGTCGGTATTGACGGGACGTCCGCAAACACAAAAGTTTCACTCGTATTGCTATGGATAGGAGACAATGCATACACAGAAAAAAAAAAAGCATCGGAAGAAGGAAAAACAAACAGAGAGAAAAACCAAGCGGCCCACTTTAAACGGAACTCGGCTCGGTGAATTGAAACCCCCGGGAAAAAGGGATGCATGTTGATTGAAACGTCAAGATAATTCAAGGTCCTGTTTGCCTCGAGTGCTTCTGCCCAGCGCTACACTACGTAATGAGTGACCGAGGCAGTAGGCAAGCAAAAAGGAATGAAACTCCTACCCTAAGCGGTAGAAGGTGCAGTAGGGACGAATTGGTTTTCTTCATTCAAGGAAAGGAAAATAATACCTCACCTTACACCTTTGCCTTCCCACCGCTAGGACGGTGAAAAACTTTCTTCAATGCGTTTTGCCGCGAGAGAATAAAACATCCAACAATGAGATATCAAAACCGTGGGAGGAAAGGATCGGCAGTTGGCGAGTTGGAAGTTTGTTTGCGGATCTGTGGTGCTCTCTCTTGCCTTTTGACGCTGCAGGGCAGCAATTTTGACAGGGTTTGATAGCTTCCTCGTCGTCGTGCGGAGGGTGGGTGGAAAAAGAAATATTTCTAATTGCTATCGATTCGTTCAACCGGAAGTGATTACCGATTCGATTTTACGACCTCCGTCATGCGGGATAAATTTATTGTGGCGCTAATTTAAAAAATGCAAAGAGACAAAGACCATCGGTGCAGAACGGTGAAAAAGCGTTTCGTTGCCTGCTTATGTTAAGTATTTCCCGCGCCTCTGGTACTGCTCATTGAATCGACACTCCAGGAATGACTGATTGGCAACGAAGTGAAGCGAGTAGCTAAGGATGCGCAAAAAAAAAACATTTTAAACTGGAACTGCCTTTCTATGGGTTTTCGGTGTGTGGTATTGTTCAAAAATACCTTCTCTAATCAGAATTGAAAGTTGATTGAATTTTTCCTCCATTACCAAAAGTTGAAAGCAAATGTCGAGAGGTAGAAAGAGACAAAGCGGCGGGCGGAGAGGGCGATAAGGGTTTGATAAGTGAAACGCTCGGCATACTTTCGGTTATCATTCCTCCGGCTGGCATATTTTGGACACCGAAAAGCAACGCAAAGGCTGTGGGAGCGCGGGAAAGGAACCGCTTTGTGTTGCTTTCCGGTGCGGTAGAACCGTTCCGTTTCATCTGCATTAGTAGGGTGGTGGCCCACTTGGCTTCCGTTTGTGCTTCATCATTTCGCTTTACAAGAACCACTTTACCGCTGTTCCGTAGCCTATGCATGGCGCACCGTTTCATCAAAATTCTTTCCGTAGACGGTTTCCTGCCTGTTGGGTTGTTTTTTTTTCTTCCTTTATCTAGCCCGACCTCGTCAAACATTGAGTCGCGGATGATACGGGTCCATCCTGGCGAACACCGACATAGGTCTGGCAGCATTGTTTGGTGAATTGTTTAACCGCTTTTCGTGAGTATGTCGTCTACTTTGACGGGTTTTTATTTTTGCACAATGGAATTTTGTAGAAGCACACTGTGGATGCTTATTTTTTAATGGAACAAGTACAACACATTTAGCTTCGAGTGCATGTAAAAGTTTCTAGTGCTTTTCGGATCATTAGTGAAGCAATTTTCGGTATCGATATTCAATCCAATTATTTATCGATCAGAGCAGCAGCATAACGTTGTAATTGGCTAAAAGTTCTAAAGCCATTATAATCTTCCGTAATGTATTGCTGGAGTCATCAAAATTGTTTTCACTCTTGTCTATTACGAGCTTGTAAAAAGTTCTATTGTTGTTGCTGGTTCCCATAAGGACACAACGAGCGGGATGAATACAGAAGGGACGAGTCAGGAGAAAACTATGCATCCAAAGTTTTTTAAGACACCGATTAGCCTGGTTTGTTGGGTGCTGCATAACTGTCCCTACACAAACCCCCAAACAAAGGCGCACTCGCCAGTCTAGTGGGCGGAAATATTTTTCATCAAAATTTCAAACTCAATTTCGAGCCGGAACACTGGACAAGACAATCACTTCATGTTCGAGTAAAAGTACCACAGACCCACAGGGCTCCAGTGCCAGTGTTTATCGGAGAATGTGCCTATACCAAAGCCAAAGCCTGTGCCGAGAATGTGGGTGTGTATGTGTGTGCCATCATCACATCGGACGACATGTAGGCACTCTTATCCTCGTGCGATTCCTGGACGGTCCCAGCCCGCAGCCACAACGCAGCCCTTACAGTGTGCGAAGCCGGATGCACTGAACAGGTTGCACGGGCGAGGATTCACCATGTACCAGCTTGCATCTCGAGGCTAATGCGCCAGTACACCGGCTGCCCACGACAGTGTCGTTTAATGTTCTTTTGTCAAGCAGCCTCGGTGTACCGTGTCGCTGGTAGAAGAAGGAATCAAAATGCACATCTTCCCTCCCCGAGCTCGCTCGTAATCTAACTGTCGCTGGCTGCTGGGCCGGGTGATCTCTGAAAAAGATCACAGGCTCACAAAGAACCGTATACAGTGGATCCCTGTGCTCATCTGCATGTACACGAAAGCCGTATTTGGGCGATTACGGGCTTCTTGAATTTCATGCGCACAAAGAGACAGAGTGGCGGAGAGAAGAGAAAGGGAATGAGAGACACGACTGATGCGTCTTACGTGGTGCACATGGACTAAATATCTACCAATTTCTGTTGCCTATACTGCTAGCAAAAGTGCTTGCTAATCCTCGTTCAATTAGAGCGTAATCGGATGGATCGAAATCGAATGTGTGCGGAAAACCCTTACACTTTCCGGGCTGATCGAAAGTGCATGCTGATGGGATTATTAGCGAAAACTACACAACGAAACGGAAAAATAGACCTCACTTGGGAACACCAGTCAAACTGACCCATTCGTCTACCTCTCTTCTGATAAGGCTGATGATCATGGCCGTGTACACAGCTTGGGCGAATTGATAAAAATCGAAATAAACAACAACCGAGCGATGTGGCGATGTTGCGTATGCATAATTATCTACGAGCGTGAGCATGTGGGACGATGCTGCTTAGCGCGAATCTCATGCTTTTCCTGATGAGCTTTCCCACTATCCCTCTCTCTCTCTCTCTCTCTCCCACTGGATAGGAAAACTTGTTAGGCCGATGCGTAAGCTAGCATTAGCCCGCATTAGTGCCGCCCCACTAAAGAAGTCCACCGGTGATGAGCTGCAGCACAGAATGTGCTACCGTACGGAACCGCTCCATGCTTTTTGCTGTGGTACCCTGCATCTGCCAACGGGGGAGACACGCCAGGGGTCGCGTTAAAGTTGGCAGCATAATGCGTGCCGGGGGTAACCTCTTTCGAGATGCAACGAGGACGGAAACTTTTCCAATCTGCCAAGCGATCGTTCGCGTGTGCTGGTTGTGAGTGTGTGTGTCGCAGCAGGAAGATGTCTGCATTTGGGGCTCTCGGTAATTTGTGCGGTGCTATGCTGAGTGGCGGAGAAACTAAGTTAATTACACGGTGCTTTCGGTGCCACGTACACCGGGCCGCTCGTTCTGTCGTTCGTCATCTTCATCGACGACCGCGACGTCGGAGGGGGAAGCGTTTGCATCGACGCAAGCTTCTACCTGCCACGAGGGGGGAGCGTGTGTAATCTCACGGCAAGTGGTCTGACGGGGTTTACCGAGACCCGGCACTGATATCGCCACTAACGTGCTTCATTTAGAGCTAGATGGAGCGATTCTGGTCCTGGCTTCCCGTGTCGGTGTGGAACGTCCTTTCGGTGGGTAATTTTAGCTGCCATCAATTACCGTGTAACATTTCCGCACCGAACCGGGTTAGTGATGGTGCAGCACTGTCAGAAGAAGTAAAAAAGCATCAATACACTCTCCTGCTTATAACCACCAGTGGAAATGTGAGTGAAGACATAACGAAGGTTTGCTTTTGGAGCGAGAAATAGTATAAGCTCTACTTCCCAACACTCAAAGTGCTTTCCCTATTTTTTCCCCTTGCTGTCTTTCTCCAACCAGCAGAACGAACCTAATCGAACATGCTAATACTGTACCAAGGTTGTCAGCTTTTATCGATTACGCCGTTGGCAGCGAAGGGTGGAAGATTTTCTTGTAGAAAAGTCGGTGAAGGATGTTTTTTTTTTGCTGTTGAATCGCACAAATCCGTGTAAAACGATATAAAATATGAAATTGCTCGTCTCTCCTCTATACAACAGGATAGGTACACAGGAGGACTCGGAAACAGGAGAGTATTACAAAAGATGATACAATGTGTGGCAACAAAAATATGTCCCACGCAGGACATATGCCTCGTGCTGTCCACGTGTGCTATGTAGACGATATGACAGTTGGGATTAGGGACGAAAAATACAACATAGCATCATGTCCTGGAAATGGAAATATGATGTGAGGGTCAGTGCTACGATAAAAGATGCTTATTTTTTTTAGAGCTTATGTTGTTGAGACAGAGGTCTATAAAATTTGTGTTGACGAATGTCCTTCAAGCTCTTTTTGATTGATATGTGATATTAGATGAATAAAATACTTGTATTGCAATAAATGTGTATCTATTTTGATATAAACAATATCTATTTATACATAATATTTTAATCATGGGTAATTACTACAAAAAAGGAATAATAATGGACAGAATAGTAAATTTTCATGGTAATGTCTGATTCATGGTAATATCGGACAATAACATATGCCTTTTTCAAGGTATTTTTAGCTAAAATGTTTGTGTCTTTAACTAACTTTCCGTCATGAGTGTACACAATTTTTGGATGACTAGCACCATTAATCGCTCCTATTTTAAACTTTATCGTTTTGACGTACGTCCCGATGCTCAATTCAGTTCAGTGGAAATCGAATCGCCTTATCACCATAGATAGCTTAAACCTCAATTATTTGTTGTTGTTTTTGTTATGGATTATAGAGGCTTTTGATTTGTTAGAATTTTTTCGCCTCCGCAAAGTCCAACTAGTTTGTATGTTGATTTGCATTGATTAAGCAATTGAAAGATAAGTTTGAACCATTGGAAAACAAGAAATATCCTACATTTTCATGTATTTTGTATTATTTTGTCTAAACTAATGGCACCACATCAACACCCTAAAAATATCATAATTACATCGTTTAGGAAGATAAGTATAACATTTAACAGCTTTCAGAATATTACATTATTAATGTTTTTTGAAAATAATCTCTTCAAAACACATGATTGATTCAGGACGTTAGCTACAATTGGAAAACACCCGGATGCCCGCCTAATTTTTTGAACAGTTTACAGCCACATTATAATTTATGCAGTTACACTACGTCTTGAGCAGGTAAAAAAAAGGTTTTGGGTGGTTTGTAATACCAGTGAACAGTTCCCATCGTCAGAGAGCTAAACCACCTTTACCATCAATACAATCAGCATGGTAACGGAGGTGTATGTGTTGTAACGTTTTACACTTCAATTTTCTGCTCATAAATAATCGAATAGGCTGTTCTGTGGGTGGTTCAAAGCAGAAAGGCTCGACTTGATTGTAAGATTACCCTTACGTATAGGAGGCAGCACAATTGAAGCAGTCGGAATTTGAGGCTGCCCAGCGGTATGTTGAACCCTCTCCACCCCCTCTCCCCCCATTTGATACTTCCATTCTCTGGCAAGGCTTATCTGTTTCTCGTCAAACCCTTCAACGAAACCTCAACAGAAGGTGCGCGTGTTTCCTGTGTTAAAGTCATACATATTACGCGCCTACCTGATCGTGGTTCAGTGACTGAAGAGCTGTTACCGATTAAACGGCAACCGCATGCTAACCACACGGAGCTTTAGAACTACAGGCACACACACACGCCGATGGTACTAGAGAGTTTCCAAAACAATTAACATAAATATTTATAATCCTCCCGGAGCACCTCCATTGTGGGTATATTAACGGATGTTAAACTTACTACGTCAAGTGTTCTAGGTTAATTTCAGAAGCTCATCGGCCCCTAGCCTTGATTGCGTCCAATAGAAATAACGGGATGGGATCAGAGTAGCGTAATTGATTAACCTCGTTGAAGTGCAATTGCCATTTCTTACTATAGGATGTGCGTGCAACTAATGACGTCTTGAGCAAGGGGGGTTTCGGGGTGTAGCAAACACGATTGTTGCGTGCCTAGTGAGAGCGATTACCCACCGATGCAAAAGCACTGAAGCATGACGCATGGCGCGAATTCTGACACGCTGACTGTCACACGGGACAAAAAACATTACGTATAGGGGAAACTCATCCATAATTCCATTTCACTGTGTCGGACTTTCAGTATCGTGGCTAGCAGTGACGAGTGTAGAGGCCTCCGAGGGATGTTTCTCACGCGGCAAAGACAAATGGAATCGTTTAATCAAAACGCATCCTAATATGTTTTCTGTGCCAGTTTTAGAGTGGTGTAGGTGCCGGGAATGGAACCATATGTGTGTCCTTGCCGGAGAAATCTTGAAGTAAGAAACACACTGGAGGATCTGTCAGTGATGGAGTAGCAACAGCACCTTGTCTTGTTTTGTTTTGGTGAAAGATGTTTCTCATGATTATGTGTCACCACCATGTCATTAGCACAATTATTTTAATTTTGCATACATTGATTAACTTTACCCGTCTTGCTGCTATGTGATAAATTTGATGTCTTCTAAGTAACTCTTCTCTTCTCGAATGACCTAACTACCTTTGTAGAGTCAAGGGCTAACACAGCACCAATGGGTTTTATCTGTTTTTCTGGACTTAAGTGTCCCCAGGGCAGGATGGGATTCGACACCTCGTCGGACCGTATGACAGGGCTACGCCGTTACCATTAAACCATCGAGCCGGTCCTAATTAACTACGTAAATCTTAGTTCACATTTAATGTTGAAGATATGTTTTGCTCCAAAAAAAGGAATGGGTAGTCTGGAAAAAGCAGATAAACTTAACTGCACTTTTAACATCTTTCTTATAGATATTTAATTTCTAAAGATATTTTCTAGACAGATAAACTGGTATCCAACAACACGGCCTTGCGGGTACTACCGAATAAAAAAGTAAATAAACTGGCATCCGAGAGCGCTAACTGTCTTTACTTGCAGCAGACGTATTTACTCAATGAAGATGGCCTTATTTAAGTGCACTGCTGCCACAAGATGAGACAGCTGAAGGATCGTGAGTTTTATTGCGTCCACAATGCCTTTCGTCGGAAACAAACTATTCCATCATTGGACTGCAGGGAAAACATTAGCTTACTATTCGCTTCATTTTTATATCCCACTTTATGGCAAGCTGTTAACCGTGTCTGTAGCACAGAGTGTACATGAACGAAGAAGGATGATCCGCACCCGTAAGCCCTTGGTAAAGGATTGCCGAGTTCCGGTGAGTGCTTGAGCACCTTGGTGGTTAATTTTTCTGACCATCACATTGCCAGGAAAAAAGGGCACAATATCATCAGCGCGTCTTGTATTTCGTATCTTTGCTGAGTAGTTGTTCGGTAAGATGCACCCGTTCTCATATGTATTAGCAGCGACGGGTGATGAGAAAAAAAGGTAAACGAAGCGAACAGTGAGCTGAAACTGCACACCAAACAGCGAACACGAAAATACCTTTTAGAGCGACGTAGTTTTAGTGTGCCTCAAGTTTCCTCCTCGGACCGGAAGTGGAGAGATTTCCAGCTTGAAAATGATCCCCAGTACCAGATGCCACCGTGCGCAGGAACCTGTAGCGCTAGTTTTTTTTTTTTTGTTCGACGCGCAGCTCTGTTTCACGTGCCTGTGTGCGGTGGTTGCATGATGGAGCAGAAATCGTCCTCAGCATGTGCGCGCGCCACGTCATCGTCACATTTGCCTGTGGGTGGTACGGTGGAATTTATGTGCCGAGCGTTATTTTTTGAAGCATATACTAATCCACCTCACCGGCTGATGACACGTACGTGACGTTGCCATTTTTATGAAACTGTCTGTTTCTTTTGTTTTGTTGTTCTTGTTTTTTGGCCAATCGCCATTTGGTGTCTGTTTATGGACCTAACAAAAGATAACACAACAAGGCAAAAGAAAGCGAACCGTGGCCGTGATGAAGCCTGGGGAAAGCATAATTGCTTTTCTGTGAGGTGTGCCAGGGAGAGTGGGATGATGCTAATGATGAGTGAGTGAGTCGAAAAATATTGTTAAAATCAAGAAAAAATGGGAGGTTAAAAAGCGCGTTGTTTTAATAGTTGTTGTAACTTTTTCTACCAAACGTCATTCATTTAAAATTAGTCTTTTTCCTGGAATATAAAATGCAAATAACTCTTATTCGCTTGAACTTGCAAATTTTTTTTTATTAAAATTAGCAAAATCCATCTTTTGACACTCACGTCGTAACGTTTGGAAAAGATCGCTAACCCTTTTAACGTGTGTCCGGCTAAAGGTCAGTTCGTTCAGTGTTCTGAACACGTTTAACCTCTACGACCTATGTGTTAAGCTATGTCTACGCTTTACGAGAAGGCATAAAAAACCTTAAAGGCAACAAAAAAAATTGTTTGACATCGAATGACGATGGTTTTGCTCACATTCAATCCATTATGGTTCCACCTGCAATGTGGCTCATACGGTTCACGGGATGCTGGACAGAACTTCCCCGTTGAGATGATGTTATAATCATTGGTGTTATTTTCGGCGGGTGGCGTTAGCTAATCGACAAATGGGACCAGAACTTTACCTAGTGTTAGGCGTTTTTAGGAAAGATGGCAATGAAAAGGAGAGCGTAGCGTAACGAGCGGAACAGGGTTGTAAAATGTTCCCTCAGCAAGGAGAAGTGGGAAGCTGGCATCGTTCTAGCGCGCTAAAGAGCACTCGAACAAGAAGGAAATGCACTTCCCTGGCAAAGAAAAGCACTAGAAAGGGTTAAATGAGCTTTGGCGCTTTCGCCCAAATCCGTTGTAGGTAGCACGGCGCAAGAACGCTTACGTAGACTTTAATCGAGTAAATGCACGGAACTAAGTTAAAATTATGAGTCGTATAGTCGGGAGCTCCAGAAGTGCATTGCGAAAATAGCCCCGCTTAATAGCGGGAGGCTAGCGAGAGAGAAAGAGAGAACAAGAGAGATGTTTTGGGTTGTTGTTGGAGAGTTTGAAGCAGAAACCTTTGGCTTACAGACGAGACTTCCAAGAAGTTGTTCTAATTGGAGATGAACCCGGAGTGCATTTGTGTGGATTGGTACGCGCGTAAGCTGGCCGTAGGCGAAGTTCCGTTGTTCGCTTCCGTTTTGCGCATGTGACGTTCGGATGTTGCAGCTACAACGCTTTGCATCAATGCGTACACGAGTGAAAGTTACTCTTTTCACATGGACGGAAAAGCAAAGTTCTTGTAATCAGGATAGCTCAGGATTTCACGTATCAAACATCGTTTGAAACAATTATCTACTGGAGAAATCATTTCTTTGGAAAATTAAATTACAATGTTATGTCATTAATATGACACGGAGAAACCGGATTATGCTGTGTCGTTTGAAGAAGTTGATTGCATAGCAGCTTTTGAATTGAACGAAAGTTATAAAGAAGTTATATTAAGGACAGTAAAATGATACAAACATGTTAGCATGTTATTGTTGTTTGAAATGTTAGAAAACCTTCAAGCAAATGGCCTCCTGGAGTCGCGTGTCGCTGAAGGTTACGGTCACGCTTTCGTTCTCTGCGTGGACACAGGTGTACGAAGGATTAGGAAAGTGAAGCCAAAGAAGAAGGCAAGAAATTTTAACGACCGAGTTTAAAGTTTTCTTTTTCAAGCCAGAGCCTCGTGCGGCGGAAATCGATTCTGCCTTGGTGCAAATGAAGCCAACCAGGATAAAATCACGTGTTTCCGTGATCGTTATGTTCGGTTTGGATCGATTGGAAGAAAAAACCAAACGCCCTGAAGGCGGACCGGGGAAAGCAAAAATCGCAGATAATTTGTGCAAATACCACCCGCAACACGAGCATTTTCCAGCCGAAGGAATGTGCTGCGGAGGCGCGAGCTCGGGAGAGTATATTTAGAACCGCAACTTAAACGGCCAACGGCCAAATCCTCGCGAGCAGTGGAAAGAAGCCCCGTCAGTAGGGATTATAACGACACTATTAACTTTTATGCGAATCGTTACATGCGAAGCCTTCGAGTTTGAACGGGGGAAAGGACTCGCCTGTCGACCGTTCTTTCCTTGTGCACTCCCTTGTCCTTGCCGGTATGTGCGTGTTTCGTGGCGGGTTGTGACGGATGAAGCAGCAGGCAGGCAGAAGGTTCTTTCCATTTTCTTTTAGCATCATGCGGCTAGGTGTGTGTCTGCCTGTGTGTGAGTGTTTGACCTCAGGTTCAGATCAGCTATTCCGGGCACGTTTCTGGCGGGAAGTTTGCAACGTGACAGGATTCAATGTACATGACGGCGATGTATTCAGGGAGAGCGATATACCGTAACCATGACACATTCTTCATCTCACGGTGGAGGCGCGCTTTAGACCGGATGCAAATGATTTTAGCGATGTTGCATGTTTTTGCACTGTTTTGCGAAGCCCAATAAGAAAAGCTCGAGGAAAGATCGTAGTTGGTGGGCTTAATGTTTGATTAGCAGGGCGATGCCACGTTTCTGCCACGATTGATATTAACTGTTTGCGATGTAGGGGGTGATGTATGTAAAGGCGTTATATTGTCTTTGTGCTGTTTATTGTTTCTTTGACAGGGTTTGCGGATGTTGTTACTGATTGTGGAGTGAATAATTATAGCATGATATTGCAAATTAATACAACAGTGTTAGGCCATTGGATTGGCAAACAAAGCACAAACACGTGCAGAAAATGAAAGAAATTTAACATTTTACGTCCTACTCAAAATAATAGTGGTTTAAAAAACTTAGCTGCGTTCGATTACTACCTGGGTGAATAACACATAGTGTCAAAAATGAATACAGTTTTCCGGTTATCTCTGCGATGATAATCCGATTAACTATTCAAGCGAAAATGTGTCACATGTCGAAACACTAGCAATTTTTGTCTCAGCAAACCATTTTCATTCCTCGTGACACTCGAGTGGAAAGGAGATCCAGTATACACTGGCTTTGTTTTTTTTAACGATTCTCCTCCAGGTTCCCGAATGCAACGCACAGCAATTGTATTTAAATAATTTATTCAACAATTTCAACATCATGAGTCGGCCGGCAAGTGTGAAGCTGGTAAACCGGATGTGCGCTCCATCGCGCGAGGGTAACATTTCATCAAAAGCCGCTTTTGTCGTCGGGCACGATTGCTTGTCGAGAATAATTTCCCAATTCCTGCTGCCGGGCCCGTCTTGCCAGCACAACCGCACCGTCGATTGTGTACGTTCTTGCCAAACAGTGTGCACATTATTTGTAGGTGAATGTTTCATGTTGGCTGGTTGCGTCGCCCCGTGGATGGTTGGCTTCCGGAAGCATCAGGAATCGGGTTAATTGATGATTTTAATTATTAACACTCATCAGTGTGTGTGCAGTCGCGGGCGTGTGTCGAAGCGCACAGTTTAACCACACACTACAGTCCGTGATGTAAAGCCCCCTCATCTCGGATATCCCTGTCGTTCTTCCCCGTTGCGATCGATGCACAATCGTGACAGAGTGGTACAGTGCACGTTGATTGATGGTTGATTTTTGGACTGTAGAGTAAATTAAAAATCACACCACGTCGTGTGATGAACGAATGTTTGTGGGATTTCGGGGGATCTCTGCTAGTTCTAAGCCATTGTTGGTTGAATTATGTTATATCCGCAAATTTTCAACACAATTTAGATGACATGTTTCAACGATGTAAATAGTTTCTTCAGTGACATTTCCGCGAAACTGTTTCACGTGAGTTGGTTGCAGTTTGTGTTAAAGCTAATGCATTTCGGTAATTCTAGTTGTTGGTCCGTAGTCAGAATATTATTTGGATAATCGATCTGCAGTCTCCTAGTGCGGAACAGTATAAAATACTGCATGAACATCAGAGTGGGGGGTGATTGGTTGTTTTTGAGCTTTGTTCGTTGGAATAGGGCGGTCATGTTTGTGTTTGACATTCGCACAGAATTTCTGTGCGTTTGCTTTCATGCATATTTGAACAAAATGATATTATTAGCACACAAAGGGGTTTTCATGCATGAAAGGTAGAACTGTCAGTAAATTATGAATAGTTGAATTTCGCATTCATGTCAATATCGTCGTTATTCATTATGTTGATGATTAAAATATAGATCAATACGGGCTGGCCTTACTACGGCGTTTAAAAATGATTTACATACTGACATAGAACCAGCAGCACTGAATTAATTGAAATCATATTCAAATTGGAAGAATATTCCATAAGTAGTAGCTTGCGCGATTGGATAGCAAATAAAAAAATACGAAGCTTTCAAATAAATAATACAACAAATTGTTGTCAACAATACAGAAGAAAGCTAGTGGTGAGCGAATGAATTAAAACTGTGAACTTTTTGCATTGAAGAGAAATGTTATTTATTAAAACAAGAAAAGAATATACTTCTACATTCCACTCCTCAATGAACGCTGGCGAAAAGATTACATCATTGTCAAATCATTGTCAAATTCATGCAGATGGTGCAAGAGTAATTTTAGCATTGCTGTTTGGCTTTTATCATCATCACTGTCAGAATCGATCAATTGATTGAACGTATGATTTGTTTTATTCTGAACTGCACATACACACAACACGAACTGCCGTCCGAGATAAAGCTCATCCCACACATTCCGTGCTCCGCTCACCGAAAAAGTAGCAATAGCGTTTGATTTATTTTTGATCAACTGGCTAAATGAGTGAAGGATGGGAAACGGAACACATTTGAAGGACGAATGGAAAAGCATTGTAGCCATCGGCATCCAATATTTTGCGAGCAGGGCTTTCAGCAGTGGCAAGAAGAAGGCATCCATTCCCGCTTGACGTTGAGTAGTTGATGTGGTTCGCTGAAATTTTCTGGCAATGTGTGTGGGGCGATGATATTGATGATGAGGAGGATGATGATAGGAAATGGTGTTCCACCTTGATTTACATGAAAAAATGCGCTGGACATGCAGCACAACGCTTTCACGAGGATTTGCCTAGCTTTGATTGAGACAAGTGAACGTACAAAAAGTTTAAACACCTGAGGAATACCATGTTTATCCTTCCAAGGTTGCTTCATTAAAACGAACCAGTCGTGCAAGGATGAAGTACAGCATCAAGGAGCGTAAATAAAAGCTCGCGATTGTGCACTTTGCGTGCTGTCCCGCGTTCAGTCTTGTAATTATCGTGCTCAATTGATTGTTCCGCAAGACAAGAGCGAGCCTGAAGGGTACTTCCCGGGGCGTACGTTTGATTGAAGCCATCTTTCGCGTCCATCCACCCGGCCAAGCAAAGCACTGTGGAAGCCAACGAGAAGGAAGCTTTTTGTGTGCTCCCTGTAAAAGAGAGGAGCTTCCGCAAACCGCGCACCCCGTTGTTGCGGCACATTATCGGTGCTGCTAAAGACGCTCATTTACCGTCTTATCGGACCGGGTCTTTGTTTTGTCGGCTCAAGTTTCGGGTCCGGCGCTTTGTTCGCTTTCCCTCTCGGCTAAGGCATTAAGCAGCACCTAAGTACCGTTTTCTCCTCCTTTGTCAACGGCGAAACAATCGAACGTAATGCTCGCGAAATGCGCCGTGACAGACGAGGGACGGTGGGCAGACGGAGCGGTAGGGACAGGGACAGCTCGAACAAAAGATCTCGACAGATTGGAGCATCTTTCTGGTGGCTGCGGAAAAGCGGCGCACACGCCACGGTGCGTCTCGGGCGGGAGAAAGCGAAAGCTCGCCGCTTCCCAAATAAAATAAAACCGGTCAGAGATAACGTGGGCTCATTATCGGTTTAATTGGACGTGCCGTGTGTGTGCGCGAATCAAGTTTTGTGGGTGACTGGCACTAACGCTTGGGCGGGCAGCGCATCACCCACCGACTCCCTGCATCCACATGTCAGCCCGCCCGCACCACACGCTTATCATGTCCTCTATCTAGTTGCGCCCGGTTGTTTCGTTCCGTTCCTCTTCCAACGCTCGACGCGAAATAAAAAGGAAAAGCTTTCGATGTTACTGCAGCTGTTGTGGTACGGTTGCTGTGTAATGTTGCATTAATCGTTGCACGTGCTATCTGTTAATCTGCTGGCAATCGAATTGGGATTTGGTAACGCAATTTAAGCTTCATGGTGGTGGCGAGTGTCGAGCGCGTTCCGAACCAACGCGCATGTAGAGCACGGCCAGACGAGACGAGAGTGTTGATGAATGTGCGAAAGGCGGCCACTCGGTAGACACGTTTGGTCAGCTGGTTAGCCGGCGAGGTCGGCCAGGGATTACAACCGTGGAGCGCTACATTTCACCATCACTCGGTGAGGCGACTAGAGGCGGAATGGTTTACGGTTTACGGGGACCTTGTCCGTGGGTGACCTTGGCGTACTGTTTGACATTTCTGTTGATCACGGGCTTGAGATATTTAATTTTAACAGTTTTGCATTATTTCACGCATCAGCGGCTTCGTGTGCGGTTTCTGTAAGCACTACGTCAATCGGTCCTGTGAAGGAATGTTAATTCAATCACGCTCTTGAAGCCAGTCATTACCAGCACATTACTCTCAGTTTCATCTCTTCATCGGACAATCCGACAAGGAAGTAACAAATTAATGCGTATCGATTGTGTACTTCCGAACCAGCAATGTCTGGATGATGTCTTTGTGCTAGGGGTGCTCGCAACCACCTTGAACTTGGATGACATTCGAAACGCTTCCCCCATTGGACAGGACAAGATCGGAACGTTCATCAGTCGATTGATTGTTTTTTTTGCTTCTGTTGCTTCTTGTGCGCCGCGTCTTTACACTCTTCTGTATGACCATTAACTGCGCTGGTTCATCTGTTGCCTCCCGCATGACATCATAGCGCTTTGTTTCTTTCGAAGCGATTCGCGCTTGAAAGCATGCTGGTCTATACGCGTCATTCCGAGCTAGCTATGCGAGATATCTAACAGTCGGAAGGAGAGTAAGGACGGGCAAGGACGATTGAAGCAGGTGAAGGTTATGAACCTGACATTTGCACAGATCGTTCTTGCCACAAAGCGCCACGATTAGACGCGGTGAGGTAACAGTATAATGACGGCAGCGACAACGACTTTAAGGAGGACGACGATGTGCATTGGCGTCAGAAAGAAGGACATTCTTCAGACTCGGAGATAAACCGTCTCCATTACGTACGAGTGAATGAGTGGAACTGCAAACGATGGATGGACGTTAATGTCCGTCCTGCTGGAAACAAAAGACACTAAGAAGTAGCGTATAACCGGGGTTTATTTATGTATGGATGGTCGTTCGTTACCTAGGTCGGTGTGAATCGTACGGATGGAATGATCATAGATCAATCGTCGTACTGTGAGGGTCGCTAAGCGTCTCCCGGTGGCCGAGGTAACTGCTCTGGATTTTCGAATGGAGCTATTAGTTTTTGCCATACATCAGCATACTGATTTGCATTTAGACAACACTGTCTGTGCACTTTCATAAAATGTAACGGAGCACGTCGAACAGGAATTAACCTCTTGCAAACATGACATGTGCAATATGTTCATCAAAAACTCATGTGTTTTGAAATTGAAAATTTACCCTCTCTGATGATGGGATCAATTTTATTATCGCTTGGCTCTATCGTCTGAACGCACAACAGTGTGTCAAAAGTGTCGACTTAGTGTCGACATACGTCTCTCCCAAGCTCGCCTACCAGGTACGGGAAATTAGTTCACTTTCGCCCGTAACACAGCCGCACGAACGAATGAGTTACGCCGGGATATGCTCATATTGACCGATAAGTGGCTTCCGTGGATGGAACTCGCGAAAGTGGGCGAGAGTAATAAAAGTTGTTTCGAGCCATAGGAGAGCACGTTGAAATTAGCTATAATGTTCGTACCGGTTCTGTTCAATGCTGATGAAGTTGAAACTGAAAAAAGAGAATTTATCATACGAATACACCTGAATGAATTTGGTTTGCATACAGCTTTAGTTTTAGTATCTGTCCCGGGCTTTGGGGCAAGGTAATTAAGGATAAAAAAAGTAATTTTTCAGTATGCCCTCTATGTTTAGTATATTCTATACTTGACTTTATTAAATTGCCTTTTATTTAGAGTTTGTTGCTGATATAGCAAGCATGGAAAACATTTTAAACTACCAAAACGTGTTGGAATATGTTGGATAATATGAATTGATACATTTCTAGCAATACGACGTGACCGTTACTACTGAATAAAAACAAAATGATGCAACTACTTTACAGGTAACACGAATGAAGTCTGATACGTTCGTTCACAAGTATAGCAGTTAAATGCCCATTTCTATTCCAGCTAAAATCTAGTTTAGCAACGCATTCGGCATATGTGATGAAGTAGAACAAATCATTCAATCAATTAGTAGCGCTCCGCCCAGAACACTTTTCATAGGAAAATCTGCATTTCCCATGCAAGTTCTTGGAATTTCAATGCTTCTTCCCGCAGACGTACCTGTAACTCGCTCAAAAGATTTCGCCTGCTCGCTTCTATTTTGGAGCTCGGTTTACTTATGAACGAGCAGCGAGTAATCATGTTAGTAGCTAGCTGTACCATCGCCTGGATGCACTGCACAGCACGGACTAGACCGCACGCGGAAACACTGGGACGCAGACCGGTGGAACTAGACCCGTGATGCGTAATGTAATTTCTATCATGCCGGATTTTGTTGACGTTTGGTGCGTGGAATATACGGATGCTATCTTTACGTAGCGCACGGTGAGTGTACGAAATTGGCAAGGTTTCCTAAGGGGGGGGGGGCGTCTCTGAAACGGAAATGCGCGCTGCTACCGAATTGAATTTACATCGTGCAATGCGTGAAGCGTTGCCGTAGGCAAACGTGAACATAATGAAATGATATATTCAGCAAATTTGGAATCTTTAGAATCTGTTTGCTCACGGTTCGGGGTGGGAGTTTGGTGGGAGTTCGGTTGGCACCGAAGCTTAAAGCGAAATTGGGGCGTGCGAACCGTCTGCAATGTCTGCTCAATCAACCTTTCCATCGAATGAAGTGATGTTTGAACGGCCCGGAAACATACGTAACTAGTTTAGCTAGAGGAGTAGACGAGCCTGTTAGGTAGAGATTGGTTGGCAAGATCGATTGCATGGCTTGGTATTAATTAGGTTAATTATAGCCTGAAGATGTAAGTGGATGAGTTAAGGATACTGTTTGTGAATTAGTATTCGATTGGAACGGAACGGAAAACAACAAATATATTTGTCTCATAAGAATGCAGGAAACCTATTCATCAAGTGTATTGTGGTGTTAAAACACTTTTACAATTATTCACTCCGAAGTTCGAACAATGCTCCTGGTCAATTATTGATAGAAACAATTCAGAATTCGTTTTGTATGATAGTGTTCACTAGTGTGTTGGTATACGCAGTGATTTCATACGCTACCTCCTACATGCACGTTCAATTATTGAGCGCGACGCCCAACCCGTTCTCATAATGTCGCGCATGAATTATGCTGTTTATCGAATTTTCATCTACCAGGGTTTTACGCTTTGTGCATATCTGGGTGTAAGTGTGTGTGTGTCACTCTACCCTTGGACGTGGAAAAGCGGATGTAACGGATTGTCTGCGACTGCGTGCGGCTTATCGCGATGCATATCCTGTAATTGTGTCTGGTGGATTAAAATTTATGCTTACCTTTAGCCGACCCGTGTCACGTGCGCTGCCCCTTCCAACCTTTCGTTGGGCTCGATTTTGTTGCATTTTGGAAGCGATTTCGACGGGAAGGGTTGAAGGATGGCGGAGTTAATTATGATGCATGGGAGGGCAACACACCGAGAATCGGAAACGGGTAAAAATGTCTTCCGGCATCCGAATGCCGTGTTGCGATTGTATTTGCCTCCCGTGTGCTTGGTTTTGGGGTAAACCTTCCGTCGAACCGTTTCGCTGCAAATGTAATCGTCGCAAATGCAAACGTTCAAACAAAGTGTTATTACCTTTCGGTCGTGTAGTGTCCCCGATTGGGATCCACGGAATTATACGTCGCCGTTTTTCTCTTCAAACGTTCTGCCGCTCCATCCACTACATTGTGTGTGTGTTTTGTTTTCCTTTGCTTCGCAGCACCAACCTTGGCAACTGGGGGAGCCGATTCGACGATCAACCCGTTCATTCGGTACTGGGAACCGGCCCGGTTCGATCGTGGCCTGCTCGATCTGGCCCATCAGCACCACGAGCAGCACCGGAGGCGTCGCCGGAGCATCAACTACGAGCATGGATCCGCCGCGTACGGCCCTGCCAACGTGGTGCGGTTAAACTTCCGGGCTCATGATCGGTAAGTACGGGTACGGTGGGTGGTGGGACTTAGTTTAAAGCTAATGTTTATTTATTTTAGACAGATTCTATTAGTGGGGTTGATAGTTTTACTGAGGAGGTTTATAATGCTCAACAATTTTAAATAATTCAATATTTAGCATAATAAAACTAGAAATGAAAATATTCTTAATTGGAAAACACGAAAACTTCAATATAAGTCTAGTAAAAATGACAGTTTCTTCATAATGTCGTTCGGACCGCTACTTCCAATAATACGCAGCTTTGACTATCCTGCTTTGGGTACACCAAATCACAGCCCCCCGCACGAAGAGTTATTAAACTTCATATGGATGGGTGCACTCAGTCACAGAAAGAGCCAAAGCACATTGGTGCTCTGGTTAGGCCTTGACCCTACAGAGGTTATTGTGCCAACAAAGAAGAAGTTCATAATATCTTGGTATGAATTCAATCTAAATGGCTTATCCGGATAGCAGACACTGTAGGAATGTAGGTAACAATATTACAATTAAGTACAAATATCTTCACAGTACTTTAATTAATATTTGCAAAATTTTTGTCGTGAAACTGATTAAATTATTTAGCTAATGGTTTCTACAGTTACCTTAAATATAGGCAGCATTTTTTAACGGATTCCCTAGTATTATTTTACTGCTTTTCAGAGCGACCGACTAAATCAATTGAATTAAATAAATAGAAACGTAACGATAAGGTGGATCGTTCATTTCTTCACTGAAATAATAGCAATTTCGTTGATTGCTTCATGCGTCGGTATTTGACTAGATTTCGAATTTTGAAAAAAAAACTCTTAACTAGAAATTTATCAATTATTTAAAACAGAATAAAAAAAAAAACCTGTTACTTCAACATGAGCAAAACACCATAATTTTATTCATTTTGAATTTTGAGCTAGCCTTCCACGGTATACGGTTGAAACTTTTCATATGCAATGTACAGCTCGTTGCATACTTTTAGGCGCCTATAACGCAATCAAACCAAAGAGGACACAGTTGTAGAGCGTGTCGGTACCGGATGCACAATTTACAAAGCTTTCTTATCTATTTTAATTTTTTTACTCTATCTGCTTTTGGAACAACGGTTTTCAAACGTTTTGATAAGATTCACTTTTATCGCGGGTTTCTTGTCAGCTTAACGTCATAAGCAAATATCTTACATGCTTGAGTCACAACTCGAAGCAACTTGGAAAGAATACTTGATGCAAATTCAAATCACAATCATAAAGGGTGGTCATTTGGATTTGTAGGGTAGAGGACAAGTTTTGCCTTGAAGAGAAATCCTGTGACATAAACTCACCATAATAGAGAGCACGTTGAACAGCCTGAAAGATTCTTTTTGTTAATTGATTGCAACAAGGAATGTACCTCAATATTGTGTGTGCTTCGACCTTCCCAGCGATGTACGGCGATAGGTATGCAGTGACTATGCTCGCCTGCTAGATGAACAGTACAGTAGTTCGATTCGGTCGACTCCAGTTGCATCCCATACGCCATGTAGGCAATCCAGCATACCAAACGGGCGCGGCAACACTACTCGAAACAAATTGTGTCATTAGTTTTCTTTCATTTGTATTAAAACAATTTCACATCCAATCTTTTGTGGCGAACGGGACAGACACATGGAAGCATCGCCCAATCAGTTGCAACATTATTCACTCACTCGTTGCCCAATTCGATAGCTTTTCCCCCAGCGTCTGACGCTGGCCAACTGCCGGAATTGACCACGGCATGACGCCACGACGAAAAGTTTCCGGTCTCCGACGATGTTATCGTCGGTCGTCGGTCTCGTCGTACGTAGGTTTGGTCTAAAACACAGTTGCCACGACATGTGAGAAGCAGGACTCGCATTGCGACGAGGGGATGACCAATGAGACTAGCGTAAGTGTGTTTGTGTGTGTGTGTGTGTGCGTTAGGGCATGTCCATACGTCACCCCACACGGTGGTACGTTTGCATGGGAGGCTGTGCAGATGTTGCACTCGATGCTATTTATCGACCGGAGGCTTCCCAAAACGATTGCGGCGAAGGGAACGGCAGTACTGAGAGTCATTTTCATTAAAGCCCTGCACACCGAGGCGTGTCTTGCTGGTTATGGCGTAGAACGAATGAGCTGCTGCGCCGAGGACATTGGGATGTTGTGTACATGTGTTCTGCATCGCACACACACACACACTCGCACGCACACCAAGTTCCTGATCGTAGCACATTTTGTCGTTGTCGGCACTGATTAGCTGCAGCTAGCTAGATGGGAGGACTATAGCGTTCTCCGATAGTTGTTGTGCAAATTACAGTGGTGCAGAACGAATGTGGCCAAAGTAGTGATTTAACCAAACGTTCGAGAGCATGTTAGTGTCTACTACGTGCATAGGAAACAGGCAGGCCACTCACTTTCGGTCGTGTTTTGTGCCTTGCAATGATTCCTTCGCTTTTTGTTGGTGTTACCTTTCGTTTTTCTGAAGTGCTTTTTCGCATATTCGATACATTTCGACATGAATGGGATAAACTTTACTAGACTTGCAGCCCTCGCACGATTGGTCAATGCATACATATGTATCTACCGCCACCAAAGAAAACCAACCGATCTTGTTTCGTGTGATTAATTTTGTACGACACCGGGTGTAATGTCTTCGTTTCGGCCGACACGGTTGTCACCGGGACAAAGTTTTCACATTCTTTACCGGTTTACTGGTTAGGCGGGTCCCCACACACCCTCCCGATTTTTCGGCATCTTTGGCAGGAAATGTTCTCCTTCGTTACCAAACCGCCTGGCAGCAGCTGGTCAGCGATAAGCCCCACTTCCATCCCATTTTAGAGCGCACCCGGGAAAGTTTGGTTTTCGGACCGAACAGGCTGGGTTGGGAAGTTTCCCGGCGACATAAGTTTGTGCCCGGCTCGTGTGGGTTAATGAGTGGGGAGGAAAGAAGAAGGAAAACAGTAGGAACAGGCACTGAAAATGTATCCGGAGTAGTGGAAGCAATGAAACAGAAAAGCAAAGTGGCAAGGGCACTACATCTCTTCGCGAATTTTCAGGAGCACGCCGAGTACGCCGAAAGTGAGAACCGGTCTGGTGAAACTTTTCCCTCCCACAGTACACGTTGGTTGCGGAAAGTTTGGTGTTTATTTAATACATTCATTTTTCGCCTGGATTTGAGACGCCAGGCCCATTGTTCGCGAGCGTTCTGGACGGAGAGGTAGTAAGGTTAGGGCTGGCTAGGCGATTTTTCTTCCATAAAATGAAGCAACTTAATATCCAGTGAACAAAACCGGACACGCTTACAGGCCGGTAAGCAGAGAGCAAAAAGTATGGTAGCAATAAGTTATAACAAAAGCCTGTATCACACTGCTGGCGGAATGGTAGTTTACACATGCCGTCAGCACACCGCCGCCATTTTCCCGCCCGTTAAATTTAGATGCGAAAAGTTTCCACGTCACCGCAGCCACAACACTTCCGATGTTGGAAGTTTCAGATTAGTGTCACACGCACACATTCACGCTCATGCACGTTGTCTTTGGCATTTAGTGAAACTAAATCGTGTCTCTTACCTTCTCCATTTTCCAGCGAGTTCCGGTTGGTGCTGCGGGAGGACCCGCGGTCCGTGTTTTCCCGGGATGTCCAGATCGAGAACACCGAGGGTCCGTTGGACTACGATCTGTCGCGGATCTACACCGGCACGGTGGAAGGTAAGGTTCATTATTCTTTGGCTCGCACACCATTGACGGGCTTTCCCGAACGGTTTGGAAAGAAAACTTTATCTTAAAATGTATGTTCCGGCCAGCCAGTTGCGAGCCCAGTTTCGGGGTAGAGTAAAAGCTGTGTTAAGTTTGTTGTACCTGCAGTTTGATGAAAGTTTGATGTACCTGTAGGAGGAGAAAAAAGCCCTGCAAAGTGTAGTTCGTAAATTTTGTGGCGTGCCTTTTTTGGTATGCTTTGCTGAAACCGAGCTTCCTGGTAATTGTAAAAGATGCGATGAAATCGTTTTATCGTACGGCTTTTATGTAGAAAAAAATACGGTGTACGGATTTACTTTTTCCCGAATTCCAAAGAATTTACTTTCATTCCATTAGAAAAAAAAAGTTTGCAGTGGAACAAGTTTTCAGCAAGTGCTTACGCTGTTAGATAATTTTCTCAAAAGTACTTGTACCGCATGATCCATTTGATGTGGCGGTTCGTGTTACCCGCCTGGCAGCATTGTTTTGTGTAGAACGTGCTCGAAACCTTAAGCATACTGACACACAACAGAACCGACTATTGCGAAATAGTCTGCACTGCTTTTGTGCAGAGTTATGCTCAAAGCATAGCGGTACCAAAAGCAAGCGTCCCTATCTATTTATCTCTTACAAATTAGCCATACTTTCGTCTCAAAGGGCCTCACCCATACCAAGGGACAGAAATTCCAAAATAGTAGAAAACATTGATAAGCACAGTTCTCGTGCCCTTTGGTATGGACCGATTTCCCTATTCGAAGCTGGCAGTGGATCGGGTCAAAAGCGTTTACATGCATAATGCATTCTTCACTGCCCGAAGGCTCGTACACTCCAGGCAATTGGCAGCGGAAAGCGCAAACAGCGTTTAATTTGGCACTGGCTACTCATCCACCCATGCCATCCTCCCAACACCCTCCTGGTCTATCGCTCGCTGGGAATGCATAGGAGCACGGACGTACCTTTTCTGCTGTTGCACAGGGTTTTCGGTGGTACAAGTGGGCAAAGAAAAACGCGGTCAACATTCCGACCATATTCTCCTGCTGAAATGGGAGAAAAAACGGCCCATACGCACATACATACACATTCATAGCGCAGCTCAGCGTGGGCATCGCTTTTCGACCGTGCACTCAGTCCACCAAAACCCCGGTGCGGGAAATTCAGTAATTTTATTCATAATGAAAAATAAATGGCTTTTCAACAAGTTTAATTCCCACTCCACGGGAATCTAGCCATAGTAGAGGCGTGCTGGTTTTTTCCCCGTTTTTCCCACAAGTCGTTCTATCTGTTTGAGTTTGTATTTTTGTGTGTAACGATCGTCATGCTCGGTTCTGGCCTTAGTTTGCGGTCGTTCTCTCCCGGCCCGACGGGTAGAAGAGCCTTTAATGGAGTCGGTGTAGTAACGCTGCAAAACAAGTAGGTTTTTCGGCTCCAACTCCGGTGTTTGGTTCCGCTGGACAAATTCTGGCGACGCCATTTTGCTCTCACTACCACCGGTTGGCATTGTGTATGTGTGTCTGTGTTTTACTTTTTGCTGCTACCGCCGAGCGTGGAGTTTTGTACAGTTTTTGCGCCCGCTTAGAGTACTTTTACAGCGACCGGGAAGCATCGCATTCTACCTGTCTGTGTGTGTGTCCTGCTTGTTCATTGCAAATGCATAATAATTTTTGGCCCTTTTTTCCACACTCGCCGACCGAAGGCACACTTTGGACAACTTTTCCGGAACTGGTTTGCTGAACTGGTACCATCGATGCTTTGATGCCGACGGGAAGCACGGCAGGCAGGCTGCAGGTCACCCTCAACAGCGATGGAGAGAAGTCGGTTTCGGTTTCGAATGCGACAAGAAATCTTTCCGGTGGTTTTGTTCTGTCGCGCCCGGCTGCACGAGAGTTGGTAGAACCACGGCTCGAGCTGGAAAAACTAATTTCATTCTTCAGTTTGAAAGTAATTTGTCTGCTTGTCTGCGCCCTTCTACCTTCACTGACCCCAGTGCCGGCGGTATCAGGCGTGTCAGAAGCGGGATTTGTAGAGCAGAACGACCGTCGCCGAGAACGACAACGACTATGACGACGATGATCCGGCTTGGCAGGCGGTTGGTAGTGCACATTATTAGTGCAATTGTCCCTTCATTGCAACAGTAGAGCGCCGTCGTCGGTACTCCGACGAAACGATACAGTTTCTCGCAGGAGCCCACTCCACTCCATAACCGAGTCCTTAAGGCGCAACACTATATTGTTTGTACCCACCGTACGACCACCCTCACCAGGTCACCACTCACTGGGGACTTACCCCTGTCTGAATGAAGTGCTCCGAGAGGAAGTTTGTCGCTTTTTCAATGAGCAATGATGAACGAATTGTTGTCTGGGTCGGGCACTTTCTCTCTTCGCGTGCAATTCTCATCAAGTTGGCGCGTCTCGTAGTGTATAGCCCTAGTTTTGGTTTGTATGGTGGGTGGGTTGCGGTTGATACTGGAGGAGTGGGAAAATTTAACACTTTTCCTGTCACTCGGCACGCGGAAGGATCGCCGTTTGATATGGTTCTGTGAGCGGTGACCGGGCTTTCGTTGTTCAGTGAAGGTTTATGTGCGGAAAATTGAATACTTTAGACAGCAATTATGTGGCCTGTTAATGTGTTTTTATTGAAAATGTTTGCTATATGTTAGGGTACAATATGATATGATATGGAATACGACTTATAGAATACACATGAAATGTTTAAAAAGTTATGTTAAATTATTAAAATCAAATTTACTTTTTATTTTTCGTGCTTTTCTTCTGGTTAAATTTCATAATCGATTGCAAATACGTTTTGGGCGAATTAATATTATTTAAACGTTCTTCTTGAGGTTATAATGTCTTGTTAGTATGATCAGTTCAATTAACAAAATACTATGATGCGATATATAACAATAATGCTAAATTTCCATTCAAAAATTCCTTAAAAGGCGGCAACATGTTTATTTTAATGTATTTTTATCAATAAAAATAATAACAATAATTTTATACAGTGATCTCTTTCGCGAATCTGTTCACTTTAATTTGGATATCTTACGTAGTATAAACTTGTTTGTCTTTTTGGGCATTTTCTTTACAACTTTTTTCATCCATTTCATGCATTTGTACGGTACATAGTTTGTTTTGATTTAATGTGCTAAAGCAATAAATGAATGAATTAAATTGAATTCTGATAACGGATACTAGCATATAGCATTGGCATTAGAAATAGCATTAAAAATGGAAGAAAAAAAAAACATTTGAAACTGAACAAGATTGTTTGTTAAGATATTATCAGTGCAATACATATAAAACAAATTAGAGTAGAGTAAATGAACTCTTAGTTAACTGAGTAAATGAGCTCTTAGAATAAATGAAAAGCTCTTTAACATAATGCAGCGTTTCTTCCATTTATGTCTGAAATGTTAAAATGTTCACATGTGGCTTGGTGTGAATCGCGCTAAAAATGGATCTTTTGTTTGGCAGGCAAGCTCACACAGTGTAGAATCGCCTGAATTACACTCACTCTATTTTCTACTCCAATGCTGTTCACGTTTCACACCTCCACACATCCCCACATGTGCGTCTAATCGTGACAGTTTTGTGGCCCTGTGGTTCTATCCTCCTCTTATCCCACCATTGTCATGTGCGCATCCGTGGCACACTCGAGCAGTACTCGATATTTCCCACGCGGCACCACGATTGAGCGATAAAAGCCTTCGATATCATCATTATCGCCCAGAAGCGCAAAGGTACACTTCCGTTCGGTTCGGCTGTGACAGCACCCGCCCGCTGCAGGCCCCTCGCGCACATTTCCGCACGATTTGCGCACACACGACACGGAGGACGCGGGGCTTAGAAGATTCGTGCCAAGTGTACTTTAGTGTTTCCATCCGACTGTGTCGAATCGTGCCACTTGGCATTCGCTCGCGGTTTTTGCTCCGAGTTTCGAGCTGGGGATCGTGGATCCATGTTGCCATCCCTCCTTCGGATGAACCTGATTCCACCGTTGCTGCTGGCAGGAGCATCGTGTAGAAGGAAAAGTGCGATCGAATGTGCCTGATTGCAGCTTCCGTCAAGGGTGATCGATAAATATTAATTCGATTTGATTTCATTAGGATGATGCGCGGCAGAGCACAATCCACGGGCGGAATGGGGGGAATGCGATGGTTTCTTTCGGATGGGTTTTACCGTACCCTGCCATTATGGCCTTCGAAGTGCCTTTTTATCCCAACGGAATTGGTAGCGTTCTCCGTTCTCTTTGGCCTAACGTGATGGTAGCGGCAACTAATAAACACCCATACGTGCCTTCGTTGTTTCACTGTATGGGAAAGCTTTCTTTGGTAAATATCTTCGGGGAAAATTCGATCCTTTGCGCCCTTCCTGGATACGAACGGGATAGGACGTACCCACTCACATTCTAATGTGTTGTTGCTGCGTGTTAGACACTTTCCATCGCGCGTCGTGTGAAAACCCTTCAGGTTTTACATTGATTTATTGTATCGATCTTCCATATTAATCGGCTCAATTGTTATACCCGGAGCGGGAACGAAGAAAGAGTGTAATAGGAATTCCCCATTTCGTGCCCCACTCTGCCGAGTGAATAATCATAACTTATGTGCGTGGTGTTTTTCGATGCTTTGCCTTCGTTTGCCGTCGGCACGGTGAGCTGCAGGTGTGCCAAATGATACCTTAAACATCCGACTCACTTAGTTAGGAAGTGTTATGATTGTGCGGAGAAGTGTTTTAACACTGCGAAAAGATGAGGAACATGATGGAGTATTAGATTATGCGTTCGGGTGGTGGGATTGAATATAAAATTTAATGGTAATGTTATCCAGCCCCTTTGTGAGTGGGGGCACGCTTATGCTTTCAGAGATTTACATTAACCCTTGTAGAGGGTCGAGAATATTAGGTTACGTTTTGATTGAATTGTGATGCTTTTCGTATGATTTTAACTTCTTTCAACCTAGATACAATTTACAGTGAGCCCAAAAAGTATTCGTCCACCCGTATGTTGCACACATAAATGTCATATGCGGACGTTTTAGATACATTACAGCAGAAGTAATGATAAGGTTTGATAACATAGCAATCATTCAACAATTTCCGATAGAAATAAACAGCAAAAAAAGTTTGATAAGTATGATAAAAACGATAAACTAGAAAAATCCATGTTATGCACGCGCAAAAAGTATTCGTCTAGTATGTTTGCAGACAATATTTTACCAAGTAATGGCGATAAAATGTATAAATTAATGTTTTGTAGGGTAGTCCTTGGCGTCCACAACAACTTCTTATCTTCGTGCCATTGAACTGGCCCGATTTGGATGGTATATTGACCCATTCTTCTACCAAGGCTCGAATAAGGTATTTGGTGATAGAAATTGGCCGTTTGCGGATTGATTCATTCAAAAATGTCCACAGTAGTATGATAGAATTCGTGTTTGGACTCTGTAACAGTGAATTTGTCTGTTTGGCGGTATTTTGAAACATCCTTACATACCATATTCAAGGCTGTATGTTTAGGATAGTTATGTTGTTGGGAGACATATGACCTTCCTAGTCCTAATTTGTCCACACTGGCCATCAAATTGTCTTTTATGATGTTAGTATGTGACTTGTAAACCATTGTCCTGTCTATGATGTACATTTTCCTAACGCCTACTTGCCTCATACTTCCTCAAACCATGATAACCACCACCATGTTTCATACTGAAAATCAAATGTTTGGAATGCATTTTGATATTCGGTTTTTACGATACCTTATGCTTACCATCCGAGTCAAAAATATTGAAATTAGTGTCTGCCTGATACAACGCATTGTTTCAAACGTTTTCGGGCTTCTGTATGTTCATCTTGGCCATTTTGCTGTGCTTAGCACGATTTACAGACAATACTTTAAAATTCTCACGGGTTACCAATGCGCTATGTTCTTGTTTTTAAATGTGTTACGTATATTTTTTTTATGTAACCATTAGGCAATCATTTGTACAACTCACGGGACATCATTATTGCACCTTATAACAGACTTTTTTTTACAGATTTTACCCACTTTACTACTCATCTTTCAAACTAACTTTGTTTTGAACCACCGTTTTGAGGCGTATTTTGATAAGTTTCACGGATATTAAGCCAATTTACCACCGTCTGGAACGGGGTCTATTTACACGTTCAACCATTTTGTATGCAGATTTGGATAGATTATGTAATCATTTGTTCAGTTTTTTTTTCTATTCATAAGTTTCATCAGTAACCTTTCGTTTAAATGAACAAAATAATTGATAATT